>JAWWMU010000107.1:1246439-1272804 GCA_035048155.1 Cinnycerthia olivascens
GTGCCACTGGGGTGAAAACACCACAGAGCTGCCAGACAGGCAAACAGCGAGGGCACAGCTCAGGCACAACCTCCTGGCAATATTGGACCCAACACCAAAGCACCTCTGGGCCCCCACTCACCTGGCACCTGCTCCTGGGCAACACTAACTAAATCAGCGTTTTTTATTACTTCACAGTTCTGCTTCTCCTCTTTGCACTTCTCCTCGCTCTTCTTCTCCTTCCTCTCCTTCTCCTTGTCTTTGTGCTTTTTGGATTTTTTCTTGGATTTGACGTAGGAGCCGCAGTTGTGTTTGCTGCTCTGGGCACAGTCTGTGGGCAGGGGGTGCCCCAGTCTCTCGGCAGGCTCCGTGCTGCTCTCACAGTCTCTGCCGTTGTGGGTCAGCTCGTTGCTGACATCCGAGAGGGGATCGTGAGGACGGGGCAGCTCCAGGGCCGGCAGGGAGGAGCTGGAGCTCACCGGGGGCTCGGGCAGAGCCGCCGCGGGCAGGGCGGGGGGAGCCGGGGTGTCCTTCCCGTTGGAGGAATTCAGCTTCCCGTTCAGAGTGGGTTGGGTTCTGTGAGCCAGGTGGGAGATCCTGGGCTTTTTGTTGGCCAAGGGGTCGATGAAGTCCAGAGGTAGGGATCGTTTCTGTCAGGGAGGGAACGTGGAAGGCGGGGGGGAAAAAAAAAAAGGAGAAATAAATCGCTTTGAAGGTGCAGAAGTGGAGTGGGATGTTACCACTAGGTGGTGGTGCAATACAGGGGAGGAGGGATAAATATCCCCGGGAAAAGCAGCTTATCCATCCCAAGCTGCTTCCCAGAGCCCAGAGTTTTGAGGGGACAGCTCAAAGAATGAGCAATCCTGACTTTCCCTCTTATCCACCCCCAGCCTGCTCTCACACTGCAGCTTATTTCAAATCCACCCTTTGGAACTCAAACCCTGCAGCCCCTCCTTGTCCTGGCCATTTAGAGAGGGGAGATATCCCTGGGAGTGTCCCAAGGCAGGCTGGACAGGGCTTGGAACAACCTGGGACAGTGGAAGGTGTCCCTGCCCATGGCAGGGGTGGAACGAGATGAGCTCCAAGCTCCAACCCAAACCATGCCATGATAAAAACATCTGTCCTGAGCACCCCAAAGTCCCTGGGAAGGAAAAATGTGCTCAGCCCTCTGGTGCATTCAACAGTTCTGCATTTTATTCCCAGCTCTGTGGCCAGGAGGCTTCACCCCTTCCCCGTTCCTTCCTCTTCTCAAGAACAAGGCACTGCCAGGAAGAAGGGAGGAAGTGCCCACTGCTCAGTTCTCAGAATTTCAGGCACAAGCGCACATCTAAAAATCCACGTCACAGGGGCCAACGTGACCTGAGCAGCCCCTTTTTTTGAGCAAGGCTGGAGAAGGAAGTGGTTCCCAGCTGTGCCCATACCTTGGAGGCAGCAGCTGCCTCCAGCCTGGAAAAGCTGCTCCGTGGAAGAACCCATCCATCAAAGGCTCAGCCCAAAACCACCTCAGCGTGTGCCCACCTGGCAGCTCTGGGGCTGCAACAGCTCTGAGCCAAAGATTATTTTGTGCCCAGAGGAAAACAAGCGATAGTTTTGCTTATTTCTTTTGGATAATCCATTATTTTCTTTCTGTCTCAGGCAGGGTTCGCAAGAATGGAAACGTTCCATCGCTGAAAGGCAGCTGGAGCAGCCCCTAATTCCCTCTTTTTTCCCCCCTGATTTTCTCTCTCTTTGCTAACTCAGGGGTCTTGAGGACACTGCTCCGTGCCAGGAATTCTTTCCACCTGTCAAGGTAATTAAGGAGGAGCTGCTGGTGCTGCCACGGAGCTCAAGGGGCAAGGACAGCACGTCCGACCGGCTTGGCAACGTCACCTCCCCGAGCTCACCGTGTCCGTCTGCAGGGCTCTGAGCAGCTGACACAGCTAAAAAAATACCAGATTTTACCACCTTTTCCCTAAAAACAACGAATATCAGCTTCTCCAAACTCATCTCTCTGGTTAGGGGGGTTCTATACGTCTGTTTTCTCCAGTTACCAGACCAATCTTCTTCACCTTCATTCCACAGCTGAACTTGGCCAAAATATTCTGCATTCCAGCCTACCAAATCCCAATCCTCTGCTGGCACTGCACCCATTAAAAACCATTTCTCTAAATAGAAACTACAGCCAGAGAATATTTAAAAAGTGACAGCTCACCATGCTGTGGTTTGCTGTCTGACACGACAGATTCATGCTGCAAACATTTATATTCCACATTGGGTCGTCCCTGTTTCACCAGCCTTTCCTAAATCCAACCCAACCAACCACCCAAAGTTTCAACTGGGTCATTCTGAGAGATCAAAACCTCACCCTAAACACCTTTGAATCTTTAAAATACGGACAGCCAGAGAAACAAGATGATTTTACAACCTTAAAAAAAAAGACACAAGGCCGGGATCTTTCGGAGCTAACTTGAGGGTGATCCTTCTGCACTCACCAGGAACATGCCCACAGCAGAGCAGGAGAGGATTTGGAATCAGCTACCTGGCAAACAAGTTACACAGTCCTTGTTCTCAACCAAGAGAGTTGCCTCCCTCTCAGTGCCAGAGAGCACATTAATTTCTTTACCTGTTAATATTCTCTGCCACTAATCCTCGGTGTGTCTGTCCAGACAAGCAGGCATTACACATTCCACTGGCAGGAGAAGAATAAATACTCAACTTGTCTGGGCTGACCCACACTGGGAGAAGGGAAAGGCAGCACATTTCCCAACTGGTGCTGGGAGAGATCCTGGGAGAAGTGGGGACAAGGCTGCGCTTGACAGGCGTCAAACGCGGCTCCTGGGTGGTTTATGGTCATGGAAAAAACAGGCAAAATGTTCTTTTCACAGCTCCCTGCTCTGGCATCTCGGAGCCAGGAGCAGCCCAACCTGCCCCTGGATCTGTCACAGCAATTAGGCTGCAAAAGGTCAAGGGTTTTAATAACTCAGCCCTGTTTGGGAGCTGCTTATTACAGCTTCGTTCCACTCAATTATTAGTAATGAGGAAAACACAAGCTCGCTCTCCCAGGAACTGCAAAAGGAATTTAAGCCCTTCCAACTAAACCTGAGCCTCATTGTCAAGAGATCCTCCCCACGTCCAGAGGAGAAACAGATGCTGAGGGGAAAAAAAAAGCCAGAATGAGCCTCCAAGTTAATAAACCCGAAATAAAAACGCCAGGACCCCGTGCCCTGGCAGCAGGTGATTACAGGGTGCAGACAGGCAGGGCTCAGCCTGCAGCAGGGGCTGGGAGAGGGGGGAATCACCCACCTGAGGGGGAGAGCTGGAGTTGAGGGTGTCCTTCGGGGGGCTCAGGGATGGAGCATCTCCCTGGAAAGCGCCGCTGTTCTGGGGCTGGCACAGCTTCCTGCAAAACACAACCGGGGGGATGCTCACAGCCCTGCACACCTGGGGCTGGGCTTGGAGGGGCCACAAAGGAGCTGCTCCAGCCTCTGGTCTCTGAGAAAAAATCTGGGCAAAAATCTGGGCAGGAGAAAGGGCTGAAGGAAACGGCAATAAATCGGGATTTCTCATCTCTTCCTTGATTTATTGTGATTTTCGTGGCTTTTTGGCAATGGAAGGAACATCTTGGGCTGACAGGGTCAAGGCTGAGCTCTTGGACACAGGGAAGGATTCCCCTGCTGAGGCTGGAACTCCTTTTTCAACAGTTTTACCTTTTTTTCCTCTTGAACTGGTGATGTAAGAATTAAAACAATTCCAGCCTAAGAAACATAAATTACATGGAGATCAGTAAAAGTGGCACCGAATTTTAAGGTGGAAAGGATATCACATATTATCCCTGCTGACTGAAACACAGCTCAGGGAGACATTAATTTAACAAATTTTTGCTTTCTGAGACATCTCAGAGAGCAAAGCTCACTGGAGAGGGGCTGAAAGTCAAGCTCAGATGTTGAGGACTAAGTTCTCCCACTCATTAACATCATTAAAACAACATTTTATGGCAACAGGAGCCCTTTCAGCAGCGAGCTCCTCTGGGTCCAGGAAAAGCAGAATTAAAACAGGAACTCCTGAGGTATTATTGGTCCACCAGGATTTACATTTTGGGCTTCCCAATAATACTTTTTAAGTTGCATCATGCAAAACAGAGCTACTCTGGGCTGTATTTGTGGTATTGGACAAATTAAAAAAAAAGAAAATCCCTTTTGTAGCAACAAAAAGTACAATTAGAATCACTTGAGTGCCTTAATTCCCCTCCAGGCTGGGTCTCTGCTCCTCTGCAGATCTCAGAGTATTTTACCAGCTTTGCCCAACAATTCTGACACCAGACTGCCCCTCAATTAATCATCCAGAAAAAAAAACAAAACAAAACTACTCTTGCATCAAGTTACAGCTAACAAACTGGGGAAAAAAAAAAAATCAGGGTTAAAGGTTTTAATAAAGCAGCTCTGCAGTCAGTTTGTCAGGAGCCTGAATAAGCCACCTTTAAATTATCCCACAAGAAACTGGAATCAGCACGAAATCTCAGTCCTATCCTTTAAAAACTGGAAGATTTTTCTCAGAGATAACACCCAGCACTTGACAAGGTTTGGTTTTTAACCTGAGCTTGAACCTTGGGCTGTGCTGCAGCAATATCTGCAGTGTCACCACTGTCCTGGCTTTGTTTAATTTTATTTAAAACCACCTCAGCAGCCAGAGATCAACTGGAGGAACTGTGGGGATTGTGAATACAGGCACACTGATATTACCCAGTGAAAGTGGTTTTTTTGGAGGGGCTGAGCAAGCCTGCCACATCCTCTCATTGTTAATTATGGATTTAAGGAGCCATGAAAGCAGCAGAGGGAAGATTTCAGAGGATGCTGGAATGCTCTGGGTTGGAAGGACCTTCAAGCTCACCCAATTTCAGGGTGGGACACCCTCCCAGGCCAGGCTGCTCCAGTGATGACAGAGGGATGGAAAACACAAAAAAAAGAAGGAAAAACCAAACTGGTTTAAGCCAGACCCAGCTTTAACACCTGCAGATGGTGTTAATTATTGCTGCTGCTCATTTTCAGTGGCCACAGGCCCTGAAATCCAGGGACAATTGCTGATACAAACCCCAATGTCTGCTGCCTCCTGTGCCCTTTTTCTGGGCCTGTTTTGCTCCTGTCTTCAACCCAAAGTGTTTTTTTTTCCATTCTGGAGCCTCATTACCTGCACTGCCTGAGCAGGGCTTTGTTTGTACAGTTGAATACATCCTTTCCAAGGTCTATTTTTAGACCCTCGCCCAAGCGAATGCCACAATTCTAGAAAAAGCAGTAAACATGGCTTTTATACAGGGAGAAACTCACTTTGGGGCTTTATTTTTTTTTTTTAAAGCCATAAAGATTGCATGGCAGTTGTATTTCCCCTTTTAATTACAATTTCACATCAAGGCCATTTAAATGAGTTTTGATTTTTCCTTAAGCACACCAAAGCACTTGGAGTGTAAGTTTTCTGTCGGTTTAAAAAAAGTCTCATCTCCAAGTTAATTGTGCTTTTAAATCATGGCAAGTGCTCAGCTGTGCTTCAGCTTAACCAAAAGTGCAATAAAATAAAGCACAAGCAAAGGCTCTGCCTGCATGACAAAATCTGTACCAAGGCACTGAAAAATAACAACACTCAGAGCAGAATTTTGTGTAAATCTGAGAGATTTGGTCTCTTTCCCTGCCAGCCAGAAGCTTGGAGGCTTCACCTAAGGAAAAAAAAATTTCTAGAGGGAAAAAAATTTCAGAACTGAGTCTGCTAAGGGCTGTTCCAGGAGGGAATGTGGGAACAGAGATCACACTCCCAGCAGGAGTCTGATGGGATTTATCCCTACAGAACAACCTCTTGCTTTTCCGTGCACCCACAATTCCAATCAAATCTCAGATTTAGGGATGAAACACTTCAGCCTGCACAGGAAGATGTGGGGAAAAAAAAAAGGAAGGAGAGTTTCAAAGGAGAGCTGAGCTGGAGGCATTTAATCCACTCATCTTGCAGGATTTTAGAGCAGTTAATTTTAGTATTAACTCTGCCAGCTCTGCTCCCAGCCAGGCTTCCCCCAAACTTTGCCTTCAATGATTTTATTAAAGACAGCCCAGGATGATGTGAAGAGTTGGATCCACTTGGAAATTTGAGTTTAGTCCACGCCTCCAGGTCCCTGGGTGATGGGACAGTTTAAAATGATGTCAAAATAAGTCACACACTCAACTTCCAGAACCTTCCCTGGCCCAGGATTCCCTGGATGGTATCAGAGAGAAGAAAATTCGGGAATTACCTAACGAGGATCCTCTTCAACAACTGCTGATCTCCTTCTGAGTAGCCAGGCCAGTCCTTCTGCACTTCTTTGTATACACAATCTTTCAGTGTGAAAGTGCTGTCCTTGGCACTCAGATTTGCCACCTGGAACAGAAGGAATTTGGAAAAAAAAATCATCGTTAGGGTTTAATTTTCTCACTTCCTCGACCAAACAAGAGCTAAGATGAAGGCAAAAATCTGAGCAGACTGAGCTGTTAGTAGTGTCAGAGAACAAGGAGAGACTTTAATATTTCATTTCCTTATTATTAAGATTATTTAATCAAACTGTGCCTTTCCTTTCGCCTTGTCACTGCAATAATTCATAATACTAAAGCACAGCCAGTTGAGTGGGAAATAAGTCATATCTAAAAGAGATTATTCAGCTTGGGGAGCCTGGACCAGCACAAAACCACTTGGTGGAAACACCTGGAAAGAAAGCCTTAATGGGAACAGGCAGTTCACTTATCACACCTGTCCCACAGCCAAAATGGGGCAGTTTATGGCCAAAGAGGAACTCTGGGGGCCATAACTTGGTTAACGATTTCCAGGAGATAATTTCTCACTGAGGAGCCAACAAAACAGGCCACAGGGAGCTGCTTTCCCAGGGAGAATGCCCTGGGATCACCTGGATTTTATGGAGAACTTCTCCAAGGCAGGAACAGAACCTGGGATTTCCAGCTTCAAAGCCAGCAGAGCACTGCAGGGAGCTCAGCAGCAGCAGCAGCTGCCTGACATTTTATCCAACCCTACCCCACAAAACCCTGCATGGAGGAGAGAGGAGACACTGCTGGAATGGGAGCAACCTGGGGAAGAGTTATCCCAACTTGGATCAGCCTTTTCCACAGCCTGGCTGAGAATTTCACTTCTTGCTGTTTGGTACACGCCTGAAAATGCAGAGCTGGCACAAAGCAAAGAGCCTTGGTGAGATTTTCCCAGAGAGTGAACCTCTCCTGGGTGATCCAGAGGGCCATGGAATGGTTTGGTTCCATCAAATCCAAGGGGCAGCAACACCTTCCACTATCCCAGACTGCTCCAGCCTGGCCTTGGACACTCCCAGGGATGGGGCAGCTTCTCTGGGGCAACCTCAGCCTGCAGAGCAGCACGAGTTTCAAACTAAAATAAAGCTTTCGATGTGTTTTTGAAGAGGGATGAGGAGGCCCAGGTGCCAAATTCTCTGCCCACAGGCAGGCAAAGGCAGCAGCTGCAGCCCAAATTCCCTGCTGGAGCCCCTCAGCTCGGGCACTGCTACCCTTGAAAGTGAAAAATGCTTTTATTCAGAGCCTGGAGATCCTGGTGCATCTGTGTAGGGATTACTGCTCTCCATTCAGGACGTGGCTGTGCTCAGGGATTTCCATTATCCACACAGCAGGAAAATGCCTCAAAAACAAGCAAAGGAGTGGGAAGTTTTCAATGAACTGAAGATGCTGCTGATTCCTCTGCTTTTGCTTTAAGGGAGGCTGCAACCTCATGTTAAAAGTATTAAAAATCCAGGAATTTCAGAGCAAAAGGCTGCACAACCAACACGGCAAACTCTCCTGATAAGCGAAAAATAGGAAGCTCAGTTATCAGTTTACATGACAAACACTTTGTTTTTCCTTTCACTCCTGTCAGCTTTCCAAAATCCTGAGCCAAAATACAACAAGAATTTGAGCTGTGTTTTACATCGAGGTATCCCAGGAGACAAAAGCCAACCCAGGCTCTCCTTTACAAAAAAAAAACCCACCAAACAAACCAAACCAACTCTCCCAGAATTTCTCTGTTTCCTGCCTGTTCCTGGAGCCCAGGAAGAACAACTTGGGGATTTTTTTTTTTCTCTGCACAGAGGCTGAGAGCTGCTGCTACCTCCTTGTTTTGCTCGTGTGGGACTCTGCAAGCTCCACCCCAGCCCTCCCCAAAAATAGAAACCTTGCAAAATGAGGCAAAAAGGCCGCCAGGAACACGGAGTCCTGCGAGAGATGCAAGAGCACAATGAAACCCACACCTAGACGGATTTAGCCGTGCAGCTTTAACACAGCCTGTAATTTTTAGCTTATCTGTGTCTGCCTGGGGATGGGAGAGCCCTGGGAGGGCTGAGAGGGATTAACTTTGACGAGCACCACGATTTGCAGCCAAATGAGCCCCGTGGCCAGCGCCGCACGCTCCGCTCGCCTGCCGGGGCTGGGGCACAGCATCCACCCAAAAGGGATCGTCAGGAAAGAGAGTTTTCCCTCCTCTGAAACTCAGGGATGGAATTGAAAAAACGTGCCCCAAAAAAGCTGCTGGGAAATTAAAGGGCTCTGGGATTAAAAATTTAAGGAGGGAATGGGTTGTGCCAGCTGTGAGTCTGTTTTTAAAGCGACCGGCCCCGTGCCCTTGGGCAAAGTGAACTCCTGTCTCACTCTTCAGGGAAAGGGGTAACAAAGAAAAAAAAATAAGGAGTTTTTTTCCAGAATAGAGTCCAATCCAGAAGAAGGCAGCTGCAGCATTTAAATAAATAGCCCTGATGTGTTTAATAAAGCAATGAGGTGTTTGCTGTGAGGCCTAAAATGGCACCTTTAATGTGACTCAAAGTGCCAGGAACTGATTCAGCTCGGAGACAGCTTTCACACCTGACACACAAATAATGTGCTGGGCAAGGAGCTGCACGATCTTCACACCTGACCAGTGGCACTTCCAAATAGGAAAGGCTCTGAGAGTACCAAAAAAGTGGGGGACATATTTTCCTTCACATACAGAACTTGTACCAACACAGAGCGTTGCTCCTTCACATTCATGAGAATAAAACAGAGATTTAGAGGTTATACTCAAATAATTTGTAGATCCTCTGTTAAGAGAATCCTTCCCCCATGACCAAGCAGAAGTGTCCCTCTGAAAGGGACTGATCTGGTGAGCCAAAAGCACCCAGCTTGGCTGCACAAGGTGTAGCCACGGGAGGCTCCTGCTATCTCTGGGAGCTGAGAACTGTGTCCCCCAGAGCCTTCAGAGCCACACTCAGCTGCAGCCTGGAGATAACAGCTTCCACTGCCACGGGAGGGAGGGGCGGGGGGAGCTGAGAAGACAAATTTTTCCCTTTACCTAAATCGTTTCCTTCGTCAAGAGTACAAACCTGTTGCAGAAGGTTATCCAGCAAATCCTTGTCCTGCTGAGAAAGTCCATCCTTCTGCAATCTGAGAATAAGTTCGGGTTTCTTATAAGGCTTTAGTGCCAGTAAGTGCACAACCCTATCTTTGAAGGGTCTCTGGGAAATCGCACTATTGCCTCTCTTTATTGCACTGGCAAGGTTGACTGGCGTTGGGCGCTTCCTGGAGGGAACAGCATCGGAAGCTCCTGGGGCAGGTTTACGCACCTGAACCTTTTTGCCTAAAAATGAGATGAGAATAGTGAAGTGCAGCGGTCGAGGGTTGGTGGGGCTGTCGGTGCCCAGCTGGAGCCCAGCACAGCCCAGGGAAGTGGCACGAGGTGACAGAGGGAAGGACAAACACCACCAGCACAACCCCCTGGGTCCCCGACGCGCCGCTGCCGGAACGAGCACCCCGTCAGGTTTATGGGTCGTGACAAGCTTGGAACAAATAACAGCAACACCAAGCTCTGAAAACCTGAGTATTATTGGCCACCAGCTTACATAAAGCTCCCTTTGTTTGCCAGCTTTTCGTTTATCCCAAGTGCACGTATCCCCCCATGGTTAATCGAACGATTTTTTTTTTTTTTTTGCCCTCCCTGAGAGAAGAAAATTCTGCATTATTATGGAGCAGAGTGGGAAATACGGAGTGGAAAGCCCAGAACTGGACAGAGAGCAGGCTCCCCGCTGCTGAGCTCAGCAAAAACGCTCCTCCAGCAGATGTTTCTGCTTTTGGAACAATAGGAACTTTATGGGGCTGGGTCCACCTCCCTTCCCCCTCCGTGAATGGGGCTGACACTCGGCCATCAGCCTATTCATGAGGGTGCTGATGGAATAACCCCTTCTCCACTGCACAGAAGTGACAACATAACTCTGCCTCAGAGGAGCAGCTCAGCTCCATCCCTGCTGTGGTTCTTGGCTGCTGCCAGCACAATCCAGAAATTCATTTTTCCCATTCCTACCGAAAAACCAGAACCCTCACACCACCAAATCAAAAGGACTGGGACTGTTTCAAACACAGCAGCAGGTTCCTGCTACCAAAGGCAAACCAAGCAAAGCTGCAAACAAAACACGTGGGTTCCAAGGTCTGGAAAAACCTGGAAATCCAATCAATAATCACTGGGGCTGGAGAAAGTGACCTTCGCTAGGACAAACAACATCCAGCACTTACTGCGAGTGTTTGGGAGCTTTATTCCAGCAGGGCACTGCTCCATTGCTAGGAAGCAACATTTTTTGAACTGAGTCATCTGAAGATACTGGGGATTGTCTGCGCTGTTTGTTTTACTGAGCTGCACATTGCATAACCCAGGCCCCATTTCCTGGCTTTTTATTACAGGCCACGGTGCTGGGAGAGGAAGCACGACCCATCCTCGGCAGGGCTGAGGGGAGGTGAGAGGGGGAACGGCACCGACCCGCACGTTAAAACATCCCACAATCCAGAGGTCAACTGGATTTTGTTTCCAGAAATGGGACGAGAGAAGATTCGTCAGCTTTCTAGAACTGCCTTAACTCCTGCCAGGTCATGAACAGTAAAAACAGCACGTTGGGAGGTTTCCACTTAAAGGCTGGAGCCAAAATGTGCAGTGATAGGAAAAGAAAAAACTGAATTGAGGCAGGACACAAAGGATTTTCAAATATTTACCCACGTGCACGTCCGTGGATGTATGCACACACATTTAGTGTGGCTACAAGCACACATCCCCTGCAGCTTTACCTGCAGCTAGCTGTTTACATATCTATTTATTCAAGTGTCAGCTCACATCTGGAAGTTCTGCCGCTCTCCAATTTCAACATTTCATATAAATTTTTCCACATCTGAGCTGCCTGGAACGACTCTGCTGGCGCTCGAGTGCTGAGCTCTGTGCTCTCCTGGAAATGTGAGAGGCAGCCCCGTCCCTGAGGAATCAGCTGATGCTGCTGGCACACCCCGACCTGCAGATCCCACACCAGGCCTGTCCTTCCAAGCCCTTCCTTCTTGGAGCAGAGCTCTGCTCCTCAAACACTGACATCTTATCTAGGAGCATGCTGCTCTTCCCCTGCTCTGTGATTCCATTTCAGGCCAGTAAAAAGGTTTTAGCCAAGGAGGATTTTTAATTTAAAAAAAAAAAAAAAAAAAAAAAAAAGTTTTGCTCCATCTTTCCAGGAAGCAAATTGCTTTGAGAATCCTCTCCCTCAGAAGCTTTAACTTCAGGCACTTACTGTAATATTCTCAAAGAGGAGCTAAACAAAATTTTCTGGCCTACAGGAAATCAATGCATTTCCTTCCTGATTACTATCTCCTTTCTCAGCTTTGAGCACTTGGCTGCTGTGACAATGAGTCAGGGTCAGTTGTACATTTTGCAACTCAACCCTTCTCATCACAGATCCTCTGAAGAGAGACTGGCTGCAGATCACATGGGCTGCAGGAAAAGCAGCTGCCCCAGGAAAAAAAAAAAGAAAAAAAAGAAAAGTGAAACTTTGCATTCTGGTTACTGTTTGTGCCCGAATTTGTGAGCTGAGCTTAGCAGGGCCCTGAGCCCTGGCTCTCTGCAGGCTCCCTGTGTTATTTGCCATGGGTTTATTCCCTCTGCTGAGGCTTTCCCGCTGCTGGCACAGTGAGGAGGGCTCTTCCAGGCTGCTTCAGTGTCTGTGTTTATTAACAGAGGGCACTGCTGGCCTGTGTGCTCCCTGCCTGGCACAGCTGTGACACGCAGGTGGCAGTTTCAGGAGCAGGGACACTGGGAGGGCTCAGCAGGGAGCTCCAGATGTCACCTAACACCAGAGCCCACAGCGCTTTGGGCTGAGTGGGATTGTAAACCACCCCCTGCCATGGACAGGGACACTTTTGGGTGGCTCCAACCTGATCTTGGACACCTGCAGGGCTGGGGCAGCCACCCTGGGGGCGACGACGGAAGTGAAGACAACACACCACGAGGAGAGCAGCCCCCTAAACCCCCCGTGAGGAGCTACCAGGAACCTCTCAGGCTGCCACAACCAAGCCAACATCATCAGGATTTGCCTCCAGAGCCTGCTGGGTCCCAAATGGAGTGCAGAGCCCCAGACTGAGTGGCTGCTTACCTACATATCTCCCCCCAGGTTTAATGACTATGGCGCTCCGGCTGCGAGTCTCCTCCTCTGCCTGTGCCATGCTCTGCCTCGCCTTCTGGTAGGAATCATCAGTAGCACACACGGTGATTTTATCCTGTATGCTTCCCAGGCAATCCAAATGGATATTGCCATTGCTGCAAGAGAAATGCAATGGAAAAAGGTACTCCTGACACTGCAAAGGGACACCAGGCTGGCACTGGGGGACAGCTGGGGGGGGGGGGTGTTAGCTGAATGATAGTGGGGGACACACAGAGGAGCTGAGAGATGCTCCTCTAAAAAATAAAACCACATCAAAATAGATTGGGGAGATTCTAAAAAGGAAGAACGTGCATTAAGCTTTGTTAGGGAAATGATGCTACAGATGAGAACGTAAAAAAAAAAAAAAAAATTAAAAAAATAAAATAAAAAATGCTGGGTTTTCCTTGGATGCTGCACTCACCTGGACACATACTGCTGGATGCAGTCAAAGCTGCCCTGGGGGCTGTCCTTGCCAATATTGGAGAGATAAAAGGTGAAGGTCCTCACTTCGGCCGGGCGGTCGGGCCTCGGGATGGCGATGTGCTGCCCAGAGAGGAGGAGGAGAGGGGGACACTGGTCACTCAGGGAACCCCAGGCTGAGCAGAGCTCAATCCTCCTGCAGCCAGCGTGCTCCCAGGCTTTTTGCAACAAGGAAAGCACCTGGGTTTCAGCAGAGAGGCTGCGAGAAGAATTCGAGTTGTGCCCACGGAGGGGAAGAGCAGCTGGGGATGGATATGGCTGGGAGAGAGCAGAGCTGCCTCAAACAGAGCCCACAGCCACCTTGCTCTAGGAACCTGACCCAATTCTATTGATTCAGGCTCCAAACAGACTCATCCCCACTGTTTATATTCAATGTAAAACACTCGAGGCTCGTTTCTTTAGAATTACTGAGCCAGCACTAAACATAGCACAAGGCAGGTCACTAGGTAGCATGCTTATTCTTTTTTAAGAAATTATAATTCCATAACAAGATTTCATGGCTCACAGTAGAGTGTGACGCTGCTGCTAAATTAAATATTTAATCAAGCATTAAGTGTGCTCCACAGACAACTCCACAGCCATCCTGCATTGTTTTGTTTGTTTTTTTTTTCATCCCTCCCCACAGCCATTCATTTTTCAAAAGGGAAACTCTCCCCTCTGCATTCAGCATCCAACGTAAATGCCAGCATCTGAGCTCTACTATCACATCAATATTTGATAATTAAGATGGCTTCCAGAAGCTGAGACAGAAGGAACACCAGCTCCAGCCTATTTTAGGCCAGGCTTTTACCACACGGGTTTATATTTACCCGGATCGCCACACGTACGCAGAAAATACCCGCTCGCAGCCAGCCAGCCCGTGGCATCCACACATGACTGTGCTGGGACAAGGAGGGATCTTGGGTGGTTTCCTTCAGCCCTCAGACGTCTCCAGCAGCCTGGAAAACCCAGGGATTTGTGTCCCTCTGCTAAACCACAGGGATGTTCTCAGAGGCAGCTCCCGAGCCCAGCCCGTGCGCAGCGTTTCCCTGCCCTCCAACACAGCTCCCTTCTTCCAAAAACCCAGACCTGAGCCTTGCTTTACACAGCAGGACAAGTCATCCCCAGCATCCAGGCCTGAAAATATCTGGAGCAGATTTTTTGGGTGCTGCTGGACCCTCCCTGAGCAGCCCCATTATCTCCCCTGCCAAACGGGCGCCGCAGCCCTCGAGCCCTTTTAATCTGCCCTGGCATCCTCTGCCCCCACCCAGGCAGGGGCAAGAAAATTCCCTCCTGCTTTACCAGAACGGCCACAAAGGCAGAGTTATGTAAGCAGCAGACTGGGAGCAGGGGGATTTTGCAGCTGGAAATTTGGTGGGAATGGGAAGAAAAGGAAAATCCGACGGGAGGGGGAATCGAGCCGTGCTGCACCTGAGGCTGGAAAATAAAACCTGCAGGGTGTCACCAAATCACACCTCCACACCCTCACAGAACTTCCTCCTTGCTGCTGCTTCACCTCTGGAAAAAAGCAGCTGCTCCAGAAGCCCCGATTTGGGATTTTTGTGGGGTTTTTGCAGCGTTCCCAGAGGCTGTAAAACGAGGCAGAGTCACTTTGGTACTGAAAAGTCGCTCGTGTGTGAGCCGGCCGTTATCTAGGAATTATTTTTAGCTGAAAACAGAAGGTTTCTCAAAGCCACCAAAATCAGCATGGTGACTTGCTTTGAGGGAACCCTAATTTTGGTGCTGGGTATTGCACCAGTAACCAGAGCCACTTAAAAATAGCTCGGTACAGATGTGACTTCTGTTTTCTTCTTTCAAGTAACATTCACCCGTGGCCAGAGACTGAACAGAGATTTCACCTCCCCCTGGTAACACCAAAAATTTCATCCCAAGAAAGAGGGGAAATGCTGCGTTTTCCCATCACAGATCAAAGGTGTTTTGCCCCCAACAGTCATTTTTTAAATCCTGCACAGCACACGTGGGTTTGGCACCTGAAGGGGTTTTTTTTTTCCCTCCCCCTCCAAGTTCAATTCTGTCCCTGCTCTCAGCACCCCACAAGCACCTGCAGATTTCAGCCTAAGCTCTGCTTCTGCTCATCTTTTTTACCAAAATAGAAGCATTTTCAGTATTTCTAGCACATTTCTGCACACAGTTTTTAATGCTGTGGTACTCCAGCTCTTAAATTCTAATTTACGTGTACACTGAAACAAGCACAATGTTCAAAATTTATAAAAACTTATAAAACTCTCAAAAAAAAAAAAATCCAGGAGGAAAAACTGACAGCCAGGTGCTGCTCCTAAGGAATAGCCATGGTCTCACTTTAGAGGTACAAACTGAAATTCTGATTATTACACAGAATAAAAGCCATTAACAAGAGCAGCACCACTACAGAGAAACATCCCAAGGCAAAATCTCCAAAGTTTTTATCTGGATTGGATCCAGCCCAGCATCCAGGCAGCAGAGGTTGTGTCCCTTGCCACTGGAACAGCTGTTTTATTTATAAAAACATAGAAATATTATATAATTTATAAAATATATATAAAGGAGGGCTGACTTCCTCCTTTCTGCTGCCACCTTGCTGAGCCTGGGTTTTATTCCCAGCAATTCCTTCCCTGGTTAATTAGTGTCTCAAATTTGGAAGTTTCTTTTTCTGTGGATTAGAAACTGAAAGTATCCTTGACAGCTTTTAGAGTAACACTGGAATAGGTGAAAACACATGGACACAGGAATTTAAAGGCTTCTAGAGAATTAAATTTAAGAAGCAGCAGTTTGTTTAAATTCTTATTTTATGTCCTGCCTCCCTAAATCAAGTGAAGCTTTTCCCTCTTCAGAGAGGGAAAACTTGCACAGAAAATTCCCAATATTAAAACCTCACTGACAATTGTGCTGTGCACAAACTTGCCACCCCAAAAACTTAATGGGATCCGCCAGAGCTGCACTTTTTGGGAAATAAAATAAGAAGGCAGCAAATTGGGGAATTAAAAAAGAGCGGGAGAAATAATTTTAAAAATAAAGCAGCTCAACAAATACATTTTAATGCCATCATGTGGATGTGAGAGCCTGGTAAATTCCTGGAATTCCCTCTATCCAGGATCCCTGGAAAGCATTCCAAGGCTCAGCTCCCAAAAAAGCAGGAGAATCCTGACATGCAGAGTCCTACCCTTAAAAGCAGATGGCTCCCCAGCTGCCAGCTCCTTGTCATCCCCAGGAAAAATAACAATAAAGGGACAAAGAGTGCGTGTGTGTGTGTGTGCTCCCATGGAGCTGCAGCTCCCTCCAAAGCTCTACCTTTGGCCTTTCCTCGTCAGGGTCATTAATTAAGAGCTGAGGAGGAGCAGGCAGAGGTCAGCCCTGGCTGCCACATCCTCCCAGCTCCTCTCCTTCCCCATGGAATGACACTGCAGGTGCCTCATCCCTGCCCCTTCAGGCCTCAAACACAAACAACTCTTTTTATTTTTCTATTTTTTTAATTTCTATTTTTTTAATTATTTCTATTTTTTAAATAATTTCTATTTTTTAAATAATTTCTATTTTTTTAATTATTTCTATTTTTTAAATAATTTCTATTTTTTAAATAATTTCTATTTTTAAAATAATTTCTATTTTTAAAATAATTTCTATTTTTAAAATAATTTCTATTTTTAAAATAATTTCTATTTTTAATAATTTCTATTTTTTTAATAATTTCTATTTTTTAAAATTTCTATTTTTTTAATAATTTCTATTTTTTAATAATTTCTATTTTTTTTATCATTTCTATTTTTTAATAATTTCTATTTTTTCAAATTTCTATTTTTTCAAATTTCTACCCTAACCCTCTGCCTTTGGCCTTTCCTCATCAGGGTCATTAATTAGGAGCTGAGGAGGAACAGGCAGAGGTCAGCCCTGGCTGCCACATCCTCCCAGCCCAGCCCGTGCAGTGACACTGCAGGCCTCAAACACAATCAACTCTTTTTATTTTTCTATTTTTTTAATTTCTACAAGCCACCACAGCATTTGAAAATATTCACAATTATCCCCAGGAATTAATTTTTTTTTTTTTTTTTTGTCCGTATCAGATCCGTGTGGAACCCACCACGAGCAAAGGCTGAGGGCAGAGGAACATTTTACATTTTAAGCTGTTTTGATGCCTTTTGCTTCATTTCCTTCCAGGAAAAACATTCAGAGGAGGCATTTCCAAAACTCCAGCAGCTTCACAGGAAGAAGTCAGGTGTAGCTCCTGTAGCATTCCCAGGGTTTTTTGCTTTTTTATTCCATGAGCAAAGCTCATCAAAACCAAAACCACCCTCACTTCTGGTTGTGCCCAACCCCAGTGGCACATTTTGATCCCAACTTTCAAGCTGAGCTTTCGGGGAAGTTTAAGTCTAAACAAAGTAAAAAGCCTGGAAATTGCTCCTTTCTTTATTTCCCAGGACAAGAAGGTTCGTATTTTTCTTTTTAACTTACAATAACAATCATGTCTTTCCTGCTACGTTTTCTATGTACTGTTAGTGAGAATAATATCTCCAAGTAGGATGTGGGCAAGGACAATGTGCTGGGTTTAATGTCTACTCAGCCCAAACCTTTTTTGAAAGCTTTGATGTGCCAGTGCGTCAAAAAATAAATCAGAACTCACAGCTGAATTCAGATTCTTGAAAAAAAAAAATTTTTTTAAAAAATTAAATTCCCCTTCTTTATGCAGAGACTGCAGTTAAATGCAGGTTTTTTTAGAAATAAAAGGTATCTAAATGACATTTTTCAAGTTCACTGAAGGGCTGCATTGCTTTACCAGAACCAGCACCACGTAAATCTCAACGTTGTCAGCAACTGGCATGACAGACTGCTTCAAGGGGCTAAAAATACCCCAGAGTTCTGTCACTGGAACACAAGTTGGGGAAGTAAAACTCCTAAATCTAAAATAACTTGTGGTACTCACAGAGCTGCAGTTACATTAAATGAACCTCCAGGATTCTCAGAGCAACCTCGGCTGCTGGAACTGGGACCCAAAAAAGTCTCGCAGTGAGTTTTGTGTTTTCTTGGGATACAGGATTCCAGGGATTTCTGCATCCCTTTCCTTTTTTTCCCTGTTCTCCCCAACAGCACAGCCTCACAAATCTGAATTCCCCATGGATTTTGCAATGTCAGGAAATAAAGAGGAAGGAAAAGGTTTTAAGAGAGAGGGAATCCATGAGTAAAAACCTTCCTGGAGCACACCTGAACTTTGAACAATCACAGCATCATTCCTTGAGCTGGAACAGCCCCAATTCCTCAATCCCATTAAATGGAAAGAACTTTCCAGGGACAAACTCACCCCTTGGCTTCCTTGAAACTGGATGACTGGTTTTGACGTCACAGCATCCTACAAAAAACAAGTGGAGAAACAAAAATTACCTCGGAGAAATTCAAAGCTCCAAGCCGCACTCAAGCTTGATTTCTCACCTGGGTTTTTTGCTTTCCTGATTTTTTTATTTTTTTTTTTTCAGAGGGAAAGGTCATGGAAATGTGTGTCTCAAGTAAGAAAACAACAACAAAAAAATCCTGAAATAATGATTTGTACCCAGAAATGGGATAAACTAAGGAACTAAGGTCACCCTTAGCTCAGAGCTGACACTCGCTTCCTCCCAACCCCTCACCACATTTTTGGGCACAGAACAGCTCAGCTTTGGTGCTTATGTAAGTTTGGAGTTAAAAAATGGACACTTGAGGGGAAAATTTATTCCAGTTGTCGGCCCGAGAGGACGCAGAGCGAATTTTTTCCAAGGGAGAGCTGGCAATCCTTTGGAAAAGCAAACTGCAGCTCCCTTGCAAAATCCTGTTTCAACAATCGGCCTCTTCCTCCAGGCTCAGCTGCTTACATTTAAAAAATTGAATTCCTGTGACTCCAAAACTGCTCAATTTCAGCCTTTTTGCCTCGCTGTCATTTCAGGGATCCCAAAGACCTTTCCATTCCAAGTTTCACCTGAGGTTTTAACCCAAGAAAATAATAATGGAGCCAACCTAAGGCACGCTGAGTTTGGATTTCTGCAATTCCAGCAGAATTTGGGCTGGGGATGTTTTATTTCCTAAATCACACGAAGGAATTGTGCTCCATGGGGCTCGTGGAACCCCACTGTGGAGCCTTCCAAAGGGACAGAAGAATTTATCAACAGGTTGAAAGCATCATTTAGAAGTGAAAATATTGCTATGTGTATGGGAGACACATTTCCATGGGAAAACCACCAGGAATTTGGGAGAACAAGCCCAAAACATGAATTTTATCATGCTGTTTGTGTCACCTGATTTCCAATATATCAGAGAAACAGATATTTAAATTTTAACAGCTTGAAATTCAAGTTAACCACCCCTCATCAAACTTTTCCAACCCAGCAGTGAAGAATCTCAACCACGACATCAACCAAAAAACGGATAAATTCACCAGCAAAATAAAAATAATTCAGCCTAGATAAATCTAACAGAAGCAGGATGGATAAACCCAGCCCAAGACAGAGTCTGAGCCTTTGAAGAGCCCATCCAATGGGATTCCCCAGATGTGCCTCACACCCAGGATCACTGCAGGACATTTATGACGCTGAGGGAAGCAGCTCGGAGCTGACAGCACTCCCTGAGCGCTGGATAAGGAATTTTATAGACCCAGAACAACCCTAAGAAAGCACCAATAAACAACATCTTGGTCCAGAGATCACTGAATTCCTCGAGTGCCACGACACTGCATTCCACAGCACACTGTTCATGGACAGCCTGGCCAGCTTTTTGTTCCCTGGGTCCAGAAATTCTCAGGAACGTACTTGAGCAAACAAGCATTTGAAACATGAAAAAAAAATCTGGATTTCAGAAATAAAGAAACCAAACCGACCCATGTGGTTCTTGTATAGCAAATTATAGATTTGGGAAGTTGTGATCTTCTAGTCTGGAAAGTTGTTTAAGGGGAATAAAAAGGGGCTAAGGAGGATGGAAGTGGAATAAGGAGGCAGGAACGAAAGTCCTGATGCACAAATCAGACGTGGTTTAATTACAGAACTTATAAATCCCACAGTCTACAAATAAACCAGTTTGAAGTTAAGTGGGTAACATCAGCTTCGTGCAAGTTAAACGGCAAACCTGAGATGCACCTCCCAAAATTCAGCATTTCTGTCTGTGATCCCTGCTGAGGAATTTTGGTGCTGGAATCCCCTGCCAGGAGTGATCCAGAGGGGATCACAGGGAACAGAAGGATTTGGATGGACCCTGCACCATCCCAGTTCCCCTCTGAGGCAGGGGAGGATTTTTGGAATCTCAGCAGCACCTGAACCTCCAGAGCCATCATCACTCCAATTCCCTGGCTCCAGCCCCTTCAGGATGTTATGGAAGAGGAGAGCACTCTGCACACCCCAAGCTAATTAAGGATGTGACTCTAAGTACCTTTATTAGATGAAATTAAATCCCTGCATGGACACCTTCATTCAGAATAAAAGAACAGATGAATGACGTGAAAACCAAATTAAAAGCACATTTCCATTTATATCTTCTCTTGGATTAACTTCCTTGGATGGACAACCCCAATTATCAAGAGTTCCTGCTGCCCTTTCCCAAATCCCTCTGTCATTTTCTGAACAGTCACCTCAGAGTCACTGAATTCTTCTTCCTTAAATGATGCCATGACTGAACTTCCTGCATGACAGTTCCTAGAAATGCCATTCCAGCCCTTCTGAGTGGGAACAAGGCCCTTCCCCTCTGCCTTTCCAACCAAACCAAGCCACCTCCTCAGCCCTGGATGCAGCAAATCCTGGGCAAATCAAGGATGCTGATGAAAAAACTCATCTTTGTGTTCAAACAAGAGGAAAACAGAGCAGATTTATCCAAGCAAACCTCATCCCCTCCCAAGGAATTCCAGCTCTATCCCTCCAGGAGTCTCTCTGGGTTTAAAACCAGCTGCTGGAAGCTGATTAAAGATAAAAATTGAAGGAAGAAAAGCCCAGTTCAGGTCCTTTGCAGCAGCCACCTGTCAGGTGAGCAGGTTTTGTGCTGCTGCCAGGTACCAGATATTGATCCCTGCAGCTCATCCGTGAGGGGGACAGCGCTGGAGAGAAGGAGCAAAATTCCTGAGATCTGTGGGGCCAGGAACAAAGGGAAAGAGCAAAATTCCTGGGATGTGTGGGGCCAGGGAACACAGGGGAAGGAGCAAAATTCCTGGGATGTGTGAGGAACACCACACGAGAATCTGCAGTTTCCAGAGGCAGCAAAGCCCCTTTAAACACACCCCAGGCACAGGAATTCCACCCCTGCCCCTGCCATTGTTCCAAGCTGGAAGGTTGGCAAAGCATTCCCACTGCTCCAGAGGTTGCCAGGTCCCACAAGGAGCTGTGTCAAAACTTCCTCTGGAACGGCAAAGGAGCTGCTGGGCCAGAGCAGGGCCCAAAGCTCTGCAGGAATAACTCCCAAAGGAACATCCAAACCACAGCTGCACCTCTGGGATGTCCCCAAACTGGAATTACCAGCTTCAGCCTCGCCACCTGACTGGAAAACAGACCCTCAGAAAGAGCCTGGATACACCTCGCCATCAACTCCATCAAATTTCATTTATTCCCCACCTGGAAAAAGAAATTCCACATGTCCATGCCCAGTTCCCTGCTTTCCACAGCTCCTGCTGTGTTCCCTGGGAATAACAGAGAAATAAAACCCTTAAAAGGTTTTTTAAGGGATGCCAACATGAATAAAACCCCACAGACCCAAGGGCTTCTTGTCAGTCCTCCACATACCATAAGATTATTTCAAAAGTCATGAGATTAAACCAGAAAAACCCCAAAACTCATCCCCAAAGCTCCCACAGAATATTTGGCTTTTATTATCACAGTGTTATGCTCATCCTTTAGTTTCCCCAGGCTGGAGGAGAGCAAGGAAACCTTGTGAAAGCTCACAGAGGTGGTGGCAACACACAAACAGCTCCTCACACTTCAAATATTCCAGGTCTGGCAAGTGGAAGTTGAGGAGAGAGTAGGAAGAACACGAAAATGTCAATAAAATAGGGAAGAATTGAACATAAAACTAATGAAATGTTCTAGCAGGGCTGATTGAAGCTGGCAGAAGGTTTTAAACAAACCTTCAGTGGAAAAGCTGGAGGGGATGCTCCTACCCAGGAACAGAAAGGACACTGGAAATCCAGCTGGAAGGCTCCCTGCTCCTTCAGGGAAATCCAGATAATTAGAGAAGACATCATTTTGGGAAGTTCTGTCATGTATTTACTGGAATTTCTACTGCAGGCTGTGTTCTATGGAAAGTATTTGCCTAAACTTAGTACTGATGTGTTTGTCTGTTTTGTTGGATGCTCAGAGACACCAATGCCAAAATTTACCCTTCTTTGTGTTGGAACAAGGGGATTATTTTCAGAATTTAAAGCTTCTTACAAACAGTTAAAGTTAGTAGCAAGAATTCCAATAAATATACAGAGAAACTACAAAATCCCCCTAACCAAGGCTGGCATCAATGGGATGTTTCCAAGCACCACATGAAATTCCAGGTAAAAGCAGTGCCCAGGTAAAGCTGCTGCACCTCAGGAAGCAAAACAAAAATGGGAACAACCAGAAATCGCTTCAAAAGCACAAATTTCAGACTCTGTAATGCCCTAAACTCCGAGTTCCTCTTTAATTCTTTGGTTATGACTGGTTTATGTTTCTTTAACCCACACAGCAAGGTCCAAATATAGGCAAGGCTTCCTCTGGAATAAAAAAAAATAAATAAAAAGGGGATAAAGACATCCCAATCCTGGATCCTCAGTTTAAGCACACCTGGATACCTGGCAAAAGCTCCTGCAGAGCTCCACGGATTTCACTTCCCATTTATACTTTTGTTTTAAATCTCCCCTCAAGAGCTTGCAAAGTGCAAAGGCAGAGCAGATCCACCCTGTCCCTCGCTGTCCCAGACTCCCAGGGGACACCTCCAAACCCCTGAGCTCATTAGCAGCAAGAAATACAAATCCCAAGGGAGAGGAACACCCTGGAACAGACCTGGGAAATTTGCTGGCAGCCCATTAGCCCAGGAGAGAGGCTGCTCTCAGGACACCCCACTATTCCAAGGCCTTTATTTACCTCCTCCCAGAAACTCAGCAGCCACAAAAAGCCTCCTGAATATTCCTTTTTTTTTTTTTTTTTTTTTTCCATGTCCCATCCATTACTCGTGGAATTACAGCACCAGTCTCCCAGCAATGCAATTTCCATCTGCAATTTGAGGCCTCCCAAGGATCCCGTTTGAAGTTGAGCACAGATGGGCTGGAGTCTGCTGCGACTCCAAAATTACAGTTTTTGCTATTCAAATCCAACATTCTCATGGAAAGAGCCCTGGAAATGCCATGGAAATCCAGCACTGCTCCAGGCTTTCCACTCAAAGAGAGGTGCCCAAGGATGCTGCTGGAGGATTTGGGATTCACCCACATCCTTCCAGGGACGCTGCTGGGATCCTGCAAATGCCAGGGAGTGACAGGAGTTCCTCAGGCAGAAAATCCAAATTATCCCAGGACACCTCTGCTCGCTCCTCCTTTCCAAAATAATCCCATTTCTCACCTCAGTGCTGTCACAGATCTCCCCCTCCCATTTTCCTCTCCCCAACATTTAAAAGAATTTATTTTGGGCAGGAGTGAACAGTGAAGCTTTTAACACAAATAATTATTAAAAAGGTGCTTTTGATGAAGATTTTTAAGAGCTGGACTCTCACCAATTACTCTGAACTGTAGTTTGTATTTATTATTTATCATTTGCCTAATAGGCATTAATGGACACATTATCACCATCATATTAAAGCACCTACAAATCCTGCTCAGAAGTACAAGCAGCAATAAAATGCTCAAAAGCTTTTATGTCAGCCAAAATGCAACGCTGTACATTTGAAAGTTTTTAATTGCAAAACTGCAAAAGGGACACTGGCTTCTTGGGTTATAATTGCATCATTTCAAGTGGGCTGTTACAGCACAAATGGTGTCTCCTCAGTGGTTTAATTTTCCAAGGTTAAAAATCGAGTGTGTTTCTATAAGACAGAAAATAAAGGAGTTTAAAATGTCAGCTCAAAAAAAGCCTCAACTTGATTTGTTGAAATTTATGGTTATGTTAAAGAATTTTACCATCCCCAGTTCCAAAATTACAGAATTTCATCCACCATTTCCAGCTCCAAAATTACAGAATTTCACCGTTCCCAGCTCCCTAAAGTTACAGAATTTCACCGTTCCCAGCTTCTTAATCTTACAGAATTTCACCAGTCCAAGCTCCCTAAAGTTACAGAATTTTATTCACCATTCCCAGTTATTTCACCATTCCAGGTTCCCTGAAGTTATAGAATTTAATTCACCATTCCCAGTTCCAAAATTACAGATTTTCAGCCACCATTCCAGGTCCCTAAAGTTACAGAATTTCACCATTCCCAGCTCCAACATTTCACAATTTCATTCACCATTCTCAGCTCCTTAAACTTACAGAATTTCACCATTCCCAGCTCCAAAATTTCAGAATTTCACCATTCCCAGCTCCCTAAAGTTACAAAATTTCACCATTCCCAGCTCCAAAATTTCACAATTTCATTCACCATTCCCAGCTCCAAAAATACAGAATTTCATTCACCATTCTCATCTCCTTAAACTTACAGAATTTCACCATTCCTAGCTCCAAAATTTCAGAATTTCACCATTCCCAGCTCCAAAATTTCAGAATTTCACCATTCCCAGCTCCTCAGAGTTACAAAATTCCACCATCCTAACAAAACCACCAATTTTACCAGGAAGCATCACCAGCAGGCTTTGACATCACGACACACTGAGCACCTCAGCCATCCCCCCAACTTGATACGCAGGAAAAAAAACCAAAACCTCTCCCTTTGTGTAAAGTTTAGAGAGAAAGACACATGATTTAAGTTAAAAAACCAAACTGTAGCCTAATGGAAATGCTTTGTCCTGGCCTGTACAGCAGAAAGCCAGGCCCTAAAATGGACAATAGCCTGTATCAGCAAAGCAGAGAGCAATTAAAACTCCACTGTCATCAAGATGTCACCCCACAGGCACGAGAGCTGAGCCTGCTCTGTTCTCTCTCGCATGCCTGCAGCTCCTGATCTCAGCTAATCCACGTTTAAAAGCTCCTCCTGAATAAAATCCAGGCTGTTTGGTGGGTCCCTGCTGCAGAATTTAGTTGTGGGCTCGAACTGAACAGAGCTGGGTATGGGTGAGGCAGTCCCAGCCCTGCAGATCCTGCTCGGAGCTCCTGCAGGAGGAATTTGGGGAGGAGAGGGAGTGGGAATTAGGGTACAGGAACCCCATGGCTCCCCAAATATCCATCCTAAAAACTCAGGATGAGGGGTGGAGCTGGAGGCTCGCCAGCCTCGGTGAAAGGCTGCAGCTCATGGTGATTTTTGCCAGATTCTCACTGGTTTTTTTTTCCATGGAATAACAGAATGATTTGGGTTGGAAGGGAACTTAAATCTCATCCAGTTCCACCCCCAGCCATGGGCAGGGACACTGCCACTATCCCAGGTTGCTCAAGCCCAGCAAAACTTTTTTTGTTTCAATTTGGTAACTCCAAGTAAAACTCTGCAGTGCTTCAAAGGCATCTTTGCTTCCTGGCACAGACGATTTTTCTGTATTTGCAAAAATAAAGCTTTAAACTCTCAAAGAACAGACAGCTGTGACACAGTTTGACCCTCTGGTCATCCTCACCACCTTGGGAAAGGTGGGTTTGGGAAAGGAGCTCCAGCTTCCTGCACACCCCAAAAAATCCCGGGACAAACCACATCCCCAAGCCAGGATGTTTGGCCAGCACAAGGTGCAGTAGTTTTCCACTAGGAAGGAAAGCTGGGCACAGAGGCAATTTAGGCAATGCCTTTCAGGAAGAAAATTAAAAGGAGGCTCAAATCCTTGGAGAAATAATTAAAGTATTGTGAATTGGTATGGAGTTTACTCAGCCCACTCCGTTTGGCTGGAGCAGAGCCTGGCAAACAGAGCAGCCCCATCCACTGGGCTGAGCCTTTCCCGAGAGCAGGAACCACCAAAATGCCTCCCTGCAATCCCTGCTCCTGGATTTCTGTGGCACTGCAGGCACAGGAACTGAGGAACTGTTCCCTGAGCACAGAGGTGGACGGGGATTTGCTCTGCAATAAAAATGAACATACAGAGGGGCTGCAATGAGGAAATGCTCTGTCCCCAAAGCAAATTCCAGCTCTGTTCATGCAGAGAGGACACTGAAGAGTTAAATCCACCTGCCAGAGCATGGGGAGAGACAGGTTCATTCCAAGAGCTGCAACGTTTTTATTCCAAACATCAGCTCCTTCTGGAATGGCCACTCAGGCTCACTGCTGCTCCCAGGACACCCAAATTCACTCCTGGGTGGGATCTGCCTGGCTGAAGATGGGAAAGCCACCCCAAATCCAGACGGGACTCCAAACCCAGCCCCAAACCCAGAGGGGACTCCAAACCCAGCCCCAAAAACCAACGGGGACTCCAAACCCAGCCCCAAAACCAGAGGGGACTCCAAA
>JAWWMU010000107.1:1272904-1295182 GCA_035048155.1 Cinnycerthia olivascens
CCAGAGGGGACTCCAAACCCAGCCCCAAAACCAGAGGGGACTCCAAACCCAGCCCCAAAACCAGAGGGGACTCCAAATCCAGCCCCAAAACCAGAGGGGACTCCAAACCCAGCCCCAAAAACCAGAGGGGACTCCAAATCCAGCCCCAAATCCAGAGGGGACTCCAAATCCAGCCCCAAAACCAGAGGGGACTCCAAACCCACCCCAAACCCAGAGTGGTCCGAGGTCGAGGGGAAGGCAAGAAAAAGATCAAAGTGGGTTTGTGGCACCAAATTAATTGAGCTCCCAATTAACTGAGCCACGGCTCCGGAGCTCAGGAGCAGAGGCTGGAGTTGGATTCCTGTGGGAATCCAGCTTGGGAGACTCCAGGCACGTTTCCCAAAGGGACAGTTCTCCTTTTTTTAACTCCTTTTTTTTCCCCCTCTCCGCAGAGTTAAGGCAGAGCGGCTCATTAAGGAGAGCAATAATCATCAAGTCTCATGGCCAGGCTGTAATGATGATTATCTGCAGTTTAATCATGACAAACTCCCACCAATCCCACTGTTAACAAGATGGGGCTGCTCAGGGAGGCTCTGGCAGAGGGAGCAGGAGCCAACTCCCACGACTTCCAAGAGCTTTTGGAAGGAAAAAAAAAAAAAATCTCCTTTGCATCCCTGTGCAGCTTCCAGTGTTCAGAACTGATCAAAGCAGTCAAAATCAATTAAAAATGTCCATAACGAAGGAATTATTAAGTCACAGAACACGGCGCCCATTTTTTTTTAGTGTAATAACCCAGGGGTTTCCTTCCTGCAAGTAAAAAAGAAAATAAAAATCCCAGTTTTGATACAATTCCTGCATCTCCCAGGGAAGGAAGTTGCATTTTGTGAGTGGATTTTCTGCATCCGTTGCTCGCTCCAGAAGGGTGTTCCAGCCCCTCCCTGACATTGAGAACCAGCAGCTCTCAAAGTTATTTTCATTTTATTACTCAGTGTTGCATTCTTGAGGTAAAACCGTCCATTCAAACACCTTTACCTTTATTTCACTCTCGTCCAAGACAGAAGTTCAAGGATCTCTTTTTCACGAGCACACCAGGAATCAGCAAAATTCTGCACTAACTCTTCTTTTTATCACCCTTGTTTCCTGAAGGGATTTTTTCTCCTCTAACTCTGAGTAAAAGCAATAAAAAGTAAAAGTGGGAAAGCATAAAACAAGTTGCAACATTTCCCAAAGCTCTCCTCCAAAGATAATGCTGTGCTGGCAAATTCATTGCAAAAAAAAAAAAAAAAAAAAATCAAGTACAAACCTAGAAATGAGTCCTATTGTTTTATAACTTGCAACTAATTTGAGGAAAAGTTAAATGAACAAATCCCAATGCTCACCCCTTATTAAAAGCAGCAAATCTAGAGTAGGTTGCTTCTACAGGAAGAAAAAAAAATAGTTGGAAGTAAAATTAATTTTGGATTTAATTCTGCTCATATGGCCCAAGCCTGTCCCTCTCTTGCAGAGCAGCACTGCCTGGCTCTGAGCAGATACAGCAAATTAAAGACAGGGTAGGAAAAAGGAAGGTAAATATTGGTATTTCTAAAGTGCAGGCAAAGGAAAGCAAACCCTCAGATTTGTTTTTCAGACGCATAGGTTTGCTTTGAAGCAAAGTTTTCAACAGAAAACAATATTGCAGAATGAAGTTTCCTGTTCTGCCTCCCTGTATTGGAAATACTAGTAATATTAAATAGAATATTAAGGGAAAACATAGGGAAAACATAGGGAAAACATTTTACTAATATTAGTAAAAGTATAATATGAGTAGAAAATAATGAAAATAAATATAATAAATATAATAATAAATATAATAATGATAAATATTATAATAAAAATAAATATAATAATAAATATTCCTCTAAGAGAAGTCCAGCAGCATCTGCAAGACAATTCAGAGACCTCAACCTGGCAAGAATCCCATTAAGACATCCATGCCCAAAATTCCCTGGGTGATCACCTCTTGTGTGCAACCCTGCTTGGTTTTGCATTTTATGGGAATTATCAGATGATCCCATTAAATTGGGAAAGGATCGAGGGGGGGAGAAAAAAAAAACCCACCACCACAACAACAAAACTGGCAGAAGGAAACTGAATCACCCCAAATTCCCAACTCTGCCAAAGGTGACTGGCAGTGCTGCTTTTCCCTGGAGGATTCACTTTTAGGAGCCAAGAATTCAGCGGGGTTAGATGTTCTCAGATTTAGATTTTAAGAGTCAATCCTGTCCAACAAGACACTGAATGAAGCCTCCTGTGCTTCCTCTGGGAAATTTGATGATTTCAAGGTGCTGGAGACGTGGCCACCCCTGTGACAGCCCAAAAAACCTCGTGGAAATCAAAGAAAAACAAATTTCCATCGTGGGAATCGCATGGCTCGCTGCTGGGGATGGCATTTTTCCCTGATTTTAGCCTTTCTGAAGCCATGCAGCTTTGGGGCCCAGAGGGCAAAATAATGCAAAGTTTTTCCAGGACCAGCTGTATATAGATGTATCTACTACATGTATTTTGCTTTCTGCATTATACAAAACCCCCAACTGCCAGGGAGAAAACGTTTCCCAAATTAATACAGAAAAGTGTGTCACGATAGCACATCTTCAAACTCCCCCTCATCCCCACCAGGGATAAATAAAGCTCCCAGAACTGATTAAGACACCACCCAAGCTCCTCCAGCCCAGGCTGACGGCCACACAAGGGATGGGAAGTGACTACAGAACCACATTTAGGGCTGGGATTTGCTCCACTGAAGTTTTCCTTAATTAAAGCATTATTATAAAAATATTTCGCCCCCGGTTCAAACTCCTGCACCTGTCAAACACAGGTGATGTTTCCCATTTTGCTGGTACCTGCGAACCAGGAGCATCAAATCCTCAGAAAAATCACAGGATTCCTGAGTTGGAAGGGATTCCTCACAAGGAAATATCAAAGTTGCACAGACACCCCAACAATCCCACCCTGTGCCTGGATTGGGATCCTTGCAAACAACCACAGAGCAGCAGGAGACACACGAAAGAAGAAAATTAAAGTGTGTTAAGAACAGCTTCATAAACCACTTGGAAAAAAATCTTTTCGGAGGCAACAGCTCAGGCAGAACTTTAAAACCACAAGCTTTAAGTTAGACTGAAAAGTAAGGATTCATTTAAATCTCATGTATGCTGGAATGCCCAAGTATTCCAACACTGGCTGGCTCCAAGTCTGCCTAAGAGAAAGGAAGGATACTCTTGAATTACACCAGGTGGATTTTACTGAACACTGAGGCACCTCAGCTCAGACTTCAAGCACCATTCCAAGAATAGTTTCATAAAAAGACTGAATGGGTCCAGTCAGCTACAAGTCAGTTAAAAATAAATCTCTTAAATGCCTTCCAACATACCTGCATTGCTGTGTGCCTCGCCAACCTGGGGGTTTCCTATTATCATTATTGTTTTTAAGCTCTTTTTCTTTCACCCATCAGGTTAAAAAGCCACACAGGCACGAAGAGAAGCTGGCTAATTACAGCTCCAAAAGTGCCAGCAAACGTACACTTAAGAGAGAGCTGGTGGAAAAATCTGTCAGTTTGGCATCTCCAGCATTACATGTAACAAAAAAAAAAAAATAATTCACCTTTTCAGCCCCAATCAAGGTAAGCTGGCTTTCAGAGCCAAGATGTTATTTGGAGCAGTTTTACTGTGTCAGGCTGCTCACGTAGAGCCAGCTTGAGACACTTAATACGCGAAAATTAAAGCGAGAGATTAAACACAGCAACACCGGGTTACAACTTATAAAACAGGAATAGTGAAATATCAGAAGCTGCCGGTTGTTTCTGACCTAGTTTTCACTGGAGAACAGTCAAAGAGCCGAGAAGGCTGAGGCGAGGCTGAAGGTGCTGAAATTCCAGTAGTGCTGGGGAACAGGATTAGAGGAAAAGCCTTCAGACATTCAAAGGGCTCAGGGAGTGTCACCGAGAACAGGGAGGTTCCAGGGCTGGGGAGCACTGGAGGCCTTCAGCCAGGTGGGGATGAAGTCAGGGGTGCTGCAGGACCTCCAGGAGAGAAAAACCTCAAACACAAGAAGGAATAATTTAAAAAAAAAAAAACAAAACAAAAAAAAAAAACCAAAAAAAAAAACCCAAAAAACATCATGCCTGGATTTCAGGAGATATTTTCGTTGCTTTTCTTCTGAGAACGCAAATGTGCTGTCAAACACCTGGGCTCATTTGAATAACAAGAGGAAGAATTAAAGCCCTTTATGCAAGAGAACTGCAAGTACCCAGGGTTTCCAGAGATGCGGGGAGAGGGGGGCTGGTGCAAGGAGAGCCCGGTGATCCCATCCCAGTAAGCTGTTCACATGTCTCCCTCTATTCTGCAGCTCCAAATTTATTTCCACGCTGGTTTTTAAGCCTCATTAAGGTGCAGTATGTTGCTGGGCTGACATGTCAGATTTTTAAATGACCTTTGTACGGCCAACAGCGTTACTAAGCTGCTAAGAGCAGGAGGGGGGGAAAAAAAAATAAAATAAATCCAAACAAAAAACAAGTGGTTTTCCATGATTAGGAAGGAGAGGTACGTGGTGGCTGTTTGCATTTATTTCAGTTCCAAAAAAACTCCCACCTGTCAGTAAAGTGAGCCATAAAAAAAAAAAAAAAAGGCAATTCTCTCTGAAGGGCAGCTGTGACGGCATCAGCACTGCTGGCCATTCTTAACGTGGGACTTATCACACAAGGTAAACAGGAGTGACTATCAGTTAATGAACAACACAACCCCGAGGCTGAATTTTAAAGAGCGTTTTCTCCACTGCAATCTTTTAATGAAAACACAGCAGTTCAAACCCACCGAATTTGCTTACGAAAGTCTCATTTATTTTAGGACGTATTAAGACACCAGGGCTGATTCACATATGCCTATGTGCTCATAATGATCCTTATCTTCCACAGGGCTTTACTCCTTTTCTTGCAAGAGAAAAATATAGAAAGACAATTGAGAGATCAGACTGAACCCGTTCAACCATCCCGGAACAAATCTCACCTCACACTGCTGAGCCCAGGAAAACAAGCCTGGACCAGTTCATTATTTCCCTTGTGCCCATCTATATCCTATTGACACTTGGAGGGAAGAGTCACGACTAGGCTGAGAAAGTTCTGAAGATGATTTTTGGATGTTCCTCGCGGAGTCACAGACAGCACCAGTGGATAAACCAAAAGCCAGAGCCTGGATGCTGAAGGAATCCCAGAGAAATCCGACCAGCAACACCCCACGAGCCAGACCAAGCTCAAAAGCTAAAGCGAGATGCTCAGACACGGATTCTTTTGGCCTCCAGGCAAACAGAGGTGCTCCAACGCCAGCCAGGACAGCAGGAACACAAGCTGACAGACACACGGAATTCAGCAGGGATGTCACCCAAATTTCCTACCATCTCCACAGGGGAGAAAGCAGCAAAGCACTCCAATATTCCAGATTTGGTTGTGGTTTTTTTTTTCCCATCACTGAGGGAAGCTGCCCAAGAAAAATCCAGCTGAAGATACAGAGCAAGAGAACCTCTCTAGATTTCCTACCATGATAGAACCTTGGATTACATACCCTCTGCTAACAGCCTCCTCCAGCTTCCAGGGATGCTTTCTCCAGGAGAAAAGTGAAGGCAGTTGCCTGAAGAAGTTAAATTAAGTGCTGCCTTTACTTCAGCAAGAAGCACAGAACCTGCACTGTTTCAGCTACCTCTGTATTTGCACTGCCAGGCTGGTCGGTAACAAACCTGCTCCAAAAATAAAGAGACAAACAGTAAAAGAAAGAACACACTCTTCTCAACTGGCAAAAACCTACCTAAAAAATAAGTCAGATGTTTCTTTGCTCTCCGCAAGGACACCTGAGAAAGTTCAGGTTACAACGAATTCCAAAAATAAACACTAAAAATTTTCAGATAAGAAGAGGAAAAACATACCAGGGCTGCTGACTAAACAGAGAGAGACCACAGTGCCACGAAAAGACTCCCCAGGTCTGGGCCCAAAAATCCCCAGAGGATTCAGACATTCAGACAGAGAATCTCTCTTGCCTGACAGAGGCAGCTCAGCCAATTCACACATGCAAAAGAAGTGGTGTGGCCACTGAGCCGGCACTTAATTGTCTGACCAGAATTTTTGGTCTAAATTTAACAATCCAGGCGAGCTGTAGTTAGCTGGAACATTTTGCTTTCTTAGCCCATCTGAGTTAGGGTAAATGTGTTTCTTCCTGCTGCCAGCGTCAGTAAATTTAGTCTTAATGACAAGTAAAAGGTCTTTAGCTGGAGTTAAATGGCTTTAATTGTATGAGAGAGCTCAAACTTGCGGCCCAATGTAGGCAGCACCCACATTAGGTACAGCTCCAAATGGTTGCAGGAAGGTTGCAGAAACATGCCTGGAACTATAACATCAAACCTTCCAGGTAATAAATTTCTTCTAAAATATTTCTTCTCCTCCTTCACGTTAAGAAACCCCAAAGTGTCCTAGATTTTAATGCATTAAGAACAAAGTCTGTAATTCACGAGCAGAAAAATGTTTGCTGTTGGTTTTAATCACCACCACGTTCCACGTCAAGCCGAGTGCCTGCTCCAAACAGATCCAAGATATCCCATTTACGTCCCTAAAGGTTAAACATGCTTTACTTTATCCATTACTGCCTCCCTCTTCCCATTTCCACATTTGCAAAGATTAAACACGAAGCCGCTTCCCGAGCAGAGCTGGGTGTTTTGGGACTCTCCAGCAGCTCCAGGACTCCAGGCTGGGAGAACTGGTTTGTGACAATGCACTCGCTGGGCCGCATCATCCTTCCCTGGAAAACCACACTTTATTTCTGGAATAAAACCAAGCACTGGGAGCTGTGACATGTGTCAGGAGCTTTCAGCTGCTGTGCCTCAAGCCACCTCGGTGGCATTAGGGAACGGGAGGCAGGAAGCATTTGGGATTTGCAGCAGGAAAAGCAGCAGCAGCTTCCCACAAACACACAGATAATAAGCAAAGGTTCTTTTTTAGTGCTGATTAAACGTGAGAGAGGAGGAAGCAGAGCTCGTGGCCAGGACCACTGGGCTCCCATCAAAACACAGCTGCCCTGCAAGGACACGGGGTGGGAACGGCGGGCAAGGTCACAGGCACGGGTGTCGCTGGAAGCACTTTTCAAAAGAAATTGGTCACAGAGCTCCTACGCACTTCTTAAGGGACTATTTATGGGAGCAGAAGTTGTTCTTAATTCTGCAAGAAGCAGAAGCAGAGGTCACAACTGGGGCTCCGGCAGCTCGGAGCGCTCAACATCCCCTGGAAGGGGGGGAACAGGTGCTGCCAGGCTCTTCAAAAAAATCTATTTTAATGCCACAGGAACTCTCGTTTCGGAGCGAGTCAGCAGGATCTGCCTCAGACAGCGCTGAGGGAAAGGAAGACACCCTGTGACAGAGGCTGCGACCTTCCCAGCTCCGTCACTTTACAGCAGTTTCGCTCTGAATCACGAATTTCCGCCTCCCGTTTGGGGCCGGGCGCTGGGAGCCCCACAAAAAAAAAAACAACAAAAAACAAAAAAATCAGGGAGTTAATGAGCTGCTGCCACCTAATCAGGGCGGCCACACCGTCCCTCTGGAGCACTTCAAAGGCTCTGAAAGTCTCCCTGGGAGCCAGGGCTGCTCCCTTCCCCAGCATCCCGGTGGCAAGGTGAGCGCAGCCACAGCCTTATATGGTGGCTTCCAAGGCACAATTTCCGCTTGCCCAAGCTCGGGCAGGGTGGAAAAATTTTGCTTCCTTGCTACTCCGCCCATGCCGGGCTCCGAAAAGCATCCACTGAACTCCTGGATGGGAAAGGAATGGAAGAATTTACAGCGTTCAGATCCCTGGAAGAGGTGAGGCCGCGGCTTTGGCAGCACCCCGGGTCCCCTCACACACCGGGGGAGCCAACACGCAGAGAGAAGGTGGAACCACAGCTTTTATTCTCTGCGTTCCCTGCGAAAAATCCTGATTTTTCTTGCTATTCAGCTCCGCTTAAGCCTGTCACATTTGATGGCAGCAAGCTTTACAGGTTAGCAAGGAGTTGGGAACATTATTTCCTTACACTGATTTAGCTATAATATCCTTTATTATACACCAGGAGCACAGAAAACAGCCTTGGCTCAGGTTTTCCACACTTTTCTGCACAAGTGGGTATCACTGGGAACAATTCTGAAGCCACTTCTACCTCCTGGACACAGTGGGGTCCATGTTACCCAGGTTTGGGGTCATTATCAAATTCTCTGAGCATCACAAACAGACCAACCCTCCTGCTCACTAAACAAACACAGCCACAATCCATCACCCTCAATACCCACAAGTGCTGGCAAAAAAAACGAAGCCAAGCACATACAGGCAATAAAAAAGCTGCTTAATTTTCAATAAATTCCCTCCTTCTGTGGGTTATAAAGTTGTTTTTTTACTAAAAATGTCCACAGAGCCACTTTTTCCCCAGCCTTGCTGGCCTGTACCCTTTTTTCACAGCAGATTTCTCTTGGTGCAAGAAACAGGCAGAGATTTATCTGCAGCCATCAGTGGTTTGTCCTCATTCTCACCTGCTGGTCACCAAATGGCAGAACCCAGCTCATCCACACACAGATTTCCTCAAAAAAGAGAGGAAAAACGGTGGCAAAGGAGCTTCTGAAACCGAGTTCTGCCCCATTCCCTTGTTCCCTTCTCTTTTGGGGACAGAAAGAAACACAGCCTGTTTGATTTTCTCATAGAAACCAGGAGCCAAAACCAACTGAAATCAGCGCCGGAGCTGGAAAGGTACAACAAAACTCACACAAACATAAAGTCTAGACACTGAAATGTGGAAATATGATTCAAATAACCACAACTGGCACATAATGCACTGATTGCAGCCCGTCGCACAATGGGCCTCAGTGGGGAGGGATATAGAAGGAAGATTAAATTGGTTCTTCCACCTCAGCTGTAGAAAATATGGATCCTGTGGGCACAGTGATATGGATTGAGCCGGAGTTTCTTCCGTCCTGCTGGGATTTTTGTTAGGATTTTAAGTAACGCACGTCTGCTCTTGCTAAATAACAACAATCAGCTTAAACTGTCATATAGAATCACAGAACGGTTTGGGACAGAAAGAACACTAAATTCAGTTTATCCCACAAGCAGGGACACCTCCCACTATCCCAGGTTGCTCCTTCCAGGGCTGGGACAGCCCAAATTCCTCCAGACCTGCTCCTGTCTCCTCATCCCTGATCCCATCTGAACCTGTCACATGGCTGAACTCATATATGCCCAAAACACAGAGCCAAGTAGCCAGGAGGATGTTTGTGCTGATGAAATCTAAATACTACAAAGATTCAGGCAATTGGTTGCTCTCAGGAAGTTTTGTGGTGCCTGCTGAACTGCACCACGTGTGGACGCGAACCTCAAGGACAAAGTCTGCCTCTACCATTAAACCCAACAGCACAGAATGGAGCCCAAAAGGAGAAATATCCCAGTTTTCCACGAAAATTTGGACTGAAGTGTTGTCTCATGCACAGAGGGAGAGCAGAGGGTTAACCACGAGCAGACTGGACCAGGGCAGGGAAGACTCCAGGTGGGTGGAGGTGGGCAGCTCAGACAAGCCCTGCTCACCAGTGCTGACCTCTTCTTGAGTTAAACAAATGCTGGTTTCTTTAAATTAGAAAAAGGCACTAGTCCAATGTAAAGAAAGGAGAGACCAAGCGCACGGAGCTGTGTTTTTTCTAGACTGTAATGCAGAAAGGATTGGATTTTGGGAAGTCTGCTCTCCCAGTGCAGACACACACCACTCAGCAAACCCACTGCTGAGGGGTTCAGCATGCTCTTTAATATCTAAATGCTTGGAAAAAAAAACCCCAAAACCCATCAAAACCCCCGGTCAGAAGGCAATACCAGGTTACCAGAGTGTGCAGAAGTTGCCTTCTGTACATGGGATGTTTCTAAGCAACACATGAGCTGCTACAGAAAACTCTTATCAGCAAATCCAAGCTCCTTTCCTGGATAATTCATCTAGGTCAAGCTAAGGCACGTTGAACACCAAAGCCCAGTTTTGGTGATGCCTCCTCTGCATCCACCCTGGATGAAATATTAGCACAGTTCAGGTTATCAGCGTGTATTTTCACGAGCATTAAGTTCACTGCAGATAATGGCCCCTCCAGAAACACCATTAACCTTAATTATTCAGAGGTAACTCGATCCCAGTCCCTTTCTGATTGTTATGACGCTGAGTGACGACCACTCCCCACCCCCCCCCAGCTTCTCCTTCCCCAAAATCCAAACAAATCCGGGATATTACCTGGCTGTGATCCCAAATGAGGGATCCCAGACACAGGGTATCCCTTCAAAATCTACCTAAACCCGTGCAGCCACTCCATCCATTCAAACGCATTCTCCTGTGCATTAGCAGCAAAACCACTCAGTCAGCCAAAATGTATTCTTCTCCCATGGATTAGCTGGCACAAATTAGTACGGGAGTGACGCATGCAGTCTGTCCCTTCCCATTTTTCAACGTGCACAAACACCAGGGATTTGGAGACGCTTCACAAGTTTCTGCTTACGAGCTACGGGGCAGAGTTTAAATGGCCTGAAACGTGCGAATTGTTCGGGACATAACACCAACAAGGAGACCTCAAATGCTCCCTTCTCCAACAAAATCTGCCCTCCCTGGGCAGCGATAAAGGGAGGTCCCAGCAGAGCCAGCACGGCAAGGGAAGTGTTTCAACAGCCACCAGCCCTGTGCCAAGCTGCAGCTGGACGGGACAGAGTGCTCCAGACGGGCTCAGAAATGCCCTGGTGGTGGAGGATTGCTCTGAGCTGACCAGCAGGAGATGGGTCCTTGGGAGACACAATGCCCTGAAGAGCATTAAAAACTTACTATTGTAGCTTTCTTTTCTGTTTAAGTGGAATAAGAAATCAGGATATGCTGAAAAAGGATATGCTGGGTAAGGAAATCGCCACATCCAGTTGCCATTGATGCAACTGGTGCAATATCCCACTTAAATCAAAGAAAAGAACAACCTAGCCCCATATAAATAACATAAAGGGTTAATCTTCTAGCTTGCTTCCCCCTGTATTGCCAGAGAGCAAAAATTATTAATTCAAATTCAACCTCTCCAATTAATGGTAGGGTATGTTCTGCTGATAAAAAGCAGACCACGTTTGATTTTTTTTAAAAAAGCAAGCACCATCAGTCACAAGGATTCTGTCACAAACTTTCTATTTTCCCTTGGCACGTCACCAATTAGACCTAGCTCTTTAGTCTGCTACCACCAGTATAAAAAAAAAAAAAACAAAACCAAAACATAATGGGTTTATAACTCGCCACCAAATCCCATAGCAACTGTACGTCACTTTAGATGTAAATTACAGACAATTCCTTCCAATGCCCTTCTGAAAACTATAGAGACGAATCTATAATTTGAGCACATCCAAACGCTACACGGTGGGGAGAGAAAAAAAAAAACCAACAAAAAACTCCCCTAAATAATTGAAAGGAAAGCACCATGGGCCAAAACATTCCCGGTGCACAACGTCGGGCGCCTCTTTGTCCCCTTCCTTCCAAAGGGAGCTGCCACACACTCGGCTCAACGTGGAGAACACCGGGCTGGGAAGCTCAGGGTGTTCTGCAGAGCCTGTCCCATTTCTGCTGATGAGCCCTACGTGTGCCGTGAGCTTTCCTCTCCAGCCTCCTCTGATTCATTCAGTCGTGTCACCGACTCACGCTCCCGATGTCGTAAGAGCCTCAATTTTGACGGACTACGGCATCGGTGAATTAATAGGACAGGAAAAAACAGGTTGCAGGGGAAAGGGGGGGGGGGGGATGATGATGCAAAAAGCTCTGAGATAATTCAATGAATTTTGATTGGGAAGCCGGATTGTTCTTCTCCTCCTGACACCTGCAAGCAGCTTTCAATTCTCAAGTCAGCATGAATACGCATTACCCTAAAGACCCTGTAATGACAGCACAGCCTTCATTTTGTGTTTCGTGCTTTGAACACAGCAAGATGAAGGAATCTCCACAACCTGCTCCAAAAGCCAAGGCTGGAAAGTTATTACAGAAAATAGCAACTCCAAGGGGTCGGGTTAACCCTCATTTTCAAGGGATCGTTTCTCTCGTGGCTGGTTTTAGAGCAGCATGGGGAAGATGATTTGGGAAGCCACATCCATCAGACCACAGTCCCAAAATTCAGCTGGGTGAGCACAGGGACAACGTGCTTTGGTTATCTCAGCTTAATCCCCAATAAATATTTGTGCATCTGCCAAAGTTCACCAGTGAATCAACCGGTGGCTTCAGTTCAAAACACTCCGGGATAGCAGGGGCAGGGAGGGACAATGGGAGCAGGACGTGCTGCTCAGCTGCATCACGAAGGGATGCTGCAACTTCCTTGAAATCCTCCTAAAACCACCAGGCAAGGCAGGACCAGGAGCAGAGCTCAGCCATCCTTAGCTCAACACACAAGGTGACAGGGAAAGGTGTGCCACTGCACCACGCCGCTTGTTATCAAACAACCACCCCTCAAGCCCAGAGAGAGGTTTATAGAAATATGTGGAAGTTGGGAAATTCCCAGGTAAGGGTTCCAGGAACAGCCCTAACACTGTTTATGTGCCATCAGCACCTTCACTGCAAGGGAGATGGAGTGAGTGCCAAGGGTCTGAAGCAGGCAGGGAGGTGGTGACCTACCCAGGATGCTGCTAAAATAACAGGCGTGAAAAATAAAGGATGAATGGTAACTAAGGGTAATAGGTGAGGATGGTAAAATATCTTCTCACTGAGGACAGGAATGAAAGAGGAAAGTGAGGCACGGGCGTGAGGAGTTCCCTTGCACCTTGATGGGCAGGAATAAAGTTGGGGGCAGACAAGGAGTGATCGGAAAAGTCATAGAATCCTCTAATCCCAGAATGGTTTGGGTGGGAAAGACCTCGAAGACCACCCAGCTATACCCCCCTGCCATGGGCAGGAACACTTCCCACCAGACCAGGCTGCTCCAAACCCCATCCAACCCGGCCTTGGCCATGCCCTGCCTTTTTGGGGGACAATGGGAATGCCTAACCACATACACACCCCCAAAAAGGAGGGCAGCAAACTGCAGGCTGCTCTAGAATTACACTCCCTGGAGAGCCCAGAGTTGTTTTAGGTGAGCACACCAGCCTGGCTCCATTTCATCACTGGACAAACCAACTCGGGACACGCTTCCCACAGCTCAGCCCTCTGAGCTCAGTAGCCAGAGCTCTCAGTTTCACAACCCTGGGGAAACAGTTTCAGGGGCAGCAAGTTTCACAAGGAGCAGCTGGGTGACATCTCACTGCGTCCTCTGTGAAGCCAGTGCTAATTCTCTTTTTAGGACTCCTGTTCCTTTCAGGTGAAGAAACCTTTCCCAGGATCAGGAGAAGCTGGAAGGGCTGGAGCCCCTCAGCAGCAGCTCCACAGCCTCTGTACATGACACAGGAACAGCTTGCTGGAACACAAGAGTTGGGGATCAATATCTCAGAATCACAGAATGGTTTGGGCTGGGAGGGAGCTCAAACCCCTTTCCCAAGCAGGGACACCTTCCACTAGACCAGGCTGCTCCAAACCCCACCCAGAATGCAGATCCCTGACCATTTTCTTCCCTAGGACACAGACAATTCAGCAGAAAGCCAAGAGCACAGCTCAGCAGAGGCCCAACAAGACAAATATCTGTTTCTCCACAGCCCTGCTGCCTGATCCACACATGATGCAGCTCCACACCAAGCCTGCAACTGCTCTGGCACCAGGGACACTCCAAACAAATGGCAGCTCGCCCGGCTGGGTGATCATTTTTGGATTATGTAATCCCAATACATTATTATTAGACCAAGAACAAACTCAAGCAAGGAACTGAAGACATTTCCCTGCCCGTTCTGGCAGGGGGACAGAGCCCTGTCGCAGGAATGGCACGGACGTGCTACCCCGGTGCCCCAAACAGGTCAGACTGCACATGTTGGGCTCCAGGTAACACAAAGAGCAGGATTGGATTCCAGGCCATTATCCATATTACACAACCCCGCCGTCAGTTCCACCACGTTTCAAACCAAACCGAGCAGAAGGAGCCTGAGCAAATTTTTTTCCGTTGAGCTACTGCGGCCCGAAATTAAAAAGTGGAGGTGGACTGGACAAACGCAAGCTGCAAAGGTGTGTGTGTTGGAGGAGGCTCCTGGCAGGGCTGGGCCGGGCACTTCCGAGGAAGCCGAGATGTTCAACAAGCTGGGGAAACTGTTTATAGAACCGATGCAGAACGAGCATATGTGTTTAATAGCCCACTAATTGTTGCGTTATTCACTACACAAACAAGCAGCTCTTCTGCCCTTATCCCTTCCTGCCCAGTTAATCACCAGGAGCCTCTGACTATTTCTCTTTTGGGTGGCGGTGAAGGAAGCAAAGTTCATTAGTGGCCCTTGGCCACCAAACAATCCCGAGCCCAGACTTCATTTAGAAAATAAACACCACTATTCATGTGTGACACGGACTCGGAATAGCTTCCCAAAATATTTAACGCAGCTGCCTGTAGTCTTCCCACTCTCCCTCCCCCAAAATAAAAGGCTTTCCCAATATATAGGAAAGAATTATTTTGATTATTTGTTTCATTTTACAGAAAGAAAAAAAAAGCTAATTCAGTCTACCCAAGTCACTTATTCCTCCCGACTTCTCATAATGCTGATAAACACTCATTAAAATGTAAGTTGATAAACCCTGGTACAGTCATTACCTTCGTCCTCATACAGAGATTGCCCAATTCAGTGATGTGATGTAACCAACACCCTAAATTAAAAATAGTGTTGTGACAACATATGGTTTATCCTACAGAAGCTGGCAGGCAGGACGCTCCTAATGACAAACGGGTTTTAGGCTCCCAGCTTCCCCCAGCAAGGTGAGCAGACAGAAATGCTCGTCGCAGGATCAGACGCGGAAAGAAAAAAAATAAAATAAAAATAAAATCATACTAAAAACGACAGTTTCGAACCCCTCTCCAGCACCAGCTGCCGAGCTTTGCCATTATTCTCTATTTACACGACTAACAAGCTCTCTGGATGCATTTCAAGGAAAAGACAATCTGGAAATTTCAAAATACAGTCGGAACGTGCCTCAACCCCCCCCCCCCAGTCCCGGGAGGGGAGCACCGGGAACCGGCGGGTGATGAACAACCGGGTGTCCCGGGGAGGGGGTACCCCCCCAAAATTCGGGATGGCAGCAGCAGGGATTGACCCGCCACCCCCCCCCCCTCCCTCCCGGCTTTGGAAACGCACGTCACGTTCACCGGGGAAACGGGGGGGGCACCGCCGTGCCTCGGCCCCCTCCCCGGGCACTCACGGGCACTGACGGCAGCCGCCCGTCACCGGCCGGGGGGGGCACCGAGCACCCACCCCCGCACCGACACCGCGGGGCCACTGTCACCCGCCCGCGGGGGGCACACCGGGGGTCCCCAGCCATTACCGGAGCGGGATGGGGGGGGGAAGCACCGGTACCCCCCCCCGGGCGCTTCCCGGGGGATCACGACCCCTCCCCGGTCACCCAGCGGGACCCCGCAAACGCTACCGGGGATGAGGAACACACCGGGGTGCTCCGGGGCGTTACCGGGAGGGGCACCGCGGGTCCCCCCCGCTGTCACTCAGGCACCAGGATCGGCCCCCCCCCCCCATCCCCGGTTCCCCGGTCACTCACGGAGAGGGGGGGGCCGGGAGCCGCCGCACCCCCTCAGCGCTGCCCAGCAGGGAGTCCCCCCGCCCCAGGCCACACACCCGCTTCACGAGGAGCTCCCCCCTCTCACCTCCCCTCACATCCCCGCCGGTGCCGCCCGCAGGGCTCCGTCCGGGGGCCTCGTGGCGGCCGCCCGCTCGCCCTCGGCGGGGCCGTGCCCGCCGCCCCCACGCCCGCTCAAGCCCCGTACCTTACAGGCCTGGTAGCTCTCGAAGGCGCGCAGGGCGCTCTCCGTGAGCTTGACGTGGAAGACGGAGACGCGGGTGCCGCGGCCGAGGCGGCCGCAGGACAGCCCGTACCCGCGCTCCGCCTGCAGCGCCGCCATCTTGGGACCGTCTCCCCCTCCGCGCCTGGGCCGCCGGGGCCGCCCGCCGCCGCCACGCCCCCCTTATGAATTATTCATGATGTGCCGCTCCGCCGGCCACGCCCACGCGGGGCGCCTGTTGCTGGGGCGAGGCGGTGGGCAGCGCGCGCGCCGATTGGCTGGGCGGGGCCGGGCGCCGCGTCGGATTGGTCGGAGGGGAGGGGGAGGGCGGGGATATGTAAATTAAGTGCGCGGGGCATGCTGGGGAGGGTGGTCTGGTGCGGTTGGGGAGCGCTGCGGGAGCGGCGGATGGGGGAACCCCCCCCCTCGGGATGAACCTCCGGGAATGAACCCCCTGACCCACCCCGGGAATTTAATCCTCCGGGTGGGAACTCCCTGGAACCCCTTGGCAACAAATCCCCGGGCCATGAGCTCCTTGGGCATGAGATCCCGGCCATGAATGCCCCTGTCCCCCCCAGGGTGTGAAACCCCCGGGTATGAACCCCCTGGACGCCCCTAGGGTGTGAAACCCCCCGGCCATGAATGCCCCTGGACCCCCTAGGGTGTGAAACCCCCCGGCCATGAATGCCCCTGGACCCCCCTAGGGTGTGAAACCTCCTGGACATGAACCCCCTGGACCAGCCTATGCATGAGCCCCCAGGCATGACCCGGTATTGCCCCAGGTGTGAATCCCCCAGGCATGAACCCTCCCCAACCCCACAGACCTCCCCAGTCATGAGCACCCCAGCATGGACCCCCTGACCCTCAGGTAGAGCCTGAAGGTTCCAGGCTTCCCCCAGGGCAGATTTTGGGGTCCCAAACTTCCCCCTGAGCATCCCCCACGCCGTAGACTCTATGTGTAACAATAAAGAGGCCCGAATGTGAAGGAATTGTCCTTTATTTGGGAAGTTCACAGTCATTCTGGGGTGCAAGGACAGTGCTACAACCCCCCCAGGAGCAGAGCTGAGGCTGGGCAGCGGCAGGCGCTGGGGGGCTGCAGGGCAGGGAGAGACCCCTGACGGGCTTGGACCCACAGCAAGACAGTCTGGACAGGGGCTCCCCTCCTCCATCCCTCCCACCGCGGGTTTCTTTGGCTTCCTTTGGACATTGCACATGCTCCAGGGATGTGCAGAGGAGGGCAGCGGGTGCCTCCAGGAGGGCTGAGTCCCTGGCAGCCCCCCAGGAATCAGGGAATGCCGCTGCATCTGCCCCTGGGCACATCCACATCGCTTCCCACAGCTTCCATCTCCATGCCTCTCCCTGCCCAATCCCATCCTGGCAGCAGGATCACAACACCCGGGATGGGCACCGGTGTGAGGCACCTCCCGCTGCCCCCAGCACGCTCGGGGCTCCCCTGATTGCCAGAAGGCTGCCCCGGGGGTCCCTGCTCTGCCAGCAGCTCCCTCCCCACAGCTGCACCCACCCGTGCCAGGAGGGATTTGGGGAACATCGGGAGAGAGATCCGGCACCTCCGGCAGAGAAAGCATTCGCGCTCCTGGAGCTGCGAGTCCGCGGGAAGGGGCAGCAGAGCCTCGGGGGAGCCCCTCGGCAGAGACAGGCAGGACCCAGCACTGGTCCTGTGCCCAGGGGCCACCCCGGTGCCACCCTCAGTTCCTGGCTGCGATGACCACGGACAAGGCCACGCCGCCCAGCGCGATGGCCGTCGCCCCGAAGAGCCACTTCCAGGGGATGGACTGCGGAGCAGAGCGCGGGAACGTGAGGGGCCGTGCCCCGTGGCAGGGGACACGTGCCACCCTGCCTGCTGGACAGGCCATCCCAAAAAGGCAGTGGCCGGCACGGGGCCGGCGCGGCCACAGGGACAGCGTGTGCCGCCGCCTGCCCAGCTGACAGCGCTTTCCCCACGGGCAGCTGGGAGCAAAGTCCGGCCCCTCCAGCTGGCAGGGCCGGGATCCAGAGCACACAGCCAGGAGCACAGGCTGTTATCAGCGTTTTCCGGGCACGGCTCCCGGAGCGCGGCCCCCCCCCCCGCTCCCAGCGGGATCGCTGTCCTGACACAGCCCGTCCACATCCTGACACAGCAGGGCTGTGTCCCTCCAGGACCTGGGGGAACGCTGACACACCCCCCGTGGATCCCCACCCCCCCAAAAAGGCCTTACCCAGGGCAGTTTGTCTTTGCACTTCCTGGCGGCGCTGGGATTCCCGAGCATCTTCCTGTACATCTCCGTCTCCACGTTCCTCTGGTCCGCGTGCTTCTTCACCAGCTTGGAGAGCTCAGCGTGGATGGTCTGGGGAGGACAGCGTGCTGTTATCAGCCCTGCACCACCCCTGCCTGCCAGGGAGGGGACGTGTCACCCCACAGCAGGCTCCACCACCCCTGGGATGTGCAGGAATGTCGTGGAAGGGCTTAGGAACAGGTGAGGGGGTGATCAGGCCTCATCCTGCCCCACGTCCCAACGCCATGGGGCTGCACCAGCCTGGCATGGGACACCCTGTGGGTCCAGTGCCCCTCTGCCCTTCTTGGCTGCCAGGCAGCAGGGAGCAGAGCCTAGGGCTGATGCCAGACATCAGGAAAGGGATTTTATCCTTTAATCGAGATAGGAAAGTGTCTGCCTTGAGGACAGACATGCGCCAGCTCTCCCACTTTCTGTCTGGAAGCAGGCTGGGAAAGCGGGCTTAAAACTCAGCCTGGTGTGAAGTGGGATTGCAGCAAGACCCGCAGCGTGTCCACACCTGCCCTGCTGGGGCAGGAAAAGGCCCTGAGTCCTGCGTGGGGCCCACGGGCTCCCCAAAATCAGCAGGAAGCACCAGGGAGGTGAGCAGGGCAGGGTGGCAGAAGGATGTTGTGGTGGCCCTGGTGGCACGGCCGTGCTGTGCCCTCTGCTGGGGGACACATCCCCAGAGCACGGGCTGTGCCAGCCCGTGCCACGCCGGGAGAAGCTGCCCCCAACATGAAAATTCGGATGTCTGGAGGATTGAACGCTCCTGCTCGGAGCTCACCGGGGCTGTCACGTTGAGACAGCATCCCACTCTGCTCCCAGGGCACTTCCAAGGGGTCAGGAGAAGGGATGCCTGTGACAGGAGCCCAGCGTTTTGGGAGTGTTTTCAGCGCCGTGGCCCCTGAGTCACCCACGCCACGACTGGAGCAGCACAGCCGCTGCCCCAGGAGCCCCAGCAGCAGGGGAGGGCAGTAATTTGCTGTACTTGTGGTTTCTCTGGACACGTCACTGCCGGGCATTTGGATTTTCCAGCCCTCTCCAATTAAAAGCTCCATCGGAACTGGGGAGCAGCTGCCCTGCCCAGGGACGTGCCAGGGGAATGGTTCCCAGTGCTGCTCCCTCTCCACCCTGACCTTGCTGGGAAAAGGAAGGGTTTGGGGTCCTGCTCACCCTTCTGAGGGTGCTCAGACCATCCTCAAGGTGCTGTGGGGTCACCAAGAACCTGCTTGTGCCACATCCCACCCATGACCTTCAGGGACTGGATCGTGACACAAATCCTGACAGTCTGGAGAAATCCCCATGAAAATAATGGATACAACAGATCCAGACAAGGATTAAAGCCCAGCTGGAGAGCCAAGACCCCCAGGACGACCCTGTGCAGGCAACACCTCCCTGCCTCCTCCCAGCCTTGCTCCTGCTGGGGTCATTTCCTGGCACTGGTTTTTGATTTCTCCCGAGGCTCCAGTCCTGCAGCTGATCATTAACTGACAGGAAATTCCTGACCCAGAGCTCGCCCTGCCCGGGCACTGGACTGAGGTCTGGCTGCTCCCACCACCCAGTGATTCACTCTCGGGGCTGCCCAGCGAGTTTGTGGGGACTCAGCTCTGCTCCACTTCCCTCAACCACAGCACAAACTGCCCGAGCCACCTGGGGAACCTGGGGCAGCCTGGACCATCCCCACAGGATGGCTGGAGCACAGATGGGCTGCCAGGGAGTCCCTGTCACTGTCAGGACCAAAGGTCAACGAGGGAACCTCGCAACATGGAGATAAGAGAACCACCAGCCCAGCCATGCTCCACGTGGGCTCTGGGGCTATTCCCAGACTCCCTTCATGGAGCTGGGGACAGCTCCAGGGGGGTCTCAGCCTTCCGGGGGGGGACACTGAGGTTTGCAGGGACATGGGCAAGAAAGGGCCATCCTAAAGACCCACACATGCAGCACACACCTCCAGCCTACCTTGTTTGAAGGCTCCAGCTTCAACGCTGCCTTCAGGATGGGAATGGCCTCTCTGTATTCTCCCTGCTGAGCCAGCACCTGGAGGGTGACACAAGGATGGAGCAGAGTTGAGGCCTGGCCCCCTGTCCCCTGCCACGCTGTGGAGAAAAGCCCCCTCCTCACCTTCCCCTTCCGAAAGAGAGCCTTGATGTTCCCCGGCTGGTGCTCCAGCACGAGGTTACAGGACTTGAGAGCTGCCTTGAAATGGTCCAACTTCAGCTGCGAGGCCGCCAGGTTGTTGAGACACTTCACCTTCACATCCAACAGCTCGGCCTCCTCATCTGGGCTGAAATCCACTGCACAGACCCCCGAGGCTGGGTTACAGCAGGGCCTGGAGCCCAGCTGACCCTCTCTGGTGGGGAGGACAGGTACCTTTGGAGCTGGAGCCCACGATCCTGAGGGCGATGTCGTAGGAGTTGATGGCCAGCACGTAATCTGCCTGCTGGTAGAAGAAGTTGCCGCGCTCCCGCTTGCGGTTGGCCAGCTGGATCTTCTCCTTGCCACTGAGCAGCTCCAGGTCCGGCGCGTCCCGAGCCGCCAGCAGCTCCACCTCCAGCGTGAGGGACGCGTTGGGGGGGATGTCAGGGCTCCTGCACAAAGCCATGGGCACCTCTCAGGTGCTGGGCTGTATTGATTTAGCACTGTGGCTCAGAAATCCCAGCCAGGGAAGCTTCCCAGGGCGGGGAACGATGTGGATGGTTCCACTCGAGGCAGGACACGCTGCTCATGGCAAGTGAGGAAGCAGAGGTTGGATACCTGAGCATCCCCAGCCCTGCTTGGGACCACCCTGCTCCACCTGACGTGCTGCCAGCTCACCTGCCCTGAGCTCCGTAGCAGTACTTGGCGTCTGACATGATCAAAGCGGTCTCCCCCATCTCCAGGAGCTGCACACACAGGTCCAGAGCCTGCAGGGATGGGATCACGGAAGGGACTGTAAAGATTATTCAGTTCCAACCTCCTGCCATGGGCAGGAACATCTTCCATTAGACCCGATTACTCCAAGCCCCCTCCAACTTGGCCAACATCATGGAGAGGGAGCACAAACAAAGGCAGAGGGGCCACTTTGATCCACACATGGGATGTCACAGACCCCAACCCTCCCTGTGACCCTGAGGTGAGGTCCTGCTCCCCAGGGCAGTGACAAAGCCAGGTGAGCTTCCACCCGGTGCTCACCTGCAGGACATCGCAGTCCCCCAGCGTGAAGGTGAGGGCAGGGTCCTCTTCCACCACGGTGCCATCCTCCAGCGTGGCCTTCAGGCGAATTGTCACATCCTGGCCCTTTTGGGGACGGCTGTCCACACCCTGGCCCGGCACCAGCGTCTTCTTCTTGAGCAAACCATTCCCTGGGCACAGAAAAACCGGAGGCGCATCGGGACACGGCGTGGGGGGAAAAGCCCGACTGCCCCCAACCTTCTCCGGCTCCTGCCCGGCCTCCGTGCCACCTGTACCCCCAGAACCGAGCGCCCTCCTGCCCGGGGCTCTCACCCAAAACATCGAGCCACTCCTGAGTGTCCCCGGCCGCGTCCCCCGCGCCCGGCTCCGGGGGCTGCGCGTCCTCCCGCGGCGGCGCCGCCGGCCGGCCCACGTCCTCCAGCGGGGGCAGCTCGCTCAGATCATCCTCATCCTCCTCCTCTTCCTCTTCCAGGACCTCGAAATCCTCCGCCGTGTCCAGCTGAGCCGCGTCCGCCGCCGCCGCCGCCGCCTCGGTGCCGGTGCCCGCCCGACCCGGGGAGCCGCTCCTCGGTTCCTCCCCGCTGGACGCCATGGCGGCGGAGCAACCTGGCAGTAGGGAGAGAGGACAGCGATCGGGCCTGCTCTTACCGGCACAGACGCTCCGCCGGCCCGGGACGCTCCGCGGGAGGAAGGATGCGCAACGGGACAGCGGAGACTCCGGAGCGCCGGGGCAGGATGGGGCCTGGCGGGGGCGGGGGCTCGGTCCCGGTGGGATGGGGGGGTCTGTCCCGGTGGGATCGGGGGCGTCGCGGCCCCGGCCCGGTACCGTGGGGGGGGCGGCCCCGCGCCCCCCGCCCGCCCCACGTGACCGCCGCGCGCCCCCCGCCGCTCCCACCTGGCCCGCGACCGCGAGGGCGCAGGCCCCGCCCCCCCGCTCCTATTG
>JAWWMU010000107.1:1357654-1368123 GCA_035048155.1 Cinnycerthia olivascens
GGCGGGCAGCGCCCCCTGGCGGGGGCGGGCGGCGCCCGCGGTGGGGGGGATCCCCCTCAGGCCCCCCCTCACGGCCCCCGTTCCCCCCCACCCCCGGTTTGGCGGGGCCCGCGCCGCCCACCGGGGCCCACCGGGTCCGCAGCATCCTCCGGAGACCGGCACCTGCCGCGGGGGGAGGCCCCGGTGCCGCCCGCCGGAGCGGGCCCGCCGGGGAGGGGGCTGCGCTGGGCTGGGCTGAGGCGGGGGCAGCGCCGTGTGCCCCCCGAGGGGGATGAGGATGGTCCCGGTTCGTCACACCGGGACAGGCCCCGGCTCCGAGAGGGGGATCCCGGATGCTTTGCCGGGGTCTTGAGGGGAGATCCCAATTGCATCACCCCGGGACAGGCCCGGATCTGTGGGGGGATCTCGGTTCCATCACCCCGGGACTGAGGGGCGATCTCGGTTCCATCACCCCGGGACAGGCCCGGGCGCTGAGGAGTGAATCCCGGTTCCATCACCCCGGGGCTGAGGGGTGAATCCCGGTTCCATCATCCCTCAGGCCCGGCTCTGAGGGGATCTCGGCTCCCTCCCCGGGCTCTGAGGGGATGCTGGTCCTATCCCCGCGGTGTGAGCGGGGCCGCTGTTCCTCATCCCGGCCCAGTCCCCGTTCCTGCCGGGTTCCCCCTCTCATCCCGGCGCAGGCCGGGGGGGCTGAGCTCGGCTCGCAGCTCCGAGCAGGTGCCGCGGTTTCTCCACCGGAGCCTGCGGTGGGGCTGCCGCTTCCTCAGGCCGGGGCAGACGCGGTTGGGGTCCCTCGGAGCCCCCCGAGCATCCCCCGCCGCCCCGGGCGTGGGCCGGAGCCGCCGGTGCCGTTCCCGTTACACTCCGGTTTGTCGTAGGTGCAAATTGCCGCACTTGCAAAGCCTCCCCTGGCTGGCGATGGCTCTGCAAAGCCCATCAGCAGAAATTCCCGGCGTAACCAATGCGCTTTCCGGGCACGAGATGCCTTTCCTGGTCCGGATTCAGGGATGTCAGGCAGGGCTCTTGTGTTCTTGTCTCAGCCGCTCGTGTCAGTGTTTTGTTTTGAACTGTTTTCAAGACAATTTTAGCAGCCTGTTTGCGGCGGAAGCTTTGCAGGAACAGCAGAGCACACGGTTGGATTTGCAGTGAAAGGTTCCCTTTCATTCCCCTGTGTCAGGAGAGGGTAAATATTTGTTTGGAATCGGTGGTGCTGCTGGTTGGATGGAAAGGAAAGGCACCTGCCTGGGAAGGTGTGAGGCTGGAGCTCTGCTCGTGCTCACCTGCATGTTGGATGTTCCTGCTGGAGTTAGTTGGCACCAGAGTGGGGAAAATTTGGTTGTTTTTGTTGTCACTGGAATCACCTCGTGTGCCTCAGTATCCCGGGATTTTGCCTTCAGTGCCAGTCCTTGCTGCCCCTCCAGAGCTGGGTGTTCCTGAGGGAGTTCTTGGAATCTGCAATTACAGGTTCTCCTTCAGTTAACTCACACCTTGAGCTCTCACCTTGTGCAAGGGAAGTCAGAATCCAGATTCAGTTCCCTGAATCCCAGCTTGGTTTCTCCCAGATCTGAGCGCTCCCAACCCAGGTTTTGCTCTTGCAAACCCATCACACTTTGAAGAACCCGGTTTTGAGGAAAGGACCCGGTTTTGAGGAAAGAACCCAAGCTGAATAACTTTTCTGAGCATTCTGGGTACTGAAGTGATGGAAACACTGACCAGAGAGCTGAGTAAAATGTCTCCTTTGTAGACTTTTTCTTTCAAATTCCATGATTTCATCGGGGTTTAAAATGCAGCATAAAAGCAAAAAGGGGTTAAGCACAACTTTGGTGTTTGCTCTCATTTTCATTTGGCAAGCAGCACGTTGCTGTCAGTTTGAAAACGCCTTACTCAGTCGGTGGAAGCAGCCCAAAATTTCTGTTGCCTTTTCATTATTAGTAATTGTCTTTTTGCAATGTTTACCATCTTGTCTGCTTTATTATTGCTTACTGCTCAGAGCAGAGGCAGAAATTCTCAACTTCCTTTCGTGGTCATCTTCCACCTATTTCTGCTGTCGCATCCACGTGGGATTTTTTAAATTCTGCTCCACCGTGATACCAACCCCTCACCAAAAATAATAATAAAAAAAAAAGAGAATGCAGTGTGTTTTCCCGCGGGTTTCCCTGTGGTGTGGAGCAGCAGAGTGCTGTTTTTCAGCTGGCACGGTGGATTTTTGGCATTTCAGCTCTGCTGGGAGGCGCAGACCTTGCGCAGAGCGGAGGTGGGTGGTCGATGGAAGCTCTGGAGCTGCTTAATTGTCTTGTGAGTGGGACCTTGGTGTTCATAATCCAGAGCTTTCTGCCAGTCCCATAGTAACAAAGTGGGTGAGAAGAGGAGAGGGGGAGTTATTTTTTTTTTATTATTGTTTTTTTTTTCTCTGTGACATTGACTCTTGTGTTTTGTTTGTGGCTCTCCTCCTTCCCTTTTTTTTTTAATTTTTTTTTTATTCTGTGAGGTTTGGAATTTCTGCACTGATTTCTGGGTTTGTTTACCAGGGTTTGTCTCAATTTCTCAGCCCAGGGATGCTTTGATGCAGATATTTACTCATCCAAGGTTGCTGCTGCCCTTTCAAATTGTAATTAACCAAAGAATTAATGTGCTGAGCCCTTCAAAATACCACTTTTGAAATGCTAAAAAACAATAAGATTTTTAGAGACAATTTATGACCTGCATTTTAAGGGTGGTTCTTACTGGAGGTTTTCGCAGGTTTCCAGGATTGGTTTTTTTAAATTTTAATATTCACTTAAAATCACTTAATTTTGAGGGCTTTCAGCCAGAGCTGTGTTTGAGCTCCCTCTGATGGGCCTTGCAGTTTTACCTTGGTTATAAAAAAGACCCCCCCAAACTCCAAAAAGCTGCCAGTGCTGCCTCCCAGCCCCACCTGCCCTGGAGCAAACCCAGGGAATTAAACCCAGGTTCACGGTGGTGTTTGGAAACCTCGTGCAAAATTTCATCACCCTTTGCCTCTGTGTTTTGAGGGGTTATCCAAAGTTCTGCGTGGCTTTTGTTGAGTTCCTGAAAACCATGTGAGGTAAAAAGTGAGTGTTTATCTTTTAAACCCGGCGAATTTTAACACAAAATCCTGCCGTAGTTGGATTTTGTCAAGTGGAATATGTTGCAGTAGCATAGGTTTGAGTTTTATTTGAAATAAAAATGAAGTAAAACCCCCACAGTTTGTGATGGAGTGTGTGTAAAACCCACACACATCCCCCTGCCACAAAATTTGTGTTTAAAAATGAGGCACTCAGTGGTTTTCTGGTTCCTGTAGAAGAGATCAAAATGTCTCTTTGTACATCCCCAGCTCAGCGTTGGGTGTAGATAATATGCAAAACAGCATTTAAAAGCTTAGTTAAATCAGGAATGCTAATCTGCTTTTAAAAATGAGAAACACTAATGATGATGATGATGATGACACAGAGCTGCAGTGGTTCCTGATGTCTTCAGCAGGTTTTTATTAAATAATGTGATACAAAAGAAATTCCTGGTGACGTCAGGGTGGTTTTGAATGTCTGAGAGATATTAAAGAAATGCATCAAAATCAGGGCTGGGCCCTCCTAGCACCGAGATTGATGCTTCCAGCTGGCAGCTCAGGTTTAAAGGGAGTTTCTCTCCAAACACAAATGTGAATTTTTCAAGCTCTAGAGGGTGTTTTTTCCTTCATTAACTTCCCCCAAGTTCAGACCCATGGAATGTGTGATTTGTGTGCTCACCCCTCGGTGTGGTGAATTTAATTTTAATTCTCTGGTGGATCCCAGGGTCACTGAGGTGGGAAAAGCCCTCCCAGCCCAACCAAACCCCCACCCAGTGCCACCTCCAGGTGTTCCTCGCACACCTGGGAGCTCCAGACCCCCCTGGGCAGCCCCAAAACACCTGAGCACCCTTTCCATGCAGGAATTCCTGCTGCTGTCCATCCTGGATCAGGGAGTTTGGAGCCCCCAGAGATCTCCAGGTGCCCCCACCTGGGGCTGTGGCCTCCCGGGCTGGCTGAGCCCTTCATTCTTTGAAGGGACATTTGTAAATCCGCAGGGTGGGAGGCACAGGGGACCTGCCAGGGCACAAAGAATCTCTGTTCTTGTGCAACCCTTGGCTTCCCTCCCCTGCCTGAGCTGTCCAAGGTAAACACAGAGCTCTGCTCTGCCATCCTGGGGAGCTCCAGCGAGCAGGGCAAGGCTTCTTCACGCGGCCTTTGTTGGATTTTTACATTTATATAGTTTTTTAAAGGAGACAGTGACATTTTTCCTGCTGCTGGACACAGTCTGTGTGTGTGTGCAGTGGCCAAACCCCCGGGTGTGAGTGATGTGGCAGAGCTGGGCAGGCTCTGGGAGCACGTGAGGCTGCGTTTGTACAACTGCTGCATTTTTGGGTGCTCGGTTGTAATTCTCAGGGTGAACATGTGGGACTCAGCTCCGGCTGCTGCGCTCGGGTTTTTATTTAGCATCAGCTCTGGGTGGGAATTTGCATTTGTACAAGGTGCTGCTTTAGGAAGGGAGTTTGTTCTCGAGGTGAGGTACAGTCAGTTCTTCCAGTCCCTTGGGGCTGCTTTGGGGTTTTCCCCTCCAGGGGAGCTGAGCCTGTGGTTACCCTGAAGAGGGGACGGCTGGGTGCTGCTTCTCGTGGGTTGCCAGGCAGAAATGGAAATTTGTGGTGCTGGCTTTGAGCCCCAGCTGTGCCTGTGGAAGGGACAGAGGTGCCCGAGCCCCGGGGACAGGAGGGGCTGGTGCTGTGTTAATCTGAGCTCTGGGAATCTCTGTGGGAGTTCTCCCAGTCCCCCCAGTGCATCCCAGTCATCCCAGTCCTGTCGCAGTGTCTCCTGTTCATCCCAGTGCCCCAGTCTATCCCAGTATCCCCTGTTCATCCCAGTCGTATCCCAGTATCCCTGTTCATCCCAGTGCCCCCAGTATTCCCTGTTCATCCCAGTGCCCCTCAGTCCATCCCAGTCCCATCCCAGTGTCCCCTGTTCATCCCAGTGCCCCCCAGTCCTTTCCCAGTCCCCCCAGTGCCCCCAGTCTATCCCAGTCCCACCAGTGCCCCCCAGTCCATCCCAGTCCCCCATTCCCCCAGTCCATCCCATTCTCCCCATTCCCCCAGTCCATCCCAGTCCCGTCCCATTCCCCCAGTCCATCCCAGTCCATCCCATTCCCCCATTCCCCCAGTCCATCCCAGTCCATCCCAGTCCATCCCAGTGCCGTAGCTGCCAGCAGTAGTTGGTGCTGGCTGCTTTCCCTGGCGCTGTGTCCCGAGGGTGAGCCGTGTGCCCTGTGAGGGGCAAGGAAAAAGAGCACAGAGGGAAGGGAGAGCCCAGAGTGTGGCTGTGTGAGGATTCTTACCTGTTCTGGATTTCTCCATCTCATTAGTTCTTATTGATTTTTTAAATCAAATTTTTTTACCAATAAACTGCATTTTTATTTTCCTTACTACACCAGAAACGTTTATTAAAATCCATCACCCACTGCTCCTCTCACCAACACTTTGCTCTCTATTTTATAATCGATTTCCCAATGCCATTGATTTTGGTTCAGAAGCACTTCCTGCACTTCAGGAATATCTCTGCTGAGGCAGCATTTCAGGGAGAGTTTTCCCTCCTGTGCCCGTGTGGGTACAGCAGGGATGGACCAGAAGAAACCAAACCCGGGGCTTTGGGGCTTTTGGGGGAGTTTGAACCCAAATTTCCTGCTCTGTAAGAAATTCCTCCCTGTGAGGAATTCCAACCCTAGCAGGGCTTGCTCAGATAAATTGTGCATTTCCCACCCCTGGGAATGTCCAAGGCCAGGGGCTTGGAGCAGCCTGGGATGGTGGAAGGTGTCCCTGCCCATGGCACGGGGTGGAATTTGAAGATTTGGATTGGTTTGGAATTTGATTCTGTGAAATCACCCAGTGTTATCCAGCACCTTCACTGTCGTGGTAATCAAACACTGATTTGGCAAAAAAACCAGAATGATCAATGGGAGTTTAACCAACATGGATTAAAGGCTGAATATTTCTCTGTGTGCTCCGTTATCCATCTGTGGCTGCAAAGGAACATTTTCTTGAGCAGTGCCAGGGCAGTTTGGTCCATGGCCCCGACAGCATCGATCACTCCCTGATGCTCTGCTCCACACTGCCATCGATATTTTTGTGCCTAATGCAGAGTCTGAAACTCAAGTAGACTTCAGGCCACTTTCCAGCAAATGTAAGGCTGTTATCTTGAAAAAAAAAACCAAAAAAAACCCAAAACCCAACTTTTCTGGGTTAAAACCATTCCTGGTTTTGCTGGCTGGAATTTTACCCCGGTGTTTTTGTAGCTGAGGGGTTGGAGTGAGGAGTGAGAGGCAGCAAATTCCAAATCAGGTGGATTTTTTGGGGAGAACAGGGTTCATTCTGTGACAGCCACCGGCTGTGACCTCACTGCTGCTTCACTTTTTCTTTTTCTTTTGGTCTCAACTCCTCAAATTTTGTTAAACGTGGTCCCAAAAGCCTTGGTGCCCATCCCTGGGAGTGTCCAGGGCCGGGTTTGGGATGGTGGGAGCTGTCCCTGCCCGTGGCACTGGGATTGTCCCCAAACCATTCTGGAATTGTGTGAGCTGGAGGTGGCAGCAGGATGTGAGACTGTACCAGCAGCATCCCTGGAGTTAATATTTCAGATGCTGCTTTGATTTGTTGGCAATGATTTGCATTTGGTGCTGCTGGAAGTGATCTCCAGGAATGGGGATCTCTGAGGATCTCCAGCAGGAGCCTTGGGCAGCCCCTCTTTAGCATTTTGTGTTCTGGCCCTCCCTCCTCGGGACTTCAGAGATGACAAAGTTGTAACTGAGTGTTGCCAACAACCTTGTTTTGCAAATTATTTTCTCAGGAACTGAAAAATCCTTCCCCCCTTGTACCAGAACAATCCTTCGCAATCAAACAACACCACCACACCCCCACAAAAAAACCAGCTCTTAAATAATGGAGTGGAGGAGGCTGCAGAGAGAATTCCAGAGCCCTGGCTCAGAGTCTCTGCTCCACAGGCAGGTTTTGTCCCTTTGCCTGCTCTCTCACTCCTCCCGACCATTGGGAAATTCTCCTCTGTGCTCTCCCTGCCCAGCTGCTCACGGGTGGTTTTCCTCTGGTCACTGCTCACTCCTGAGCAGTAAGATGTGTTAACTGCACGCTGCAGCTCTGGCAGATGAGTTTTCAATTAATCCTGGTACCCAGCTATTCAGGATTTATGGTAATATTATTTTCCTTGGACGGCCGAGGTCTCGGAGGGGAGGGGATTGGAGCTGATATCCCAAAATAAATGAATTTCCAGGCAGATGTTGATAGCTCCCACCTCACACAGAGCAGCAGTTGTTGGTGACAGGATGGGGCTGGACAGGAGCAGCTTGTGAAGCTGTGCAGGAGATTTTTTTTCCAGCTCTGGAGCCTCAAAAGTGGGGATTTCAACATCTGTAAGCTGGATTAGAGGAATAAAGCAGCTCCGTGGGAGAAGGGAAGGCAGGGATTGTTTCAGGGGCTGACTTCTCACTCCTGCATCCCTTTGCAGAGTCTGGGTGTCGATTGTATTCCTGAGTTAATATTTATTTAATATTGCACAAGTTTGCAGCAGCCAGCCCCGATTCTGATTGACCTTCTCCTTGTAATTAGATTTGCCTCTGGTGCAGGCTTGTGCTGGCCCAGCCTTTTGCACTCGAAGAATTTGGCCTCTGCTGATCTTGGGGATATTTTTGATACCCGAAGGGTTTGGCTGATGCCACATTTCCCAAGCCACAAACAAATTTTCTGTCATTTTTGGGCCCTCTGAGGGCAGAGTGAGGTGCCCCTGAACCCCAAAGAGTGCAAACGTGCCCTGCTCGGCTCCTAATTCACGAAACTTGTAGGGTTACATAACTGAATTTTCATTCTTTAGCTAAAAATAAAAAATGGAACATAAAAGCTATTTTTATCTTACTTAATGAGGGCATCTCTGCTTTTATTTCAGCTTTTTTCTGAGGCATTTCAATAGGAGGGATGGGGATGGTGGAGGAACTTTTTATTGAAGCTGGACAATTGTTTGCTGGAGTTCTCCAGCAGATCCCTGCTCAGAAGGAATATTTGCTTAAAGGAAAAAAGATCCCTTTTTACTCAGCCTAAATTTGGTTTTAGGTTGGTTTGATTCATTAATTTTGAGGTTGGTGATAATTAGTGCTGTGTTGCACCTCAGCTGTGTGGGGTAGGGCTGTGTCTCTGCTTTTTGGGGCTGTTTTTGGGGTTCCTCCTTTGCTTTTGCTTTGTCTCCTCTTCTCCCCGGGTCACCCCAGTGCCCAAAATTTGGTGATAAAACAAACAAGGAGAGATCCTGCACGACCCAGTGTCACCTCAGAACACAAAAACCAAACAAAATTTGATGATAAAATAAACAAGGAGTGATCCTGCATGATCCACTGTCACCTCAGAACACAAAAACCAAACAAAACTTGGTGATAAAACAATAAAACAAAAAAGGAGTGATCCTGCACGATCCACTCTCACCTCCTAACACAAAAACCAAACAGAATTTGATGATAAAATAATAAAAAAAAGAAGGAGCGATCCTACACGATTCAGTCACCTCATATCACAAAACCAAACAAAATTTGATGATAAAACAATAAAACAAACAGGGAGAGATCCTGCACGATTTATTTTTGAGGTTACTTTTTGGGGTTGATTTTTAGGGTTATTTTTTGAGGTTGTTTTTGGGGTTCCTGTCTGCCTTTCCTTTATCTCCCTGACTCTCCCCAGTGCCCAAAATCTGCTGATAAAGAACAAATGATCCTCTCCTCCCAATCCTCTGCTTCCTGGCCATGTAAAAATGAGGAATTTTAATCCCAAATCCCAAGGGGGGGGGATGCCTTCCTCAGGAACTTTCCTCCCCTCTGTCAGAGCACAGAATTTGCAGTTTTTTAATTTTTAATTTTTAATTAAAGTTCTGCTTTAATTTTGGAGAGGTTTTCCAGCAGCTGCAGGTGTGGCAGCCTCCGAGAGCTCAGGATTTTCCTGGCAAGCCCCTGGCAGTGCAGGTAACCTTCAAAATAATCAGATTTTAAAAATCTCAGCTCACTGCCCTTCCCTGTGCCTGGCAGTTTTTGTTGCTCTCCTCAGGAAAATTTCTTTTCCTGCCTCCCAGTTGGTTTTTTCATGGAGTTCCCGTTTCATCCCAGGAGGTGCAGAAGGAGAATTTTTGCTTTTCCCTTTGACAATCCCAGCACAACCCTTTGCAGGTGTCACCTCCCGTTGTGTTGTTAATTTTGGAAGGTTTTTTTTTTGGAGAAAATTTGGCTGTTTTAGCGCGTTGGGGGGTGAAAATTCAAATCCCTAAAAAAAAAAAATCCCTGGCTTTGTGTTCTCAGCTGAGTTACTTGGGAAGTGTCTCAGTGGCAGAAACAAAACTGCTGCTCTTTTGTGGCTGCTAAATTCCAAGATATTACAACAGCTTCCTTCCCTTCAAGAAAAAAATAAAAACAACAAAAGTGCATTTTTTTTTTTGGCCTTTTCCTGCATTTTTGTTCATCCTGGCTGCGTTTGCTTGGCCCGAGGGCCGTGTTTGTGTCGTGCCACGGGGATGGGATAATGGAACAAATCCTAAAAGTGACAGCAGTGACAGTGCTGGGGTCACCTCCAGTTCATCCCACACGGCCGCAGCTTCTCGGGGTCATTTGCACTTCGTTCCTGGGACACTTTGGGATTCCTCTTTTGGCTTTTGCTCGTCCCATCCCCTGAAATCCATCGCTCCAGGACACCCAAATCCACCAAGGATTGGAGGGAAACTCGTGCTGGGCTTGTCCTCGCTCCTCTGCCCAGGGCCAGCCTTCAAATCTTCCATTTATGACACCAAAAACACTCTGAAAATTCCAAAAAAACAACAACAACAACAACAACAAAAAAATCCCAAAGTGTTGTAAACCATTTTTTTCCAAGCTGCTGCTGGAAGCGCCGAGGTCCCAGGCGAGGCAGAGCAGCTGCTCTCGCTGTGGATTTATCCCTTTCCTCTCAACTTCAGCCTTCATTTCCTCTCCCCTCCTTCCTGGCAGGAGCAGCTGCGCCTCTGGAGAGGGCAGGAAATGGGCTGGAAAGGGCAGGAAATGGGTGAATTCCAAAATGTGCCAGGCACAGAAACGGGCACGGGCTGCCCCGCTCTGCTCGTCCTGGGAAATGGGGCTGGGAGGGTCAATGGGATCCTGGGGCTCCAAAATGGGGATTATTGGCACAGAAAGGGGCTCTGGAATGGGGATTATTGGCACAGAAATGTGGATTATTCTCCCAGAAAGGGGCTCTGAAATGTGGATTATTACCACCACAGAAAGAGGCTTTGAAATGGGGATTATTGGCACAGAAAGGGCCTGTGGATTGGGGATTGATTATTGGCACAGAAAGGGGCTCTGGAATGGGGATTATTGGCACAGAAAGGGGCTGTGGATTGGGGATTGATTATTGGCACAGAAATGGGGATTATTGGCACA
>JAWWMU010000107.1:1593783-1605569 GCA_035048155.1 Cinnycerthia olivascens
GGTGGCCGCGGCCGGGGCCGTGCGGCCGGGCCGGGCCGGGCCGTGTCACAATAAGAGTCCCCGGCCGCCCTTCCTGCGGCCCGGGGCACCGGGATGGGCACCGGGATCGGGATGGGCACCGGGAATGGCACCGGGATGGGCACCGGGATCGGGATGGGCACCGGGAATGGCACCGGGATGGGCACTGGGATGGGCACCGGGATCGGGATGGGCACCGGGAATGGCACCGGGATGGGCACCGGGATCGGGATGGGCACCGGGATCGGGATGGGCACCGGGATGGGCACCGGGATCGGGATTGGCACCGGGATGCCCTGCCCGGGATCGGGATTTGGATCGGGATCGGCACCGGGATGCGCTGCCCAGTATTGGGATCAGCACCGGGATGGGCACCGGGATTGGGAATGGCACCGGGATTGGGATTTGGATCAGGATCAGCACCAGCACCAGGATGTGCTGCCCGGGATTGGGATCAGCACCGGGATGACCTGCCCAGGATCGGGAATGGCACCGGGATTGGGATTTGGATCGGGATCAGAACCAGGATGCGCTGTCCAGGGGGGATCCCAGAGTTTCAGGAATTCCGGGGGTTCCGGGGGGGGGATGTGGGACAATCCCAGCCCCGCACAGCACACGGTGAGCAAAGGGAAACTGGGAATTATGGGAATTCCAGCCCGGAATTCCAGCCGGGAATGGCTCCTTTGGGATGGGATCCTGCCGGGATGTGGGTTTGGGATTCCCATCCCAACTTTTCCCGGGAGCAGCCCCGCACAGGGAAACCGGCAGAGAATTCCAGCTGGGAATGCCTCACTCGGGATGGGAATTGGGATTCACATCCTGGTTTTTCTCAAGCGTTTCCTGATTGATTTTCCAACATTTTCCATGGTTTTCCCACCCCGCTGCTCGGTTTTACTTTGGCTCGTCCCGGATTTTCCTGCCTTGCTTGGGGGGCTCCCCCATTCCCGGGAAGGAATTCCCAAGCTCCTGGATGCATCCCTGGATTCCCAAATCCCGGGAATGCTCCCAGTTCCAGCTGTTGGCTCCATCCTGCCGGGAAGTGGAGCTGGAGCTGGGAGAGTCACAGGAAGTGACAGCGGAGGGACCTTTGGGAATCCGGGATGGCAGCGCCTGGAATTGGCCTGGGAGCAGCAGGAAAGGGCTGGGAGCGGCCTGGGAATTTGGGAAAAGGGGCTGGGAATGGCCTGGGATTTTGGGAAAAGGGGCTGGGATCAGTGGGAAGGGGCTGGGTCTGACAGGGATTTGGGAAAAGGGGCTGGGAGTGACCTGAGATTTTGGGAAAAGGAGCTGGGATCAGTGGGAAAGGGCTGGGAGTGGCCTGGGATTTTGGGAAAGGGCTCGATCTGACAGGGATTTGGGAAGAGGGATGGGATCAGTGGGAAAGGGCTGGGTCTGACAGAGATTTTGGGAAAAGGGGCTGGGAATGACCTGGGATTTTGGGAAAGGAGCTGGGGTCAGTGGGAAAGGGCTGGGAATGACCTGGGATTTTGGGAAAAGAGCCTGAGATCAGCCTGGGATTTTGGGAAAGGAGCTGGGATCTGTCAGAGATTTTGGGAAAAGAGGCTGAGATCAGCCTGGGGTCAGTGGGAAAGGGGCTGGATCTTACAGGAATTTTAGGAAAAGGGGCTGGATCTGTCAGGGATTTTGGGAAGGAGGCTGAGATCAGCCTTGGATTTTGGGAAAGGGCTGGGATCTGTCAGGGATTTTGGGAGAAGGGCTGGAATTGGCCTGGGATCAGCAGGAAAGGAGCTGGAAAGTTGGGAATGCTGGGAAGTTGGGAATGCTGGAAAGTTGGAATGCTGGAAAGTTGGGAATGCTGGGAAGTTGGGAATGCTGGGAAGCTGAGGTGTTCTGGTAGTGTTTTGAATCCCAAAATTCCAGATCCGAACCAGGGAAGTCGCTGGTGGAATTCCAAGGCTGGAGATGAATCCTGGAAGGGAATAAATCCCTCTTTTCCCATGGATTCAAGGAATTCTGGGATGCTTTAGGGTGGGAAGGAGCTCAGGGATCAGCCAGGGATATTCCCATTATCCCAGATTTTTCCAGGCTGGCCTTGGACACTCCCAGGAATTCCCAGGAATTCTGTGCTGCTCCCTTTCCGGTTATTTCCCACAGATCCCAAACTTTTCCAGGATTTTCCCACTCCTGATCCAACCAGGGACTCCTCCCTGAGAATCCCAAGCTTGAACACAGCAGGAATTCCAGAATTCCACGAATTCCCAGTGAAATCCAAGGAATTCCAGCTCTCCTGGATCCTCGGAGCTTCCCAAACTCCTGGGAAAAGCGGCTGGGGCAGCTCCAAATTCCAAAGGATTTTCTGGGATTTTCCCAGATCCTCTTAACCAGCAACAGCTCTGGGTGAGCTCCGATAATTCCCACTGGAATTCCCGGGATAATTCCCACTGGAATTCCGGGGATCACGGGGCTGGAGCGGCCGGAAAACCCCGGACCTGAAAAACTGGGAATGAAGGAAATGTGGGAATGAAGGGAAATCTGGGAATTCCCTGGATGGAAACTGGGAATGAAGGGAAATCTGGGAACTCCATGGATGGAAACTGGGAATGAAGGAAATCTGGGAATGAAGGGAAATCTGGGAATTCCCTGGAGGGAAACTGGGAATGAAGGGAAATCTGGGAATTCTCTGGAGGAAAACTGGGAATGAAGGGAAATCTGGGAATTCCATGGATGGAAATTGGGAATGAAGAAAATCTGGTAATTCCATGGATGGAAACTGGGAATGAAGGAAATCTGGGAATGAAGGGAAATCTGGGAAATCCATGGATGGAAACTGGGAATGAAGGAAATCTGGGAATTCCCTGGATGGAAACTGGGAATGAATGGAAATCTGGGAATGAAGGGAAATCTGGGAATTCCATGGAGGGAAACTGGGAATGAAGGGAAATCTGGGAATGAAGGGAAATCTGGGAAATCCCTGGAGGGAAACTGGGAATGAAGGGAAATCTGGGAATTCCATGGATGGAAATTGGGAATGAAGAAAATCTGGGAATTCCATGGATGGAAACTGGGAACGAATGGAAATCTGGGAAATCCATGGATGGAAACTGGGAATGAAGGGAAATCTGGGAATTCCCTGGATGGAAACTGGGAATGAATGGAAATCTGGGAATTCCATGGATGGAAATCTGGGAATGAAGGGAAATCTGGGAATTCCATGGATTTCAGTGCCTGGAAAATTCTCAGGATGAATCAAAAGAAGGGAAAAAATCTGGGAATTCCTGGATTTTCCCCAAAAAAGTCAAGATTTGATCCCAGAGGGAATGAGCTGGGTCCTACCCACAGCAATTCCATAGAAAAGTCACTCCAGATATTCCTTTTTTTTTTTTCCATGGAAAAGCCACAGAATCTGATGGAATTAAATGTTGGAATTCCAGGCTGGGAATTTCCTGGATTCTGCTGCTTCCCAGGGAATCCCAATCCCAAATGCCCAGGAAAAGCCTTGGGCAGGGCCGGATCCAGGGGGAAAATCCCAACCTTTGGAATGTGGGACAGGGATCCAACACTTTGGGAATTCCGTGGGAAAATTCGGGAAGAGCCATCCCTGGGATCCTGGGAATGCTCCCAGGCCAGCCTGGCTCATCCAGGGGGGATTTTTTGGGAATCTTCAGAGGCTCCTCCTGTGCCACAATCCCATGGGATCCTCTTTTCCTGGGAATTCCGCTGGAAAAAGCGGAACAATCCCAGGTTTTTATTGGAGTCGGTGCTTTTATCCCAATTCCTGCTCAGGATTCCCAAATTTCCAGGTTGTGCTGTTTTTTGGGATTCCCAATTCCCAAATCCTGTCTCCGTGCCAGTGTTCCCAAATCCCAGCATTCCCAAATCCCAGTATCCCAAATCCCAGCATTCCCAGATCTCAGAATTCCCAAGCATTCCCAATTCCAGCATTCCCAATCCCAGCTCCATCCCAATATTCCCAAATCCTGGGGCTGTTCGTTGATCCCTCTGGGATTATTCCCTCGGGAATGTTGGAATTCCAGGGATGATTCCCTTGGGAATGTTGGAATTCCTTTAGGAATGTTGGAATTCCAGGGATTATTTCCTCAGGAATGTTGGAATTCCCTCAGGAATTCTCACCGTGCCTCTCTTCCCGCAGGATCCTCGGCTCCGGCTCATCCCGGCGGGACCCCATGACCTTCCCTGACAGGTAGGAGCTGAGAATTCCCAGGAATTCCAGGGAATTCCATGGAATTTTATGGAATTTTACGGGATGGTGAATCTCTGCTGCACCACGGGGCTGGAATTCCGGGGATTTGGGAATTTGGGAAAATCCTGGAGAAGGAGAGGAGGAGCTCTCCCAAAAAAATCCTGATGGATTTGAGGCGATTCCCAAGGAAATCTCCCGGATTTTCCAAGGGGTTGGGAAATTCCAAAGGATCCAAAGCTCCTGGAATTCCCGTCAGGATTCTCCTGCGGGATGGGTGCGGGATTTGGGATTTTTGGGGGATTTTTGGGAATTTTGGGGGATTTTGGAATTTGGGGATTTTTAGGATTTGAGATTGTTGAGATTTTTGGGGATTTTGGGAAATTTGGGAGATTTTTGGGAATTTGGGAATTTGGGGATTTTTAGGATTTGAGATTGTTTGGATTTTGGGGAATTTCGGGGATTTTGGGGAATTTTTGAGATTTGGGGTTTTTGGAGATTTGGGAATTTTGGGATTTTTAGAATTTGAGATTGTTGCCATTTTTGGGATTTGGGGTTTGGGATTTGGGAAGGGTTTGGAGCTGGGAATGCTCAGGGAGGAGCCGAGGCCGAGATCTCACCTGGGCAGGTGTTCCCTGCCCCTGTCCTGGTCCCACCTGTGCAGGTCCCACCTGTTCTATTGGTGCTCACCTGGACCATGGCTCACCTGTCCTGTCCTGGTCCCACCTGTTCCCACTCCCCTCACTCCAGCCCCAGAATTCCCAGCTGGAAAAGAGGTGGGATTGTCCCGGGATCCTGCGGCTCTGGAATTCCCTGGGATGGGATGGGATAATGGGATGGGATAATGGGATGGGATAATGGGATCCTCTGGCTCTGGAATTCCTAAGAATGGAGTGGGAAAATCCTGGGATCCTTTAGCTCCAGAATTTCCAGGAATTGGATGGGATTATCGTGGGATCCCTTTGGCTCCGGAATTCCTGGAAAAGAGAGAGGGATGGGATTGTCCCGGGATCCTTTGGCTCTGGAATTCCTGGGAATGGGACAGGATTGTCCCGGGATCCCTTTAGCTCCAAAATTCCCAGGAATTGGATGGGATTGTCCCGAGATCCCTTTGGCTCCGGAACTCCCAGGAATGGACTGAGATTGTCCCAGGATCTTTTGGCTCCGGAATTCCTGGAAAATTATTTTTTAAAAAATCAGGAATTTCGATGGATAAATAAGAAAAATCCTTGGGAATACCAATTTTCCTACCGCTTTTCCCATTTTTCTCCAGGATAATCCCGCTGGGGAAGGAATTCCCGGGGAGGAAATTTGGGAATCTTTGCCTCTGGAAAAGCTGCCGGAGATTCCAAGGAATTCCCAGCTGGGAATTTCCCCGTTCCCAGCTGGAAATTGGGAATATGGGAGGGTGGAAATTCCCTCGTTAATGAGGAATTAATTGGGAAAGATCCGATTGCTGGCGCTCATTAATATTCAAATTATCTCATGAATATGCAAATGAACATCGTGAATATTTAAATTAGCGCCGGAATATTTCAGTCGCTTCCCAACAAATAAATCTTGGAATTTTTCTCCTTAGAGGAGGAATTTGGGATGGAAAAACCAACAATGGTAAAATAATTAATTATTAATTAACAGTTAATTAATAATGGGAGGATTTGTTTGGAAAATCCCAGGTAAAGTTGGGAATTCTGCTCCTGGATTTCCTCCTCTGCATTCCCAAAAAAAAATCCCAGCTTGGGAATCTCAGTCCCTGTGTCCTGAATATTCCAACTGGGAGTAATTCCCTGGGAAAATTGGAATTTTTTAAAGGAATTTTTGTGGCTTTAATCCAAATTTCCAGTGGATCAGAGAATTCCTGGAATTCCCATAAAATCCCACAAATTCCTCCCAGAATTCCAGATCCCCCACCAGGGAAAAATCACCTGGAATTTGGCAGAAATTTTGGGAATTCCACAGAAATTCCAGGAATTTCCCCATGGATTTTTCCAGGCAGCCGCTGTTTCCCATTTTTCCAGCTCCAATGGAATTTTGGGATTCTCCTTTCCCACTTTTCCAGAGCCTTTGGAGCTCCAAACTTCCAGGATCAGGAATTTTTAAGGATGATTTTCCCCAAATGGAGTTTTCAGTCCGAGTTTCTCCTTTTCCATTGGAATTTTATTGGAATTTTAACCTGAATTTTAATTTTATTTGGGAATTTCCCCAAATTCCCGTGGGAATTCTGTTCCCAAAAAATTCTCTTCCCTTGAATAAAATTTCCATCCGGGAGGCTCCGGAATTCCCTTGGGAATTCCTGGGAGCAGCCGATTCCTGAGGTTGGAATTCCTGGAGCTGCTCCAGGGATTTTATCCCGAATTTTTCCCAGCGCTGGAGGAACCTCGGGATAATTCCCGGGGGATTTGGGACATGGGGAACTCCGGGAATCCCGGGAATTTCTGGGAATTTCCAGCCCTGAGGAGCTCAGGATTGGCTGGCAGGGAATTTTTAGAAAAGTGGGAAAAAATCCCAGAAAATCTGGGCTGGAAATTCCGTTTGGGAAACAAAGGAATCCCGGGAATTTCAGGGAATTCCCAACCCGGGAACTTTGGGAAAATCGGGAGAAATTCCGAGGGGAAAACAGAGGGATCCCAGGAATCTCAATCCTGGGAATTTCAGGGAATTCCCAGCTCAGGAAGTTCAGGAAAAGCAGGAGAAATCCTTGGAGGAATCTCAGGAATTGAAGGGATCCCAGGACAGGGAATCCCGGGAATTCGAACCCGGGAACTTCAGGAAAATCGGGAGAAATTCCGAGGGGAATCCCGGGAATTTCAGGGAATTCCCAGCCTGGGAAGTTTGGGAAAATCGGGAGAAATCCCGGGGGAAAGCAGAGGGATCCCAGGAATCTCAATCCCGGGAATTTCAGGGAATTCCCAGCTCGGGAAAATCGGGAGAAATCCCGGGGGGAATCTCGAGAATTAAAGGGATCCCAGGACAGGGAATCCCGGGAATTCCCAGCCTGGGAACTTCGGGAAAATCGGGAAAAATCCCGGCGGGATCGGGAGGGGCGGGCAAATCCCGCCGGGAATCCCGGGCTGCCTCCGCTTCCCGAAATTCCCGGCGGGAATTCCCGATCCCCCCCTCCCCCCCCCCGGCATTCCAAGGGTTAAGCGCTGCCATTTTGTTCCCGGAGATTTCTCGGGAATGGCGCGGAAATGGCAGCGCTTAACCCTTGGAATGCCGGCCTCGGGAATTCCAGCGGGATCCGGGAATTCCCCTCCCCCCCCCCTTCTCCTTTCCCGGGAATCTCCATCCCAAAATTCCAGGGGAAAAAAAACGGGATCGGGGTTTTTCCAAAGGGATAATCCCGCTTTTCCACCTGTTGTTATCCCAAAGTTTGGGGTGGAAAATGTGGGATCGGTGCTGAATTCCCAAAAAAAAGTTTGGGAATTTGTGCTGGGATCGAAACATCCAAAGGTTGGAGTTGTTCAGCCGGGAATTCCCAGGGATTTTCCTGGGAAATCCTGGGATGTTTGAGTTCTGAAGGGAAAAAAAAAATTCCCAGAAAAAAGAATTTGCAGGAATTTTGGGATGAGCCAAGGCTGGGGTATCCAGGAATTCCTCCTGGGAATCCTCAGGAGCAGCAAATCCATGGAAAACATTCCCTGAGCAGCCTTGGAAGTGTTTGAATCCCAATTTTCCACTCTGGGAATTTTCTTTTCCTGAAATTTTGGCTCCCAAAATTCCTGGAGCTGGGTGGGAAAAACTCAAGAGAGGAATTCCAGGATGTGGGAAAAGATGGAATTTTCAGTCTAAGTTTTTCCTTTTCCATTGGAATTTTATTGGAATTTGAATTTTATTTGGGAATTTCCCTCCTAATCCAACCTCATTCCCATTCCTGGAATCACACCTGGAAAATTCTTCAAATCCAATTTTTTTTTTTCCAAGGTTTTCTTGGGATTTCTGAGGAATTTTTTTTTCCCTCTCTTCTCCTTTTTCCTGCCCTGGGCACTGGGATTGGCTGGGATTCTCCTGGGAGACGATTCCCAGCAGGAAAAACATTGGGATTTTCCCAGGAATTTCCCAGCTCCTTTTCCATCCCCTTTTCCCTCCCTTTTCAAATCCCTTTTTCCTCCCTTTTCCAGGGTTTTTCCAGTCCTTTTCCAACTCCTTTTCCCTCCCTTTTCCAGGGATTTCCCTCCCCTTTTCCAGGGTTTTTCCAATCCCTTTTCCCTCCCTTTTCCGGCCCCTTTTCCCTCCCTTTTCCCTCCCCTTTTCCAGGGATTTCCCTCCCCTTTTCCCTCCCTTTTTCATCTCTTTTCCAGAGTTTTTCCAACCCCTTTTCCGATATTTTTCCCTCCCTTTTCCCTCCGCTTTTCCAGGATTTTCCCCTCCCCTTTTCCAGGATTTTTCCCTCCCCTTTCCCTCCCCTTTTCCAGGATTTTTCCAAGGATTTTCCCTCCCTTTTCCCACCCCTTTTCCAGGATTTTTCCCTCCCTTTCCCAGCCCTTGCTGGATTTCTCTTCCCAAAGTTTTCTCCCGGCCCCCTCCGGACTTTGTCCTGCTTGGAAAGGATTTGATCCCAAAATTCCGGAATTTTTAACTCCTTCGTGTCTCCTTTTTCCCAGGAATTTTTAACCCCTTGATGTCTCCCCTTTCCCTTCCCTCCTTTTCCAAGATTTTCCCTTCCCCTTCCCAATTTTTTTAACCCTTTCCTGGAATTTTTCCTCCCTTTCCATGGATTTTCCCCCACCTTTCCCAGGACTTTCCCCCCTGATTTTTCCCGCCATTCCCAATATTTTTAATCCTTTCCCAGGAATTTTTAACCCTTCAGTGTCTCCTCTTTCCTGGAATTTTTAACCCTTTCCCCTCCCCATTTCCTGGGATTTCCCCACACTTCTCCAGGAGATTTTTTCCCATTTTCCCCCCCTTTTCCTGGGATTTTTTTCCCCTTTCCCAGGACATTTTAACCCCTCGATGTCTCCCCTTTCCTGGAAATGTTTCCCCCTGTTCCCAGGATATTTCCCCCCCCTTTCCTCTCATTTTTCCCACAACTCCCAATATTTTTAACCCTTTCCCAGGATTTTTTTTCCCTTTTCCAAGGACTTTTTAACCCTTCAGTGTCTCCTTTTTTCCAGAAATTTTTCCCCCCTTTCCCAGGATTTCCCCCCTACTTTCCCAGGATTTCCCTCCCTCTTTCCCATGACTTTTGCCTCTGATTTTTTCCCACCATTCCCAATATTTTTAACCCTTTCCCAGGAAATTTCCCTCTCTTTCCCAGGATTTTTCCCCCCCTCTTTCCCAGGAATTTTTTCTTCCTTTCCCAGGAATATTTCCCCCTTTCCAAGGACTTTTTCTCCCTCTTTCCTGGGATATTTTCCCCCCCTTTCCCCCCTGATTTTTCCCACCATTCCCAATATTTTTAACTCTTTTCCAAGTTGTTTTCTCCTCTTTCCCAGAATTTTTCCCCCATTTTCCCAGGATTTTTTCCCCCTTTTCCCAGGATTTTTTCCCAGTATTTTTTCCCCCCTTTCCTAGAATTTTCCCCCCCTTTTCCCAGGATTTTCCCCCTGGATTTTCCCGCCATTCCCGATATTTTTAACCCTTCCCTGCCCTCCCTGCCAGGCCCTCACCATGAGCGAGGACTCATGCCGCACCCGGAGCCAGAAGCGAGCCCTGGAGCGGGAATCGGAGCCGGAAAATAAAAAACTCAGGATGGACAAAGGAATTCTGGGATCCGACCCCAACTCCGAGGGAGACATGAAAATCAAAGTGGATCCCGGAGCCGGGAAAATCCCGGGAATGTTGAAAAGTGGGGAAGTCAAAGCCACCATCAAAGTGGAGCTTCCGGCTGGGGATGAGCCTGTGGATATGAGCACATCCAAAGGGTGAGGATTCCTTGGAAGTCCGGGAATTTCTGGGTTTGGGGAAGGTTTTGGATCCCTTCCCATCCTGGTTTTTATTGGGGAATGGAGTTGGGATTCAATTTTTGGGGAAGTCGTGGTGCTGCATTCCCAATTTTTGCTTTGGAATTGTGAAAAAGTTGGGAGGAGAATCCTGGGAATGCTTTGGGTGGGGAAGGGGCTGGAAGCTGATCCCGTTCCAGGGGAAATTCCTGCTGATCCAAAGCCCATCCCAGCGGGATTTCCTTGGATGGGATTGTTGGAATTCCAGGAATTCCGGCAGGAAAAGGAGTTTGGGTGTTGGGAATCAGTTCTTGGCTTATCCCAACCCAGCCAATCCCGGTTTTCCAGCTCCAGGAAATACTGGGAATGCTCCACCTGTGCTGCTTGCATAGAGAATTCCCTGGATTTGGGGATCCCCTGGATTTGAGGATTCCCTGGATTTGGGAATCCCCTGGATTTTGGGGATCCCCTGGATTTGGGGATCCCCTGGATTTGGGGATCCCCTGGATTTTGGGGATTCCCTGGATTTTGGGGATTCCCGGGCTCACTGTGCCCTCTAGAGGACATTCCCAACCCTTTGGAATTTTCCTGCTTCTGAAATTCCCACCCTGGGCCCTTTTCCCACCTCTGGAATTCCCTGGGTGGCTGGAAAAGGATCAGAAAAGGACTGGGAAAAGGCTGGATAAACCTTGGAAAAGGGGCTGGAAATGGGGTTAGAAAAGGGTTGGAAAAATGCTGGAAAACAGTTGGAAAAGGGGATGGAAAAGAGACTGGAAAAGGGCTGGAAAAAGACTGGGAAGGGGGCTGGAATAGGGTTGGGAAAGTGCTGGAAAGCAGTTGGAAAAGGGCTGAAAAAAGGAATGGAAAAGGCTGGGAAGGGGGCTGGAAAAGGGCTGGAAAGTGAATGGAAAAGGAACTGGAAAAGGGATGGAAAAAGAGGCTGGAAAAGGATGGGGGGAAACGGCTGGAAAAGGAGATGGGAGAAGGGATGGAAAAGAGTTGGAAAAAGGTCAGAAAAGGCCTGGAAAAATGTGGGAAAAAGGCTGGAAAAGGATTGGAAAAGGCTGGCACAGTGCAGGAGTGGCTGCTCCGCCCCATTCCCACATTCCCGTGGCTGATCCCGAATTTCTGGCTCGCAGGGATTCCCGGCGGGAGCGGCGCGTGCCCTCCCCGGACGTGATCGTCCTGTCGGACAACGAACCCTCGAGCCCCCGCGTGAACGGATTGTCCCGGATCCCCATCCCGGAGCCCGGATCCGAGGCACTGCTGGTGAGTGTGCTGGGAAAACTGGGAATGCGTCAGGATTAAACTGGGAATTAGATTGGGATTAAACTGGGATTGTCCCGGGTCCCCATCCATTCCTGGTGTCTCATTCCCTTTGTCCCGTTCCCATCCCTGGTGTCCCATTGTTCCCTCACTCCTGCTGTTGTTGCCGTTGTTCCCTCACTCCTTCACTCCCGCTGTCCCATTCCCGTTGTCCCCTCGTTCCCGCTGTCCCATTCCTGTTGTCCCCTCGTTCCCACTGTCCCATTCCCGTTGTTCATTCCTGCTGTCCCATTCCTGCTGTCCCCCCGTTCCCACTGTCCCATTCCCGTTGTTCACTCGTTCCCGCTGTCCCATTCCCGTTGTCCCCCCGTTCCCGCTGTCCCATTCCCGTTGTCCCCCCGTTCCCGCTGTCCCGTTCCCGTTGTCCCCTCGTTCCCGCTGTCCCATTCCCGTTGTTCGTT
>JAWWMU010000107.1:1615043-1633416 GCA_035048155.1 Cinnycerthia olivascens
TATAATATATGATATATAAATAATAAATGTATATTATGCGTATTTTTATATCTAGTTATATGTACATTATATATATTTTATATATATTAAAATATTATCTATATAATATATATTATATGTATTTTATATCTATGTATCTATATATATGAGTATATAAATTTAAATACATATTTATGTATTTATATATTTACATATTTATAACAACCCTTAAAAAACCCCAAACCCTTCACCGACCCTAAACACCCTTTTAGCAATTCCTCATCCCGGATATTTTTGATTTTGATTTTGATTTCTCCTCAGAGTTCCAGCCAGCTGTCGCGAGGCGCCGGCGCTTCCCGCGGGGTCCTGCACGCCTTCAGCCCTTCCCCAAAGCTCCAGAGCCCCTCGGGCGCCGCTTCCCTGGGCGGCCGGCCCGGAAAACACCCGGAGAGATCCGGCAGCAAGGGAGCCTGGAAGAAAAATCCCATCGGCACAGGTCGGCCAAGGCTTTGCCTCAGGAAATTCCCGGATTTTCCCAGGTTTTTTGGTTGGGAGTTGTGAAAAGCGAGGTTTGGTTTTTTCGTGGGGTTTTAAAGGGTTTGATGGAGGTGGTAAGGGTGAGGCAATAAAGGAAAATCCAGGGCTGGGGGTCTCTGGCTGAGAGCCCCTATTTTAGAGACCCCCCCTTTAATATATTATTTATTCACTCACTGCAAAGACACTTAATCAGCTTTATTCCTAAAGAAAACTTTATCTTTAAATTCATTTCCATACCTCAGACAGAGTATCCTATATGGGTGTGAGAAAAAAAGATAAACCCCATAATCTGTATTTATAACAACCTTATATGTGCAACAGTCATCTTAATATTTGTGAAAAACCAGTTTTATAATGTTTTTCTAATACCAGTGAGTCAGTTTACTCACTACAAATGTACTTTATCTATTTGCTTTACTCCTAAAGAAAACTTTATCTTTAAAATCATTTCCATACCACACATATATGGGTGCAAGAAAAAAAAATAAACCCCATAATCAGTATTTATAACAACCTTCTATGTAAAACACTCATCTTAATATTTGTGAAAAGCCAATTTTATAATATGAGTTTATAATACCAGTCAGTCAGTTCACTCACTACAAAGACGCTTTATCAATTTACTCCTAAAGAAAATTTTATCTTTAAACCCATTTCCGTACCACACAGAGTATCCACCCTATATGGGTGCGAGAAAAAAAATAAACCGCATAATCTGTATTTATAACAGCCTTATATTTACAACACTCATATTAATATTTGTGAAAAGTCAATTTTACAATATGAGTTTATAACACCAGGCTGGTCACTCACTACAAAGACACTTTATCAATTTGCTTTACTCCTAAAGAAAACTTTATCTTTAAATCCATTTCCATACCTCACACAGATAATCCACCCTATATGGGTGTGAGATAAAAACCCCAATACCATAATCTGTATTTATAACAATCTTATATTTACAACACTCATCTTAATATTTGCAAAAAGCCAATTTTATAATATGTATTTATAATACCAAGCAGTCAGTTCACTCACTACAGAGACACTTTATCAATTTTATTCCTAAACAAAACTTTATCTTTAAAATAGTTTCCATACCACACAGAGTATCCACCCTATATGGATACGAAAAAAAACCAAAAAAATCCCCCCAATCTGTATTTATAACAGCCTTATATGTACAACACTCATGTTAATATTTTCAAAAAGCCAACTTTATAATGTGAGATTCTCTCAGGAATCTTTGGGGGGGAAAGGGGTTGAGGTTGTTGTCAGCTGTCGGTGTTTGGAGTGTGTCTTGGTTTGAACGACAGAATGGAAAATGTAAATTCCTTCTCTCGGAATTATTATAATTTTGAAATTAAGGGGCTCTCAGGTAAAGATGTGGGGATGGGAATAGCAGTTTTTTTATTAGAGAATTAAAATTAAAATTCAGCAATACAAAAAAACATCAAACCCACTGAAGGTGGGTCCCACTGGGATAATCCATGTATAAAATCCTGCTTTTCCATGAGGAAATTTGGCATTTTTTTAGCACTGTTTCCCCTCATTCCCGAGCTATTCCATAATTCCCTAACCCCAAAATTCCCTTTTTTTCCACAGGTGGGGCCCTGCCCTTCGTCAGCCCCGCCCTGGCCGTGCACAAATCGGCCTCGGCCGTGGACCGGCAGCGCGAGTATCTCCTGGATATGATCCCGCCCCGCTCCATCCCACAGTCGGCCACGTGGAAATAATTCCCCAGGGAGAACTCTTTGCCAGGCTCTGCCATCCTTTCTTTTTTCTACCACAATTCAGTGGAATCTGCTTTAATCCCAGCTGGATAACGCCCCGAGGCTTTTCTAGGACGCGACACCACCACTCCTCATCCGTCCCTGCCGGGAGAAGTGACCGCGTTGGGGGTGGCCGAATCCCGGCTCCGTTGGCTCCCAGATTTTTCATGGAAGCTGGCAGGGAAAAAGGGGAAGAATTCCTTAAAAAAAAAAAAAAAAAAAAAATTTTTTTTTTTTTTTCCCAGTTGGCTTTTTTCTGTATTTAGTTTTGGAATTTTTTTGGGCACCAGCACAGAAAAAAACAAAAAACAAAACAAAAAAAACAAACCAGGACTCAGCGACTCCTCTCTGCCTTCGCCGACGCCGAACTTTTTTTGCCGGGAACGCTCCGGAATTCTGGAATTTTGGGGCGTGGAGAGAGGAATTCCAGCCCCATCCTGCATTTAGTGAGCCGAGTTCATGGCCGCTCCTCTTCCCTGCTCCTCTTCCAGCTGGAAAAGCAGGCGGCACATCCCGATATTCCCAAAATTCCAACGATCCCATGAAGAAGAAGAAGAAGAAAGTGCAAAATTCCCGATTCCGGTTGAGTATGGTTTGAGGTTTTTTGGTTTTTTTTTCCTTAGGGATTGGCCGCCGCCCAAAACTTGGCTGGGAAGTGGGAATTGCTGCGGGAGAATTCCCACTTTTTTTTTCTTGGATTCTGGTTGGAATAGACTTCGGAACCGTTGGTAGTTTCCAAACCTTGAGAGACAAAAACCACCTTGGTTCTTTCTCATCCCGCGAATTTTGGGCCTTCCCAACGTTCCCACAGACTCCAAAGCGAAACTTTTTGGGAATTTTTTTTTTTTCCTTTTGGGAGGGTTGGTTGGGTTTTTGGTTTAGTTTTTTTTTTTTTTCTTTTTCCTTTTCTGTTGTTGTTTTGAGGGATATTATTCCAAAATTTATAGGAATTCCAGAAGCTGATGCAGGCAGGGAGGGTTGGGAGCAATTCCCACTGGGAATTCTGGCCATTCCCAATCCTTCCCTCTGTGATTCCAGTTCTTCAGGCATCCCAAGCATGCTCCTGTATCCATTTGGGATGGAGTTTTCCATATTTTTGGGGGGGGAATTCCAGAGGTTCAACCCAAAATCCATCTGGAGCCAGTTTGGTTTCATTTTGCTTTCTCATCCTCTTTTTTTCCCTGGGCTTCTTCCCGAATTCCAGACCAATCCAAGGGGCAGAATTCCAGGCGTTATTCCAGTGATAAGAATTCTTTGGGAAATTTGGGGAATTTTCTTGGGGAAATTATAAATATATATAATTTAGAGATCTATATATTAAAAGAAAAAAAAAAAGAGAGGGGGGCAAAAAATTCAGGAAAAGCTGGATTTATTTTCTTAGGAATCACTGAAGCCAAGAATTCCTCGGATCTGAGTGATAAAACCTCTTCCTTTTCCCACTTTTCTTGGTGTTTCAATATTTAGGGATTTAGCTTAGGAAAAAAAAACAACCCAAAACTCGTTTTCCAAACTGGGATTTGTTGGATAAAAAACCCTTGGAATTCCCACCCAGATGCAGATTTTGGGGTGTTTTCCATAAGGATGTGATGAGCTCAAATGTGGGAATTGGGTTGGAATTTTGGAATTTTGGAGTTTTCTTTTCATTCCAAGCTTGGATCGGGAGATGCCGACAGAGGGATGACGTGGAATTCCTTAAATTCCATCGGATTTTTTGGAAAAGTTGCCGTTCCTTTCCCACGTGGAATTTTTTGGGGTTGGTTCAGGGGAATTTTCCTCTCCTGGTTTTTTTTCCTCATGGATGCCAACGTTTGGAAAAGTTGATTTATTATTTACCAAAAAAAAATCCAAACAAAATTCCTCCAATTAAAATCCAATTTTTTTTTTTTTTTTTTTTTTTTTTTTGAGGGGATGTGAAAATCTGGTTTCTTTATTCCCAATGTTTGGATGATTCCTAAAAAAAAAAGAAAAAAAAAAATCAGGGAATGAAAGAGGAGCAGAAGGATTCAGTGGGATAAAATTACGTCAAAACTTTTTGGATCCCAGCAGAATTCCCTTGGAAATTGGAATTTCAGCCAACTCTAGATCATTAAAATAATCAGGAATGTTGAAATTAAAAATCCAAACAAGTCTTTATGTCCAGACTTCAAAATGTTCCATACTGATTTTTTTTTTAATGGAGAATTCAGGATAAATTCCCCAAAAAAATTATGTAGGAGATGAAGGGAGATTTATTTGGAAGGGGAGGGAAAATCCAGTCTGGAATGTGGCTGAAAAATCCCAAATCCAACCTGGAATGAGGCTGAAAAATCCAAAATATTTTATGGGATAGGGCTGAAATTCCAAATTCCCTCCTGGAATGCGGCTCCTGGGATCCAGCCTGGTTCTGACGTGGTTTTTTTCCCAGTAGTTCTCGGAATTTTGCTGGGAATTTGGAGGATTTGGTTTTTTCCACCCAGGTTTCTGCCAAATTTGGGATCAATCTGGGAAAAGATTCCATGTTGGAATGCTGGAATGGTTTTTCCTTCGGAGTCCCAGTTCCATGTTCCGGTTGGGGATTTTTTGGGATTGGGATGGTTCAGGTTCAGAGTTGTTCCAAGTTTTCAATACAGATTTTCCAAATCTCTTCCCGGTCTCCTTTTTCCAGGAAAAAAAAAACTCACAAAAAAATGGGGAAAAAATCTCAATGGAATGGAAAATTCCCATCGTGGAATTCTGCCCTGGAAGGGAAATGTTTGGGAATGGTGGAGGAGGGGGGAATTTGGGAACAGATCTTGGATTTATTCCTGCTGCTGGATCCCCTTTGGAATTTGGGATTCTCTGAAGGCTTTGGGATCCCCTTTGGGATTCTGGAATCCCAGAGATCTCTTGGATCCATTTTGGGATTCCCAAATTCCTGAGATCTTTGGGATTCCCAAATCCTTGAGGCTGTTGGATCTCCTTTGGGATTCCCAAATTCCTGAGGCCTTTTGGATTTCTTGAATCCCTGAGACCCTTGAATCCCTTTTAGGATTCCCGAATCCCTGAGATCTCTTGGATCCCCTTTGGGATTCCCAAATCCCTTAGGGATCCTGAATCCTAACATCTTTGGGATTCCCAAATTCCCAAAGTCTCTTGGACCCCCTTTGGGATTCCTGAACCCACTGGGATTTCTGAATTCCAAGATCTTTGGGATTCCCAAATCCTTGAGACTTTTGGAATTCTGGAATTCCTGAGGCCCTTGAATCCCCTTTGGCATTCCTGAATCCCTGAGATCTCTTGGATTCCATTTGGGATTCCCGAATCCTTGAAGCTTTTGGAATTCTGGAATCCCAGAGATCTCTTGAATCCCTTTCAGAATTCCCAGATCCCTGAGATCTCTTTGATCCCTTGTAGAATTCCCAAATCCTTGAGGCTTTTGGCATTCCCAAATCCCTGAGATCACTTGGATCCCATTTGGGATTCCCAAATCTCTGAGATCTCTTTGATCTCTTTCAGAATTCCCAAATCCTTGAGGCTTTTGGAATTCCCAAATCCCAGAGATCTCTTGAGTCCCTTTTTAAATTCCCAAATCTCTGGGATCTCTTGGATCCCATTTGGGATTCCCAAATCTCTGAGATCTCTTGAGTCCCTTTCAGAATTCTCGAATCCCAGAAATATCTTGGATCCCTTTCAGAATTCCCAAATCCCAGAGATCTCTCGGATCCGTGGGAACACCACCCAACCCTTCAGCTCCCACAAATCCCTCGGGATCCTCGGATCCCATTTTCCTGCTCTTCCCGAGCTTCGCTGCATGAGCTGTTCCGGGGGGCTCTGGCTCCCGGATCCAGGGGGTCCCTAAAGCCATAAAATTCCCGCTCGGAACCGCCGGGATTTTGGGATTTTCTAGGACACCGCGGATAACGAGGAAACACCATTGTACTTTAGATTTTAGCAACTTGTGAAATAATAATAAAAAAAAAAAATCCCGGATTTTCATGGGAAAATTCCCGCAGTGGAATTCGGGATCCGTGTGGTTTTTCTTGGATTTCGTTCCCGACCATTCGGGATTTGGATTTTCGCCATGGAGGAAAGAAAAAAAAGGGGTTGGAATTTTTTGCTATCTAAGGCTCTTCTTACTCAGCGCTCCGGGCTCAGGAAAAAGGTGATTTCCCAAATTTTTTATATTCCAGGGATTTCTGCACCTGCCATTCTGGAGGAAAACGTAGGAAATCCAAAATTCCAGCGGATTTGGGATTGGGTTTTTATTCCACGTCTTTTTTTAAACTCATTTTGGGAATTATTCCTTTACCTCTGGATTCTCCCAGCCAATTATTCCTCTTGTTTTAGGGAAGAAATGGAATTGAATTTCCAAAATTCAATCCCAGATGGAAAATTGGGAATTTGGGCTGCAGGAAGGGGTGAAATGGAGAAAATTCCATCAGATTTTGGGAAAAAAATCCAAATTTTTCATTTTTCCCTTTCATTTGGGAATGAAGGAGAACAGGGTGAGATTTTATTTTTCCTTGGATTTGTTAGGACACAAAATATTCCAGAATAAATCCCAAAATGTAATAATTCCCACTAATCCCGCCAGCAGAAGGATCTGGAATTGATAATTAATAATAAATAATTAATAATCAGTAATAAATTGGGGGGAGGGAGTTGGAATTGGAATGACAGTAAACAAATGGAGAAACTCCTGGATCTGCCTCATATTCCCAGGATTTTGGGGGTTGGGATCACCCAAAGCCGGATCTGCTCCTTCCTCTGTTGAGGTTTATTCCCAAAAAAAAAACCAAACCCGGGAAGACGGAAGAATGGGAAAAGAAGGTGGCAAAAAATCTGGGATTTTTGTGGATTTTCCATGGAATTTCATGGGCGGAGCATCTTCAGAGGCGCATCCCAGCATTCGAATGGAGCAAATCCTTAAATCTTCATTCCCACCTGGAATTCCTGCCCCACCACCCTTGGAATTCACCTGAACATTCCAGGAAAATTCACGGAGACGTTGGATCGTTTCCCTCTGGAAGTGGAACAGGCCAAGGACATTCCCAGATTTATTTTGCCCAGGATTCCGAGTAAAACCCAAATTCTGGGAGCACCTTTGGCAGCCAGGGAAGAGCCACATGTGGGAATTGCCATGGAATTATCCCAAATTCCCATGGAATTATTCCAAGTTCCCATGGAATTGTCCCAAAATTTCCATGGAGTTGTCCCAGATTCTCATGGAATTGTCCCAAATTTCAATGGAATTGTCCCAGATTCTCATGGAATTGTCCCAAATTCCCATGGAATTCCCAGTCACCGGTGGAATCGTGGCCACGCTCCGGAGCCACGGGATTGGGAAAAGATGGAATCAGGGAATGGATCCGAATCCCAGCTTGGAGGGACAGGAAAATTCAGGATATTTGGTCTTTTCCAGCCCCTTTTCCATGTGTGGCTCTGAGAATCTTGGGAATGGATCCCATGTGAGGGGAGATGATCCCAAGGAATCGATGGATCCCAATGGGTTTGAAGATGATCCTAAGGAATTTATTAATCTCAGTGGGTGAGAACCTATCCCAAGGAATTGATGGATCCTGTTGGATGGGAGGATGATCCCAAGGAATTAAAGGATCACGTCATGTGGGAAAATTATCCCAGAAAATTGTTGGATCCCACTGGGTGGGAAGATGATCCCAAGGAATTGATGGATCCCATGGGATGAGAGGATGATCCCAGAAAAATGATGGATCCCACTGTGTGGGAAGATGATCCCAAGGAATTAAAGGATCCTGTTGGGGTGGGAAGACAATCCCAAGGAAGAGGTGGATCCTGTGGGGTGGAAGATCCTCAGGAAGTGATGGATCCATTGGGTGGGAAGATGATCCCAAGGAATCTATTGATCCTATTGGCTGGAAGGAAGATCCCAAGGGATTGATTGATCCTATTGACTGAGAGGAAGATCCCAAGGGATTGATTGATCCTATTGGATGGAAGGAAGATACCAAGGAATCGATTGGTCCTATTGGATAGGAGGAAGATCCCAAGGGATCGATTGGTCCTATTGGATAGGAGGAAGATCCCAAGGGATCGATTGGTCCTATTGGGTGGAAGGGAGGTCCCAAGGAATTGATTGATCCTATTAGCTGGGAGGAAGATCCCAAGGAATCGATTGGATGGGAGGCAGATCCCAATGAATAGATTGAGCCTATCGGATGGGAGGAAGATCCCAAGGAATCGATTGATCCTATTGGCTGGAAGGAAGATCCCAAGGGATCGGTTGATCCTATTGGCTGGGAGGAAGATCCCAAGGAATTGCTGGATCTCGCTTGACTCTGAGCTGTTGATCCATCCCTGTGGGAATGCCCCAAATCCCCAAGAACTGGGAATAACTGGGATTTGGAACTGGAAATCCCAGTACCCACCAAATCCCGAAATCCCGGTGGAGCCGATGGATTAGGGCAGGATTAGAGCTGGGACACAGTGACCTCGATCCAGAGCCGGGGCTGGAAAACATTCCCGGGGAAAAAGATGGGATGGGGTGGGAATGTTCACCTGGAGATGGGAAAAGCTCCTGGGGGATCCTGGGGATCCTTTCCCTGCTCCTGGTGGGATCCTCGGGATTAGGGGGAGGTGCACAGGTAAACACACCTGGAGCTGCAGGAATTCCTGGGATTGGGAAGCAGCACAGCCAAGGACTGGGATGGGAATGGAGGGGTCACACTGGGGACCCCCCATCCCTCACTTCCCAAAATCCCCATCAAATACGGGGGGCTCTGATCCTTTGGGGGTCTCTGAGCCCCCCCAGGTGAGCTCGGGGACACCTGGGGGGGCTCAGGTGACCCCAATGTCCCCCCGGATTGCGCCCCACCTTTAAAGCGCGCGTTGCCCTTTTAAGCGGCGGCCCCGCCTGCAGCATTACCCTTTAAAGAGCGTGTTGCCCTTTTAAGTGGCGGCCCCACCTGCATATTTACCCTTTTAAGGTCGCCTTGCCCTTTTAAGCGTGCGTTCCCCCTTTAAGCAGGGCACCCACCTGTTTCATTACCTTTTAAAGCGCGCGTTGCCCTTTTAAGCGGTAGCCCAACCTGTTTCATTACCCTCTTAAGTGCGCGTTGCCGCTTTGAGCGGCGGCCCCACCTGCAGCATTGCCCTTTAAAGCGGGAATTACCCTTCTTAGCGCTCGTTGCCCTTTTCAGAGCGCGTTGCCCCTTTAAGCGCGCATTGCCCCTTTAAAATGACGGCCCGAGCCATGGTATTACCCTTTAAAGCGCGCGTTGCCCTTTTAAGAGCGCGTTGCCCCTTTAAGCGGCTTCCCCACAGCTCACGTGACCGCCTTACGTGGGTTTCCCGCGCGCGTGAAGGGGGGCGTGAGGCGCGGCGCGGTGACGTCATCGAGCAGCGCCGCCATGGCGGCTCCGAAGGTGAAGCAGGACATGGCCCCGCCGGGCGGGTACGGCCCCATCGACTACAAGCGGCACCTGCCCCGCCGCGGCCTCTCGGGTGAGCGCGGGGGGAGCGGCGGAGGGGAAAGGAGGGGGAAGGAGCGGGGACCGCGCGGGGCCGCGGGCGCTGAGCGCTGCCCTCGCCGCCCTCAGGGTACAGCCTGTTCGCGCTTGGCATCGGGAGCCTCCTGCTCGGCTACTACAGCATCGTCAGGTGGAACCGCCAGCGCAGGTGACGCTCCGGGCACCCCGCGGGCAGCCCCGGGCCCTGCCCGCTGCTCCCCGGGGCTCCCCGGGGCTCTGGCACCGGGATGGGCTCGGCCCGCATGGAGCCCCTCAGGGACCCCCTGAGGGGCCCCTCAGTGCCACCCTCGGGACACCCTCAGTGTCACCCTTGGGTCACCTCCAGTGTCCCCGAGAGACCCCTCAGTGCCACCCTCGGGACATCCCGGGGACACCCCCAGTGTCACTCTCGGGTCTCCCCCCAGTGTCCCCAGGGACCCCTCAGTGCCACCCTTGGGTCACCCCCAGTGTCCCCAGGGGTCCCTCAGGTCACGCCCAGTGCCACCCTCGGGACACCCCCAGTGTCCCCAGGGACACCCCAGTGCCACCCCCGGGATCCCCCTAATACCACCCTTAGGGCACCCCCAGTGCCACCCGGCACCTCCCAGTGCTCCCAGTGCTCCCAGTGACCCCAGTGCTCCCAGTGTTCCCAGTGACCCCAGTGCTCCCAGTATTCCCAGTGCTCCCAGTATTCCCAGTGCTCCCGGTGTTCCCAGTGCTCCCAGTCGCTGTCCCCACAGGCGGTTGCTGATCGAGGAGCTCGAGGCTCGCATCGCGCTGATGCCGCTGCTGCAGGCGGAGTCCGACCGCAGGTACGGGATGGGGGGAACCCCCCTTTGGGATTGGGAACCCTCTATGGGATTGGGGAATTCTTATGGGATGGGGGAACCCCCTTCGGGATTGGGAACCCTCCTTTGAGATGGGGGAATCCCCTGGGCATGGGGAACCCCCCTTTAGGATGGGGGAATTCTTATGGGATTGAAAACCCCCCTTTGGGATGGGGGAATCCCCTTTGAGATGGGGGAATTCTTATGGGATTGAGGAATCCCCCTTTGGGATGGGGGAACCCCCTCTATGGGATTGGGAACCCCCTCTATGGGATTGGGAACCCCCGTTTGGGATGGAGGAATCCCCTGGGCATGGGGGAACCCCCTCTTTGGGATTGGGAAAACACTCTATGGGATTGGGAACCCTCTTATGGAGTGGGGGAACCCCTTTATGGGATTGGGAACCCCCTGGGCATGGGGGATCTTCTTTATGGGATTGAGAACTCCCTTATAGGATTGGGATCTCCCTTTATAGGATTAGGGAACCTCCTGGGGATGGGGGAATCCCCCTTTGTGAGATTGGGAACCCCCCCTATAGAATGGGGGAACCCCCCTATGGAATAGGGGAACTTCCCTTTTGGGATTGGGATCCCCCTTTGGGGGCTGGGATCCTCCTTGGGAACTCCCCCAGGAATTGGGATCTCTGTTTGGGATTGGAAACACAAAAACACCCCCAAACCCCTGGGAAGTAGGAATCCCCCCTAAGAAGCTGGGGAACCCCTTTATGGGATTGGGATCCCCTTTATGGGACTGGAATCCCCCTTTTGGGATCGGGATCCCCTTTATGGGATCAGGATCCCCCTTTTGGGATCAGGATCCCCTTTCCCCTGTGTCCCACAGAACTCTCCGGATGCTGCGGGAGAACCTGGACGAGGAGGCCAAGATCATGCGGGACGTTCCCGGCTGGAAGGTTCGGGATTCCCGCTGGGAATTCGGGGTGGGAAGAGGAGGAGGCTGCCCCTCCGTGATCCCATGGGATCCAGCCATCCTGAGGGATTTGGGATCTCCTGGAAATCTGGGATCACCCCAGACTGGGAGGTTTGGGATTCCTGGGTGGGAAAAGGGGTAGGACAGGGAGGCTGTGATCCCATGGGATTTAGTTCCATCCCAAAGGATTTGGGATCCTCTGGAAAACTGGGATCACCCCAGACTGGAAGGTTCGGGATACCCGGTGGGAGTTCCGGGTGGGACAGGGGGAGGCTGCCCCTCTGTGATCCCATGGGATCCAGCCATCCTGAGGGATTTGGAATCTCCTGGAAAACCAGGATCACCCCAGACTGGAAGCTTTGGGATTCCTGGAAGGGGCTGTGCATTTGGGATCCTCTGGAAATTCGGGATCACCCCAGGCTGGAAGGTTTGGGATTCCTGGGTAGAAAAGGGGCAGGACAAGAGGGGCTGTGATCCCATGGGATTTAGCTCCATTCCTATGGATTTGGGATCCACTGGAAAACTAGGATCACTCCAGGCTGGGAGGTTCGGGATTCCCAGTGGGAATTCGGGGTGGGACAGGAGGAGGCTGCCCCTCTGTGATCCCATGGGATCCAGCCACCCCCATGGATTTGGGATCCCCTGGAAATCCAGGATCACCCCAGGCTGGAAGCTTTGGGATTCCTGGGTGGGAAAAGGGGCAGGACAGGGGGAACTGTGATCCCATGGGATTTAGCTCCATTCCCATGGATTCAGCTCCATGGGATCCCTTAGAAAACTGGGATCACTCCAAGCTGGAAGCTTTGGGATTCCTGGAAGGGGCTGCCCCTTTGGGATCCCCTGGAAATCCGAGATCACCCCAGACTGGCAGGATCCCTATGGAATATGGGGCAGCGCAGCCCCTTCCCCTGACCCGCCCTGGGGGGCTCCTCCTGGAATTCCCGATGGAATTCCCGATGGAATTCCCGCTTTTCCAGGTGGGAGAATCCCGTTTCCACACGGATCGCTGGGTGCCCCCCACGCCAGACGAGCTCTATTTCCTGCGGCCCCCGGCCGAGCTGGACCGCGAGAAATTCGGGCTGCAGAACTACATCTGAAATCCCAAAATCCCCAAATCCCCAAAATCCCCAAATCCCAAAATCCCCAAATCCCGGCCTCTTCTCCAGCTTTTTCCCAAACTTTCCCCTCTTTTCCCGTCACTTTCCGGGCTGACCCGAGCTTGTTCCAACTCATGTTTGTTAATAATTAGTAAATAAGTAAGTAATGAATTAAAGAAATGAGTGAGAGTCCTTTTGGGACTGGGAACTGCTCTTTGGGAATTGGGATTCCCCCTTTGGGATTGGGAACCTCCCCCTGGGAATTGGGATCCCCTTTGGGATTGGGATCCCCTTTGGGAATTGGGATCCTCCTTTGGGGTTGGGAACCTCCCCTGGGATTGGGAACCCCTTTTGCAATTGGGGATCGGGAATTTGGATTCCCTGGGATTGGGACCCCCTTTGGGAATTGAGATCCTCCTTTGGATTTGGGATCCTTCCTTCGGAATTGGGAACCTCCCCCTGGAAATTGAGATCCCCCTTTTGGAGATTGGGATCTTCCCTCTGGGATTGGGATCCTCCCTCTGGGATTGGGATCCCCCTTTGGAATTGGGATCCTCCTTTGGAATTGGGAACCTCCCCTGGGATTGGGAACCCCTTTTGGGAATTGAGAACCCTCCCTGGAAATTGAGATCCCCCTTTTGGAATTTGGGATTCCCCTTTGGGATTGAGAATTCCCCCCTTTGGGATTGGGGACCCCGTGGCTCCTGCACACCCCTCTCCCCCTGGAATTCGGCAGCTCCCGGGGGATTTTCCTGGGAATGCGGGCTGGGAATCTGGGATGGAGGGAGGGGCCGTGTCCTTGTCCCCCGATCCCGGAGATGCGGATCCCGCTGGAAAAGCACCGATTTAGGGAGGCGGGGAGGGAGTTAACACCAAAATTCCAGCACGATTTGGAATTCCCGGGGGTGGGAATCACGGGCGGCATTCCCGGGAGCGGGGCCGGATCGGGAGCGGGCGGGGGCACCGGAGCCGCCTCCCCCCGGGCGGCACCGCCGAACGCCGGCCCCGCTCCGGGGAAAGGGTCCTCGGCATTCCCGGGGGATCCTCGGCATTCCCGGAGGGTCCTCGGCATTCCCGGGGGATCCTCGGCATTCCCGGGGGATCCGGACCGACCGGAGAGTCCTCGGCATTCCCGGGGGATCCTCGGCATTCCCGGAGGGTCCAGAGCACCCGGAGCCGCCGGGTCCGGTCCGACCGGGGTTGTCCCCGCCATTCCCACGGGATCCGGTCCCACCGGAGGATCCTCGGAGATTCCACCGGATCCGGTCCTGCCGGAGGCTCCGTGCAGCTCCCGCCGGCTCCGGTCCTACCGAGGGTTCGGTTCCTCCGCCGTTCCCAGCGGGTCCGGTCCTACCGGAGTCTCCGAACCGCCGCCGTTCCCAGCGGGTCCGGTCCTACCGGAGTCTCCGAACCGCCGCCGTTCCCAGCGGGTCCGGTCCGACCAGAGGCTCCGCTCCGCCGCCGCTCCCGTCCCGCTCCCCGCCATGAGCTCCGTGTCCTGCCCCTCCCGGGAGCCGCCCCGGTACCTCAGGTGAGCCCGGGGGTTCCCCCGAGGGGCGCCCCCGGCAGAACCGGCAGCTCCGGGCGGTGCCGCTCAGCCGGGGCTGCCCCGGTGCCGGGACCCAGCGGGGGTGGGACGGGACCTCCCCGCAGCCCCGGGAGCTGCCCCGGGTCGGTTCCAGTCCCCCCGGGAAGGGTCCCGGTCCCCACGGGTGTCCCCCGGGACCGGGGATGGGGGGTTCGGTACCCACGGAGCCGCCGTTGCCGGAGCAACCGGATCCCGGATCTCCATGGCGGCGGTGGGAGAGGAGAGCGGGGAGCCCGGGATGGGCAGGGATGGGGACAGCGGGGACAGCGGGGACAGCGAGGATAGCGGGGGAGCCCGGGATGGGGACAGCGGGGACAGCGGGGACAGCGAGGATAGCGGGGGAGCCCGGGATGGGCAGGGATGGGAACAGCGGGGACACCCGGAGATACCGGGGACACCGGGGACAACAGGGACACCCGGCGGGGACGCTGGGGACACTGGGGACACCAGAGACAGCGGGGACACGCGGCTGGGCTGTGCCGGGAGGGAACTGGGAATGGGACCGGGATACTGGACTGGGATACGGGACTGAGATACGGGACTGGGATGTGGATCGGGGATGCAGAAAGGGGACACGGAGCCGGGATAAAGGATCGGGATGTGGAGCTGGGATGTGGGAACTGGGAGGTGGAACTGGGGTGTGGAGCTGGGATATGAAACTGGGGCGTGGATCGGGAATATGGGACTGGGATGCAGAACTGGGATGCAGAACTGGGATGTGGATCAGGGATGCAGAACTGGGATGAGAGCCCGGAATGCGTTCCGGGGGTGGGGCCGCAGCTCCCGGGGAGCCCCCGGCCGTGTCCCCGGCCCGGGGCCAGCGCGGGGCCGGGGCCAGGAGTGTCCGTGCCAGCAGCGATTAGGGACAATGTTCTCCGGGAACGGACGCGGGAATTGTGGCAGGCGCGTGGCTTTTGTTGGGCGAGGGACAACACAGCTGGGCCCGGTCACCCCCGGCCACTCCGGCCATCCCCGGCCACTCCTGGTCACCCCCGGCCACTCCCGGCCACTTCTGGCCACCCCCGGCCGCCCCCGGCCACTCCGGCCATCCCCGGCCACCCCCGCTCGCCACGGGGAGGGGCTCCGGGCACCTCTCGCTCCCTTCCCGCCCCTCCGTCCCCCCGATTTTGTCCCCAGGACCCCCAAGTGTGGGGCTGGGACAGGACTGGGACTCACTAGAGGGCACCAAAGGATTTGGGACAGGGATGGGAATTTGGGATGGGATGGGATGGGATGGGATGAAGTTTTCCTGGCAGGTTTATCAGCACAGCCAAGGGATGGGATGTGGGAATGGGGGAACCAGGAGCTTGCTGGGGGCCCGCTGGAATGACCAAGGGAGTTTTGGGCTCTGCCAGGACACGGCTGGTCCGTGGGGACAGCCTGGGTGGGGTGGGACCTCCCTGAGACCCCAACCCTGGACCCCAACCCCGGACCCCAATCCGGGACTTCAAATCCAGACCCCAACCCCGGATCCCAGCCCGGGACCCCAACCCTCGATCCCAACCCTGGACCCCAACCCCGGACCCCAATCCGGGACTTCAACTCCAGACCTCAACCCCGGATCCCAGCCCTGGACCCCAACCCTCGATCCCAACCCGGGACCCCAACCCCGGACCCGAACCCGGGACCCCTCAGCTCCCCCGTGGCAGTACCGGGTCCCATCCCGGGGCTGGCTCTGAGTGGGGCGTCACCGTTCCCCCCCAAACCGGGGTACGGCGGGGTTTGGATCCCCCCAGATCCGCTCAGTCTCCCCGGTACCGCCGGGATCCCATCCTAGCAGGGCTCGGGTTCGGTACCGACGGGCTCTGGATCCCCCCAGCCCCTCTCGATCCCCCCGGTACCGCCGCGATCCCAGCCCGGCGGGGCTCAGATTCCCTCTTGGCGGTACCGGCGAGGTCTGGATCATCCCAGATCCTCTCAGTCCCCCCGGTACCGCTGCGATCCCGGCCCGGAGGGGCTCGGGTTCGGTACCGGCGGGCTCTGGATCCCCCCCTAGTCCTCTCAGTTCCCCGGTACCGCGGCGATCCCGGCCCGGCGGGGCTCAAATTCCCCTTGGCTGTACCGGCGGGCTCTGGATCACCCCAGATCCGCTCAGTTCCCCAAGTACCGCCGGGACCCCATCCTAGCAGGGCTCGGGTTCGGTACCGACGGGCTCTGGATCCCCTCAACTCCTCTCGATCCCCCCGGTACCGCCGCGATCCCATCCCTTTGTGGCTCGGGTTCGGTAGTGATGGCTCTGGATTCCCCCAGCCCCTCTCGATCCCCCCGGTACCGCCGCGATCCCGGCCCGGCGGGGCTCAGATTCCCTCTTGGCGGTACCGGCAGGGCTGGAGGCGGCCCAGGCCGCTCCTCCCTCGCAGGTGAAGCCAACAGATGAGAGCAATTATTGAATTATTGGCGCCGGGCGCTGCCGGCCCCGCGCTCGGCGGAACAAGCGCGGCTTTGTTCGCTTTTATGTAACCGGGGAACCGCGGCCGCCGCCAGCTCGGCCCGGAGCCGCTCCCGGCCCGGCCCGGGGGGCCACGGTCCCCTCCGAGTGACAGAAATCCGTGACAAAAATCCGTGTGACAGAAATGGGTGTGACAGAAATGGGTGTGACAGAAATCTGTGACAGAAATCAGTGTCACAGAAAAATCCGTGCCCGTTCCCACCCCGAACCCCCAGCGCGTGTCCCACAGTCGCGACCCCGGGGTCCCCCCCGTGGCCCTGTCCTGAGCTCTGGATGTCCCCAAGGCAGCGGGGCGGAGGCGCTGGCCCTGGAGAAGGAGCTGCTCGAGGATTATCGCTTCGGGCGGCAGCAGCTGCTCGAGATCTGGGGACACGCGTGCGCCGTGGCTGTCACCAAGGTGAGCCTGAGGACACCCCGGAGGGGCTGGGGACACTCCGGAGGGGCTGGGGACACCCCAGAGAGGCTGGGGACACCCCAGAGGGGCTGGGGACACCTCGGAGGGGCTGGGGACACCCCGGAGGAGCTGAGGACACCCCAGAGGGGCTGGGGACACCCCAGAGAGTTTGGGGACACCGCAGAGGGGTTGGGGACACCGCAGGGGGGTTGGGGACACCCCAGAGGGGTTGGGGACACCTCACGGGGAATAGGGACTGGTCTGGGGACATCTCACTGGGATTGGGGGACACCTCATGGGGACTGGGGACATCCCGTCAGGGCTAGGGACACCTCAGAGGAGTAGGGGACACCCCAGAGGGGCTGGTGACACTCCAGAGGGGTTGGGGACATCACAGTGGGACTGGGGACAGGGCTTGGCACATCTCACAGGGCCTGGGGACACCATGCCTGTGTTGGGGACACCACGCTGGTGTTGGGGACACTGCACCGGGGCTGGGGTCCCTGTGGGGAGGGGGACGCTCAGCCCTTCCTGGGGGTTCGGGGACGGGGCCATGAGGGGATCTCGAGAGGTGCCCCGGGTGTCCACTCCCCGTGCCCCGGCGATGTCGCTGCTGCTGGGGTGGCCCGGGGCTCGTGCGGGGTGTGAGGAGGAGGAGGAGGAGGGGGAGGAGGAGGAGGAGGAGGAGGAGGGGCAGCCTCAAGGGCCGCTTTGTGCCTCGGGCCCGAGCTCTCCTCGCCCGCCTCAGCTTTTCCATCGACCCTTCCCTGCTCCAAGGGCTGCCCGAGGAGCAGAAATATTTTGGTGCTGGAGCTGTGGCAGCATCCCTGACCCCACCTGGGGCTCAGCATCCTCCTCTTCCTCAGGGACACCCCAGCTGCGGCTACTGCAGCCGGCCGGGGTTGTCCCCGCCGTGTCCCCGGTGCCAGAAGGTTCTGGCGGCGTGGCCAGTGCTGGGACAGGGCCAGGGCCGGGCTACCAGGGCCAGGGCCGGGCTGCCAGGGCCAGGACCGGGCTACCAGGGCCAGGGCCAGGCTACCAGGGCCAGGGCCGGGCTACCAGGGCCAGGGACGGGCTACCAGGGCTGGGCTGCCAGGGCGAGGCTGCCAGGGCCAGGACCGGGCTGCCAGGGCCAGGACCGGGCTACCAGGGCCAGGGCCGGGCTACCAGGGCCAGGGCCGGGCTACCAGGGCCGTGTCCCGCTCCGGGAGCTGGGGACGGGTCCGGGAGCCAGGAGCCGTGAGCAGGAAAAAATCCGTCAATGGATAAACAGAGGCTCCTTCCCTCCCTCCCTCCTTCCCTCCCTCCCTCCCTCCTTCCCTCCCTCCCTCCCTCCTTCCCTCCCTCCCTCCCTCCTT
>JAWWMU010000107.1:1633516-1645077 GCA_035048155.1 Cinnycerthia olivascens
ATCCCCCCGATCCCACCCGGGACATCTCCCTGGTCCTGGCGTGAGCATCGCCACGATCCCACCCGGGATATCCCCCCGATCCCACCCGGGACATCTCCCTGGTCCTGGCGTGAGCATCGCCACGATCCCACCCGGGATATCCCCCCGATCCCACCCGGGACATCTCCCTGGTCCTGGCGTGAGCATCGCCACGATCCCACCCGGGATATCCCCCCAATCCCACCCGAGATATCACCGCGATCTCACTCGGGACATCCCCCTGATCCCACCCGGGACATCCTCCCCATCCCACCCGGGACATCTCCCTGATTCTGGTGTGGACATCACCCCGATCCCACCTTGGGCACTCTCCTTATCCCACTCAAGACATCTTTCCCATCCCACCCGGGATATCTTCCTGGTCCCACCCGGGGCACTTTTCTGATCCCACCTTGGAATTCCACCTCAGGCAGCATCTTCATCCCAGTATGGGCACCATCCTCATCCCAGTTCGGGCACCATCCTCATCCCAGTTCGGGCACCATCCTCATCCCACTCTGGGCATCGTCTTCATCCCACCACTGGAACCGTTCCCATCCCAGTACGGCCCCTGTTCCATCCCACTCTGAGCGCCACCCGAGTCCCTCTGTGGATCCCATCCCTGTCCCCATCCCTGTCCCCATCCCATCCCATCTCCATGTGCCACTCCTGGCCCCACCCTGGGTGTGACAGTGGGGTGTTCCACTGTCCCCACCATGTGACAATGCCACTCCCACCGTGTCCCCCTGCCCCTGTCGTGTGACAGTGCCACCAGAGCGGTGTCCCTCTGTCCCCGCCGTGTGACAGTGTCACCGCTGGGGTGTCCCCCTGTCACCAGAGCCATGTCCCCTTGTCCCCGTCGTGTGACAGTGCCACCCCGCCGTGTGACAGTACCACCCCGCCGTGTGACAGTGCCACCAGAGCCGTGTCCCCCTGTCACATCCCTGTCCCCCTGTCCTCGCCGTGTGACAGTGCCACCAGAGCCGTGTCCCCCTGTCCCCGCCGTGTGACAGTGCCACCCCGCCGTGTCCCCGCAGGCCTTCCCGCTGCCGTCGCTGCCCCGCCGGCAGCCCACGGTGCTCGTGGTGTGCGGCCCGGAGCAGAACGGCGCCATCGGGCTGGTGTGCGCCCGCCACCTGCGCAGCTTTGTGGGTACCTCACCCCTTCCTCCTCCTCCGAGCCTTCCTCCCGAGCCCTCCCGCTCCCATCTCTCCCGGTTTTTTGTTTTTTTTTTTCCCCAGGATTACGAGCCCACCATCTTCTACCCCAAGCGCTCCCCGGACCCGCTGCACCGCGATTTCACCACGCAGTGCGAGAAGATGGACATCCCGTTCCTGTCCTACCTGCCCACCGAGGTGACCCCCGAACCCCAAAATCCTCCTCTTCGCCTCCTTTCCTACCCTTTTTCTGCTCCCCCGAACCCCAAAATCCCCCCAAACCCCGCAGACAGGATTTTATCCCTCTATTTCCTTCCTTTTTTCTACCCCCAAACCCCTAAAATCCCTGTTTATTCCTCTTTTCCTCCCCCTTTTCCCCTCCTCGATCCCCAAAATCCCTCTGAAACCCCCCAAACCCCCCCAGTCCGGATTCCATCCTTCCTTTCCCCCCCTTCCCCGCCCCATCCCGGCGCTGCCGGGATCCCGGGGATGCCATGAAATCCAGCGGCCGCTGCCTCCAGCCACCGGCTCTGTTATTTTTGGAATCTCCCGGCGCTGGGAACTGAGGAATTTGACCCAAAAATCGCTGCCCTGGCTCGGCCCGAGCGTCTCGGCGTGCCGGGCTCGGCTCCTCCGCCCCTCCCTCGCCGCCGCTCCACCTGGGGGGGCTTTTTTTATTTTTTTTTTAATTTTTTTTTGGGGGCAGCTCGGCAGGAAAAGCGGCGTTTGTCCCTCCAGGGGTGACACGGGGACATCGCCGAATGTCGCTGTCGCTTGTCGCCCGCAGGTGCAGCTCATCAACGACGCCTACAACGCCGTGGTGGACGCGGTGCTGGGCGCCGAGGTGGCCGAGGGGACAGAGCCGTGCGCGGCCATCCTGGGCACCCTCAAGCACGTCCGCATCCCCATCGTCAGCCTGGATGTCCCCTCAGGTGCTCCCCAGGTCCCCTCAGGTGTCCCCAGTGTCACCTCCCCCGACCCCCGCGCTGCTCCTCCCGCGCCGCTGTCACCGCGCCCCCGTGGCGGTGTCACCCGCGGTGACCTTGGCTGGGTGGGGACATCCCTGGGACCCCCCCCGGGATGGTCTTGGCAGGGTGGGGACACCCCCGGGGTGGCCCTGGCAAGGTGGGGACATTCCTGGGATGGCCCTGGCAGGGTGGGGACACCCCCGGGGCCCCCCCCGCGAGAAGCCGGGCGGGATTGGGGCATCCACGGGAAATAACAAAGTGCCCGGCCCGAGACATGATGTCATTCCCAGATGTCATTCCCAGATGTCACTCCCAAACAGCCGCGTGTCTGGTGGCCAGGGCTGGCATTGTCACCGTCCGTGTCCCCTCCCCGCTCTGACCTTGTCACCCCCCCCCGGGAGCAAAGCAGGAGCGCCTGGCACGGGATCCCCGCGGGGACAAATCCCGGCCGGGCGGGGACAGTGGCGGTGCCACCCCCCCCTGTGCCCTCGTTGTGACCCCTCTGTGCCCTCTGTGTCCCCAGTGTGGCCCCGGGTCACTCCTGAGCCACTCCGTGTGTCCCCAAGGGTGGGATGTGCCCCTTGGGGTCACCCCTGAGTCCCTCTGTGTCCCCTGGGTCACCTCTGAGCCACTCCGTGTGTCCCCAAGGGTAGGATGTGTCCCTTGGGGTCACCCCTGTCCCCTGCCCCTGTCCCCAAAGGCTATTCCGTGTCCCCTGGGGTCCCCGCTGTTCCCTGTCCCCTCTTCGTGTCCCCTGGGGTCCTCTCTGTCCCCTGTCCCCTTCCTGCAGGGTGAGCTGTGTCCCCTGTCCCCTCCCCTGTCCCCTGGTGTCCCCCCTGTCCCCAAAGGCTGTCCCCTGTCCCCCGGTGCCTCCCTGTCCCCTCCACGCAGGGTGAGCTGTGCCCCTTGGGGTCACCCTTGTCCTCTCTCCGTGTCCCCTGGTGTCCCCCCTGTCCCCAAATACTGTCCCCTGCCCCCCGGTGCCTCTCTGTCCCCTCCCTGCAGGGTGGGCTGTGTCCCCTGTCCCCTGGTGTCCCCCTCGTCCCCCGGTGCCCCCCTGAGCGCTGTCCCCTCTCCGCAGGGTGGGCTGTGTCCCCTGGTGTCCCCCCTGTCCTCTTTCCACAGGTTGACCTGTGTCCCTTGAGGTCCCCCCTGTCCCCTTCCCCTGTCCCCTGGTGTCCCCCCTGTCCCCAGGTTGACCTGTGTTCCTTGGGGTCCCCCCTGTCCCCCGGTGCCCCTCTGTCCCCTCGTGTCCCCCCCTCTGCCCCCTGTCCACAGGGTGGGCTTTGTCCCCTGGTGTCCCCCCTGTCCCCAAAGCCTGTCCCATGCCCCTCGGTGCCCCTCTGTCCCCTGTCCCCTCCCCGCAGGATGGGCTGTGTCCCCTGGTGTCCTCCCTGTGCCCAGGTTGAGCTGTGTCCCTTGGGGTCCCCCCCGTCCCCTGCCCCTGTCCCCAAAGACTGTCCCATGTCCCCCGGTGCCCCCCTGACCCCTGTCCCTTCCCCGAAGGGTGGGTTATGTCCCTTGGGGTCACCCCTGTCCCCTCTCCATGTCCCTTGGGGTCCCCCCTGTCCCCAAAGCCTGTCCCCAAAGCCTGTCCCCAAAGCCTGTCCCATGCCTCTCGGTGCTCCTCTGTCCCCTATCCCCTCCCCGCAGGGTGACCTGTGTCCCTTGTCCCCTCCCCTGTCCCCTGGTGTCTCCCCTGTCCCCAGGGTGAGCTGTGTCCTTTGGGGTCCCCCCTGTCCCCTCCCCTGTCCCCTGTCCCCTCCCTCGCCCCCCGGTGCCCCCCTGACCCCTGTCCCTCCCCGCAGGCTGGGTGGCCGGCCCGGGTGACAGCGGTGACATCCGCCCGGCCGTGCTGGTGTCGCTGGCCGCCCCCAAGGAGGTGGCGCGGCGCTTCCAGGGCGGGCGACATTTCCTGGCCGGGCGCTTCGTGCCCGAGGAGCTGCGGCGGAAATTTGGGATCCGCGCCCCCGAATACCCCGGCAGCGACTGCGTGGTGGCCCTGTGACCCCAAAATAAACCACTGGTGGCCCTGGAGCCCCAAAATAAAACATTGGTGGCCCTGGGACCCCAAAATAAACACTGGTGGCAGCCCTGTGACCCCAAACACGGCTTTGGTGACCCTGGGACACCCCTAAATAAAGTGTCACCCCTAAATAAAGTGGTGGTGGCCCTGTGACCCCAAATATGTCTTTGGTGACCCTGGGACCCCAAATACACCACTGGTGGCCTTGTAACCCCCAAAATAAAACCCTGGTGGCCCTGTGACCCCAAATATGGTATTGGTGGCCCTGGGACCCCCAAAATAAAGCGATGGTGACCCCTCAGCGAGGGCTGTTTGGGGACAGGGGGGTTTGGTGGCCTTGGGGTGGGTTGGGGGGTTTGTCCTGAGACCCCATTTCGGGCTTGGGGACCCCCTTGGGGTCCTGTTGGGGACAACCCCGTGTCACCTCCTCCAAAACCCCACAGAAATCCCCCCCCCCCCAAAAAGCCCCCGGGGATGTCCCCAAGGGTGACACGGCCACCCCAAAAAAACCCCTGGGGATGTCCCCAAGGGTGACAAGGCCACCCCAAAAAAACCCCGGGGATGTCCCCAAGGGTGACAAGGCCACCCCTAGGGACTGTCCCAGCAGGGACAGGGATGGGGGGGTGGCCGTGACCCCAGATCAGCCCCGGGAGCTGCTCCGGCCCCCGGGGGGCTCGGGAGCCGCCGGAATGCCGGGAATGCGCCGGGATTTCCGCCTGCCGGGGCTCCCGGATCATCCCAAATCTCCTCCAGCCCTTCCCAGTGCCCCCAGTTCCCCCAGTGACCCTTCGGAGGGGTCGGTTCCTGGATTTCGAGGATGGATTTGGGATCTAAAGGGGAGAAAAGAGAATTTGGGGGGCGGATTTGGGTGTTTTTGTGAGTTTTTGTGATGTTTTGGGGTTTGGCTGCAGTTTGAGGGCTCCTGGATCATCCCAAATCTCCTCCAGCCCTTCCCAGTTCCCCCAGTTCCCCCAGTGACCATTCAGAGGGGTCAATTCCCGGGTTTTGGGGGTGAATTTTCAAATTTGGGGGCGGGTTTGGGTGGTTTGGGGATGTTTTGGGGTTTGGCTGTGGGTCGGGGGCTCCTGGATCATCCCAAATTTCCTCCAACCCTTCCCAGTTCCCCCAGTGACCCTTCAGAGGGGTCAATTCCCACATTTCGGGGGTGGATTTGGGAATTTGGGGGCAGGTTTGGGTGGTTTTATGAGATTTTGGGATGTTTTGGGATTTGGGTGCAATTTAGGGGCTCCTGGATCATCCCAAACCTTCTCCAGCCCTTCCCAGTGCCCCCCAGTTCCCCCAGTTCCCCCCAAACCAGGCCGAATTCCCAGATTTTGATGGATTTGGGATAAATGAGTCCTGTGGGAGCTCCCAGTTCATCCCAGTCCATCCCAGTATCCCTCAGCCCCTCCCAGAGTCCCTTCCAGAGGGCGAATTCCCAAATTCCAGCAATAGATTTGGGTCAAAAAACGGGATTTGAGGGAGGAAGAACCAAAAATTCGGGAAAATTCAGGAAAATTCGGGAAAATTCGGGAAAATTTGGGGACGCCTCCTACCTTCCCACGGGGGTCTCCACTTTGTCACCTCCCAGCCAGTGACATTTCCACTGGGTGACCAAAACCAGGTCACCGTGGTGTCCCCAAGGGCACGGCTGCCACCTCCAGGGCGCCATTACCTCCTTAATTTCCCTTTTCCCATAAATATTCTCCAATTTTTTAATATTTTTAAAATATTTTTTAATAAATAAATATTTTTAATTTTTTTCAATTTTTTTTTGTAATTTTTTTTCATTTCCCGTCACCTCCTACTTCTCCCTTTTCCCATTTTTTATTTTCAATTTTTCCTAATTTTTTCAACACTTTTTAAAATTTTTTTAATATTTTTAAATTTTTTTCTAATTTTTTTTTTTTTGTGGGCAATATTTATTTTTTTTATTTCCCCTGCCTCCCCTCCGCATTCCCCGAGGGCACGGCCGCCACCTCCTTAATTTCCCTTTTCCCATATTTTTTTCAATTTTTTCCCATTTTTTTTCCTATTTTTTTCCTATTTTTAAATATTTTTTTTGCTAGTAATTTTTTTATTATTATTATTTTTATATTCCCCCCTCCCTCCCCTCCGCATTCCCCGAGCTCATCCAATTTTAGCAGCTCCACAAAAACAAAACCGCTCGGAGCTCCCGGGAGCAGCGCGGCCGCCGCGGGGCCGGGCTCGGATCCCTGACTCGGCTCCAGGATTTTTGGGAAAAAGGGGCGAAACCGGCGCCCTATAAAACCCGGGCGAGCCCCGGCAGCGGCTGCAGTCGCCGCCGGCAGAGGCCATGGCACAGCTGGCACAGCTGGCACAGCTGGCGCTGCTGGCGCGGCTCTTGGCACAGCTGGCGCTGCTGGCGCTGCTGGCGCAGCCCGGAGCCCCGCACGCCGCAGGTAAAGGGAGGGGGATTTTGGGGGATTTTGGGGTTTTTGGGGGGTTTTGGGGTTGTTTCGTTTTTGGGGGTCCGGTCGGGGTTTTGGGATTTTTAGAGGGATTTTGGGGTGGGGGGGAAGGGAGGGAAGGGGATTAAGGGGGGGGTGGTGGCACCTGCCAAAGGGGGTGAGGATGAGGAGGGGGGGATTTTGTATTTACTGGGATCACGGGGCTGGGGACAGGGACAGGGACAGGGACAGGCACAGGGACAGGGACAGGGACAGGGACAGGGACAGGGAGAGGGAGGGGACAGGGATGGGACAGGGACAGGGATGGGACAGGGATGGGACAGGCACAGGGACAGGGACAGGGATGGGACAGGGACAGGGACAGGGACAGGGACAGGGACAGGGACAGGGCCACCTTGGGCCACCCTTGGGCCACTCTTGGTCACTCTTGGGCCACTGTTGGGCCACCCTTGGGTCACTCTTGGGTCACCCTTGAGCCACTCTTGGGTCACTTTTGGGTCACCCCTCGCTCCCAGGACACCTCAGCTCCCCCTCGGTGACACGGCCAGCCTGGCCTTGGGGACACAGCCAATCCTGCCCCCCGGGATGGGGGGGTTCAGGGCAGGGTGTCCCCACCTCCGTGGGGACACGGCTGGCTGGGGAGGGACCCCAGGAATGTGACAGTGCCACCTTTGTGTCCTCCAGAGCCGCTGGAGAACGACTCGGAGCCAGGCAAGGCTGGCACGGGCGGGAAGCCCTGGAAAGCCCCGGGCCACCTGGCAGAGCCGGACCTGGGCACGGCAGGTACGGCCACCCCGGCAGTGTCCCCTGCAGTGTCCCCTGTGCCACCTCCGCGGGACCTCGGTGCTGACCGCTGTGACATTGCCATTGATCCAGGGGACAATTCCCCCCTCCTGTCACCTCCCCTGTGACCCTCCCAGTGGCCATTCCCACCCCACGAGGCCCTCAGTGGTGACACTCCATCTCCACACCCTCTGCCCTCCGTGTCCCCAAGGTGTCCCCAAACCATTCCTGAGCTGGCACCGAGCTGTCCCCACACTGTCTCTGATCTGATCTGTCCCTGATCTGTCCCCACACTGTCCCCGATCTGTCCCCAGACCATCCCTGAGCTGCCTCTGAGCTGGCCCCGAGCTGTCCCCACACTGTCCCTGATCTGTCCCCAAACCACCCCCAATCTGTCCCTAAACCATCCCCAAGCTGTCCCCGAGCTGTCTCCGAGCTGTTCCTGAGCTGTCCCCACACTGTCGCCAATCTGTCCCCAGACCACCTCTGATCTGTCCCCAAATCTTCCCGGATCTGTCCCCAAATCCTCCTCGCACTGTCCCTACATCGTCTCCAATCTGTCCCCAAGCCCTCCCCAGTTTGTCCCAAATCTGACCCCAAACCCTCCCTGATCCGTCTCCCGGATCTGTCCTCAAACCCTCCCCGTGCTGTCCCCAATTTGTCCCCACTCTCTCCCCGCACTGTCCCCTCGGTGTCCCCAGTCTGTCCCCACACTGTCCCTGCTCTGTCCCCAAATCCTCCCCTCGCTGTCCCCGCTCTCTCTCTGCTATCTTCCCGCTCTGTCCCCACACTGTCCCCGCTCTGTCCCCTCTCTGTCCGCTTTCTGTCCCTGCCTTGTCCCCGCTCTATCCTCGCTCTGTCCCCAAACTCTCCCCACTCTGTCCCCTCTCTCTCCCCTCTCTGTCCCCTCTCTATCCCTGCTCTGTGCCCAAACCCTCCCCTCGCTGTCCTCTCTCTGTCCCCTCTCTCTCCCCTCTCTCTCCCAGTTCTGTCCCCGCTCTGTCCTCTCTCTGTCCCCCCAATCCCCACCCCCGTGACCTCCCACCCCTTCTCCCCCCCCTCAGCCAAAGGCTCCGCCTGGACCTCGTGGTTCAACATCGACCGCCCCGACGGCGACGGTGACCACGAGAGCCTGGCGGCCATCCGCCACCTCTTCGGGGACCGCGTGTGCGCGCGCCCGGTGGCGCTGGAGGCGCGCACCGCCGACCGGGAGGTGTCCGCTGACCCGGGACAGGTGGTGCCCGCCGCTCCCGGCCAGGTGATGCCCGCCGCTCCCGGCCCCGCCTCTCCTGACCGGGATGTGCCCCCCGCTCCGGACCGGATGATGCCCGCCGCCCCCGGACAGGTGGTGCCCGCTGTCCCAGGACAGGTGGTGCCCACCGCTCCGAACCGAGATGTGCCCGCTGTCCCGGGACAGGTGGTGCACGCCAGCCCCGATCGCGGATTCCGGTGCCTGCACCGCGAGCAGCCCGCGGGCACGGCCTGCGCCGACTACCGAGTGCGCTTCCTGTGCCCGCGAGGTGAGCCCGGGCACCTGCGGGGGAACGGGGCGTACCTGGGTGGCACCTGGGGGGCACCTGTGGGTACCTGGGGGTACCTGCGGGGTACCTGCGGGTACCTGGAGGCAGCTGGGGGGCACCTGCGGGCACCTGGGGGGGAACGGGGAGTACCTGGAGATACCTGGGGAGCACCTGCGGGTACCTGGAGGGCAGCTGGGGGGCACCTGTATCTCACCTGTGTCACACCTCTATCTCACCTGTCTCACCTGTCACACCTCTATCACACCTGTCTCACCTGTATCATACCTGTCTCACATCTGTATCCCATCTCTACCTCACCTGTGTCACACATTCACCTCACCTGTATCCCACCTGTATCTCAGCTGTCACATCTGTCTCACCTGTGTCATACCTGTCTCACCTGTCTCACCTGTGTTTCACCTGTGTCACACCTTCACCTCACCTGTGTCCCACCTCTGACCCCACCTGAACCCCACCTGGGCTGCGGGCTGGGGTGCGCTGGGTTCCCCATTAACCCCTTGGCTGCCGGCACGGGGATGTGTGTGTGGGGTGGCGCCGCTTCCCCCTTTAACCCCCTGGCTGCCGGCCCCCAGTTAACCCCAGTACACCCCCAGAGCCCGTGTACTGGTCGCACTGGTCGCCCTGGAGCCCCTGCTCGAGCAGCACCTGCAGCGCCCGCGGCTCCCAGAGCCGCTCCCGGCGCTGCCGCAGCGCCCGCGGCCCCGCCCCGCTCAAGGAGCTCCGGTGCCGGGGCAAGGCCACGGAGCGGCGGCCGTGCAGCGCCGGGCCCTGCCCAGGTAGGGACCCCGAAACCCCGCGGGGTCACCCCTCTGTGCCCCCGGGGGGGGGTGGCAGGGAGGGATCCCCAAACATCGCGAGGTCACCCAGCTGTGTCCTGGGGAGTGGGAAACAAGGAGGGACCCCGAAATCCCACGGGATCACTCACCTGTGCCCCTGGGGAGGGGACACGGGGTGACCGTGGGATGGCACTGGGGTGGCATTGAGTTGGCACCGGGGTGGCACTGGGGTGGCACTGGGATGGCACAGGAGTGGCACCGGGGTGTGACAAGGGCCAGGGGTCTCTCCAGGGACCCTGAATTCCCATCTCAGTCCCCACAGCAGCAGCAGGTGGCAAAAGCCACCTGGTGCCATCTGGTGCCTACCACCTCTGCCTCCCCTGCCCGGGGGTGGCCGCGGGGTGCTCAGGGGTGGTACTGGGGTGTCACCTGCGGGTGACAAGGGCCAGGGCTCTCTCTGGGGACCTAAATTCCCACAGCAGGACCAGGCGGGAAAAGCCACCTGCTGCCACCTGCTGCCACCCACCTCTGCCTCCTCCACCCTTCTGCCACCTGGGGCTTTGGGGGTGCCCCGATTCCCACCTGCGATGTCCCCACAGCGCCCACCTGGACGGATTGGGGCTCTTGGGCTCCCTGCTCCCGCACCTGCGGCACCGCCGGGACTCGCTCCCGACGCCGGAGCTGCAAACCCTCCCGGAGCCCTCCGTGCCCCGGCCGTGCCACCGAGACCCAGAAATGTTCCCGGACCCCTCCGTGCCCAGGTAACCCCCCCGCCAACCCCACCGAGCCCCCTGCCCCATCCGCCTGCCCCGGGCACACCCTGCGGGGCACCGTGGTGACAAGCGGTGGGGTGGCACTGCCGGATGCCAGCGTGTACCTGGAGGGCCGGCCGCCCGTGCTGCTGGCCCGCAGCGATGCCCGCGGGCGATTCGTGGCCTCGGGGCTGTGCCCGGGCCCCGCTGCCAACCTCAGCGCTCGCCGTGATGGCTTCGCCCCGGGGACGGCGCCCATAGTCACCGACGGCTCGGGAGCGGCCCTGGCGCACCTGAAGCTGCGGCGGCTCGGTGAGAAGGAGATGGATTTTTTTGGGTGGGGAGTGATCTCTGGAGGGGCGAGCAGGGGGTACCTACAGCTTTATTTTGGGTTTTTGTCCCACTTTTTTTTTTTTTGGCAGAGAAGCCTCACATGGCGCTGCACCCCGCGGGCAAGGTGCGGGAGGTGGGGCAGAACGTGATTTTCTGCTGCAAAGCTTCGGGCACCCCCGCGCCCCAAAAGTATTACTGGTGAGGTGATATCGCACCCCAAAAAATGTTACTGGTGAGGTGACAGGTGACGTTGCTGCCCCGTACCCCAAGAATGTTGCTGGTGAGGTGATAACTGCACCCCAAAAATGTTCCTGGCGAGGTGATATTGATCCTTTGAACCCCAAAAATATTATTGATTACTTGATATTGCACCCCAAAAAATGTTACTGGTGAGGTAACAGGTGACGTTGCTGCCCTGCACCCCAAAAATGTTACTGGTGAGGGGATAACTGCACCCTAAAAATGTTACTGATGAGGTGATACTGCTCCATTGCACCCCAAAATTTTATGGATGAGGTGACATTGCTCGCTGCACCCCCAAAAATGTTACTGGTGGGATGATATTGCTCCATTGCACCCCAAAAATATTACTGAGGTGTCACTGCAGGCAGAGGGGGGACTGGTGGTGCTGGCGGCAGTGTCCCCGCTGAGCCTGCTGCCTGTCCCCTGTCCCCTGTCCCGTCCCTGTCCCTGTCCCTGTCCCTGTCCCTGTCCCTGTCCCTGTCCCTGTCCCTGTCCCCTATCCCCTTTACCCTGTCCCCTATTCCCTATCCCC
>JAWWMU010000107.1:1674034-1688030 GCA_035048155.1 Cinnycerthia olivascens
GGGAGAGCTCCAGGGGCACGGGAGGATGAGGAGGAGAGGGAAAAGGAGGATGAGGAAGAGAAGGATCAGAGAACCCCGAAAGGACCTCCCCGGGCATCCCCTGTTGGGCTCTGGGAGAGCCTCGGGGGCTGGGGAGGAGGAAGAGAGGGGTCAGAACGTCCCAAAAACACCTCGAGGCGTCGGGGATTGGAGAGGAGGAGGACGAAGAAGAGAGGGATTAGAGAATCCCAAAAAGCTCCCCCGGGATCCCCTGGCGGGCTCTGGGAGAGCTCTGGGGGCTGGAGAGGAAGAGGAGAGGGAAAACGAGGAGGAAGAGGACGAGAGGAGCCAGAGAATCCCAAAAGGACACCCCGGCACCACTTCAGGGGCTCTGGGAGAGCTCCAGGGGCTGGGGAGGAGGAGGAGGAATGGGAAAAGGAGGAGAGGAACCAGAGAATCCCAAAAAAACCCCCCGGGATCACTTCAGGGGTGCTGGGAGAGCTCCGGGGGCTGGGGAGGAGGAAGAGGAGAGGGAAAAGGAGGAGAGGAATCAGAGAATCCCAAAAAGACCCCCTCGGGATCCCCTGGCGGGCTCTTTGAGACCTCCAGAACAACGGGGAGGAAGAAGAAGATGACGAAGAAACCCCCCAAAACTCCCTGGCCCTCGCAGGGATCAAAACCAACAGGACCAGACGGCGACACCCGCACCCCCCATCAGACCGGGAATCCCCGACCCTTCCCCAAAAATCCCGAGGTTCACCTGCGGGATGCTGGCCGAGCCCTGGCTGCTGTTGCACTTCTCCAGCTCCTTCTGCACCTTGAGCGCCAACCCTTGCGCCTTGTCCTTGTCCTTGAGGGTGGCGTTGAGGGCTCGGCTCAGGTTGGTGTTGGTGGCGCTCAGGGCGACCACTCGGCGATAGTGGCTCTGCACCTGCTCCTCCAGCAGCCTCAGGTGAGTGTCGGTGCCCGCCTGGACGTTCCCATAGACCATGAACAGCACCAGCCCCAGGATGATCAAAAATTGGATCAGCGAGGTGAAGAGGAAGATGTACTTGAGGTAAAAACCGCAGTCGCGCTTAGGGATGGCCTCTTTAGGCTCCAAGCCGAATTTAGCCATGGCGAAGCTGCTCTTCTCCATCCTCGCCCCAGCTCTGGCCGCCCCTCCCCGGGGGCACCGCCGCTTTTTCAGGCGCTTTTCGGGGCGGAGCTGCTGCGTTTTGTGTCCCTGGGTTTTAATATTTCCTCCTGCCGCGTTCCTTTTCCTGCCGTGCCGGATGCTCCCGGGGACCCGCCGGGTTATCAGGGCGCAGCTTCTGCTGGCGCTGGGGTTGTTGTTTCTGGAAGGGAGAGTGGGAAGAAAAATGGGATTTTGGGCTCTTCGTGCTGTTTGGGTTGCCCTGGGGTGTGTCCGACCGTGAAATTCTCGCTCCCGGCGTGGGAATTCTGTCCCACCGGGTTAACGGGGTGATGGGGTTGTTGTTCTTGGAGTAAAAGGGGGGAAAAACAAAAAATCAGATTTCATTCCCTCCATCCCATTTTGGTGCCCGGAGCGCCCCTGGAATTGTCTCCCGCCCTAAAATTCCCGGTCCCGGTGTGGGAATTCGATCCCGCCGGGTTATCAGGGCGCAGCTTCGGCTGGCGCTGGGGTTGTTGTTTCTGGAAGGGAGAGTGGGAAGAAAACTGGGATTTTGGGCTCTCCTTTGCCCTGGGGTGTGTCCGACCGTGAAATTCTCGCTCCCGACGTGGGAATTCCAGGGAATTCTGTCCCGCCGGGTTAGAGGGGAGCTGGGATTGTTCTTGGAGTGAAGGGGGAAAAAAATCGGGTTTTATTCCCTCCATCCCATTTTGGTCCCCGACGCGCCCCTGGAATTGTCTGGGATTGTCTCCCGCCCTAAAATTCCCGGCCCCAGTGTGGGAATTCGATCCCGCCGGGTTAGCGGGGCGATGGGGTTGCTCTTCTTGGAGTAAAAGGGGGGGGAAAAAAAAAAAAATCAGATTTCATTCCTTCCATCCCATTTCGGTGCCCGGCGCGCCCCTGAAATTGTCTGGAATTGTGTCCTGCCCCAAAATTCCCATCCCTGGTGTGGGAATTCCAGGGAATTCGATCCTGCCGAGTTATCAGGGCGCTGGGATTATTGTTCCTGGTGTGGAGGGGAAAAAGAAATACAACAAAAAAAGGAATTTCAAATTTCATTTCCCCCATCCCATTTCGGTGCCCGGTGCATCCCTGGAATCGCCTGGAATTGCGTCCCGCCCTCAAATTCCAGGGAATTCCGGGGATGATCCCGCCGGGAATGCGGGGTGTGTCCCCGTGGGGTGGCACGGGGGGAGGGGTGGCACACGGCGATGGGGACAGCTCGGGTGGCACCGGGGGGACAAAGCCACCGTGGGAAGGCAGCGGAGGGACAGGGACAGAGACAGCGACAGCGACAGGAACCGGGAGGAGACAGGGACCGGGACAGGGACCGGGACAGGGACAGGGATGGGGACGGGGACAGGAACAGGGACAGGGACAGGGACCGGGACCGGGAGCGGCTGCGCCGTGGCTTCCCAGAACTCCTGGATCCAGTGGGAAGCCGCATTCCAGGAAAGTTGGATTTTCCTGCGGCCGCATCCTGTGCAGAGGGCAGCGACGCATCCGGGCCCCCGGCAGGGGACAGAGGTGACATCCCGGTGTCCTGGGTACCCCTGAACCCCCCGTTCCCCTCGGGGCATCCTCCTTGACCCCCCTGAACTGGGAACACCATTCCCGAACTGGGGACACCATTCCCGAACTGGGGACAGAGTTACCGAACTGGGCACAGCGTTCTCACGGTGTCCCCTCGGAGGGGTGGCAGTGTCCCCCCAGGGGGGTTTCAGAGGTAGCAGTGTCCCCTCGGGGGGGCTCAGGGATGGCAGTGTCCCCTCGGAGGGGTGGCAGTGTCCCCTCGGGGGGGCTCAGGGATGGCAGTGTCCCCTCGGAGGGGTGGCAGTGTCCCCTCGGAGGGGTGGCAGTGTCCCCTCGGGGGGGCTCAGGGATGGCAGTGTCCCCTCGGGGGGGTGGCAGTGTCCCCTCAGAAGTGACAGTGTCCCCGCGGGGGGGCAGCGGGTGACTCACCGTTATTTGCAGCTGCGGAAAAGGAAGCGGCGGTAGCTGAGAATGGCTCCGGCAGCGACACCGGCGCGGCCATCGCAGACACTTCCCTGTCCCCAAGGGACGCGGAGCAGCCAGGGCAGGAAACAGCCACCGGCCAGGGGTCAGCCCGGCAGCGTGTGCCCCCCCCGAACCCCCCCGGGCATCCTGCGGGGCTGGGGGGGGGGCACAGCCTGTCCCCTCTCCGCGGGGTGGGGACAAGTGACAGTGGCGGTGGGCAGGACCTGGGGTCTCACAGCCCGGACCCCCTCTATGGGATGGGGTCAAGGTGACAACGACAGTGTCAGTGGCAGGACCTGAGGTCCCACATCCCGGACCCCCCCGGCATCCTGTGGGGCTGGGGAGGTCACAATATCCCCATGGGGTGGGGACAAGGTGACAGTGGCGGTGGGCAGGACCTGGGGTCTCACAGCCCGGACCCCCTCTATGGGATGGGGACAAGGTGACAACGACAGTGTCAGTGGCAGGACCTGAGGTCCCACATCCCGGACCCCCCCGGCATCCTGTGGGGCTGGGGAGGTCACAATATCCCCATGGGGTGGGGACAAGGTGACAGTGGCCGTGGGCAGGATCTGGGGTCTCACATCCCGGACCCCCCCCAGGCCATCCTGCAGGGCTGGGGGGTCACGATATCCCCATGGGGTGGGGACAAGGGACAGTGACCATAGCGGACACCCCCAGACACCCGGCTGAAGGTGGCACTAAGGGACAAAGGGGCAGCGTCCCCACCCTCCAGCCACCCCCCCACCCCAAACGCCACCCCTTGCCCTGCGCTGAGTCCCCTCCGTGTCCCCAAGATGTCCCCAAACCCGCCCCGACCCCCAGGGACTCGCAGGGACTGGGATGGGGACACGGTGCCAACCGCCACGCTGGCAGCGATGTCCCCGTGAGGGGACAGACACCGGGAGTGGCCCCACGACACCGGGGGGTGGTTCTGTGACCCCCAGCCCCACTTCGGGGTGCTTTAGGGGATCCGTGTGGGAGAAATCCCTGGAGTTTGGGGGACATTTGGGTTTGGGGAGGGGACAATTGGGGTCAGGGGAGCAGGGGACAGCGGGCTGGTGGCACACGGAGATGTCCCGGAGAGCAGCGCAGCTTTTATTGCCCGATCTTCCCTAAATTCCCCAAATTCCCGGTGTTCCCTGTTTCTGGAGCTCTGTGGGTGTGGCCGTGACTCCCGGAGAGGGTTCCAGGGAAAACTGCCCGGGATGAGCCGAAACTGCCCCAAAAATCCGGGAAAGGGACCCCCGTGTCCCTTGTGCGGCTGCGGAATGGGACTGGGGACACCGAGGGACACGCGATGGCGCCACAGAGGGATCGGGGCGCGGCGGGATCGGGATCAGGATGGAGATTGGGATAGGGACACAGAGGGATCGGGGCGTGGCGGGATCGGGATCGGGATAGGGACACAGAGGGATCGGGATTGGGATCGGGACATGGAGGGATCGGGACACGGTGGGATCGGGACACATGGTGGGGTCGGTACGCATGGAGGGATCGGGACTGTGGGATTGGTGCACATGGCAGGATTGGGACACGATGGGATCGAGACATGGGATGGGGTCATGACATGGTGGGATCGGGATATGGGATGGGATCGGGAGATACTGTGGGTTCAGGGCACAGGATGGGATTGGGGCCCGGTGGGATCAGGACATGGGATGGGATCAGGGCACAGGATGGGATCAGGACCCAATGGAATCAGGACCCAATGGGATCAGGACATGGGATGGGATCAGGAATCACAGGATGGGATCAGGGATCACAGGATGAGATCGAGACCTGGTGGGATTGGGACACGGGATGGGATCGGGGGTCACAGGGGCCGAGCCCCGCTGGTCCCAGCACTGGGGACACGGTGGCACTGGGACTGTCACACTCGGGGGGCCGGGGGGGCCTCAGCCCTTCCTGCAAGGGGGGGGACAGGGAGTGAGTCCGGCACGGGCCCTGCTGCCCTGGGGACACGGGTGACAGTGGCAGCGAAGCCACCATTCCTTGCTGTGCCCCCTCCTAGGGGCGTCCCCCCTTCCCGGGGTGTCCTGTTTTCCCAGGATGTCCCACTCCCAGGGCTGTGTCACCTTCCCGGGATGTCCCCTCTTCCCGGGATGTCCCCCCTTGAGGGATTTCCCAGTCCGTGAGTTGTGCCACCTCCCTGGAATGTCTCCTTCCCAGATTGTCCCCCTCCCCAGGATGTCCCCTCTTCCCAGGATGTCCCCCTTCCCGGGATGTCTCCTCTTCCCAGAATATCCCACTCCCAGGGCTGTGTCACCTTCCCGGCATGTCCCCTTCCCAGATTGTCCCCCTCCCCAAAATGTCCCCTCTTCCCAGAATGTCCCACTCCCAGGGCTGTGCCACTTTCCCGGGATGTCCCCCCTCCTCGTGATGTCCCTCTCTCCTGGATGTCCCCCCTTCCCTGGCTGTCCCCTTTTCCCAGGATGTCGCCCCTTCCCGGAATGTCCCAGTCCCTGGGCTGTGCCACCTCCTCGGGATGTCCCCGCTCCTCCCGAGCTGTCCCCCTCCTCATGATGTCCCCTCTCCCCGAGCTGTCCCCCTCGGACTGACCCCCCACCCAGGATGTCCCCCCTCTCCGAGCTGTCCCCTTTCCCTGGACTGTCCCCCTCGGGCTGTCCCCCTTTCCCTGGCTGTCCCCTCTTCCCAGGATGTCACCCCTTCCCGGAATGTCCCAGTCCCTGGGCTGTGCCACATCCTCGGGATGTCCCCTCCTCCAGAGCTGTCCCCCTCGGGCTGTCCCCTCTCCCCGGGCTGTCCCACTCTGGCTGTCCCCCTTCCCAGGGCTGTCCCCACTCCCCGGGTCCCCCCAAAAAGTACCGGGACGGGGGACACCTGCGCCCGGTGGCTCTGTCCCTCCCCCGCCGCCTCAGCGCCTCCACCTCGGCCGCGTAGTCCCGGCTGTGGGGACAGGGCAGGGGAGACATGTGGGACACAAGAAGGGTCCTCAAGGAGAGGAAGACAGGGCAGGGGGGACATGGGGGACACACGCGGGTCCCCAAGGAGAGGGCGGGGGTCCATAAGGGACACACGGGGGATCCCCAAGGGGAGGAGGGACAGAGTAGGGGTGACCTGGGGGGACACACGAGGGGTCCCCAAGGGGAGGAGGGACAGGGCGACGGGGACCTGGGGGACACACGGGGGTCCTCAAGGGGAGGGGGGCAGAGTAGGGGGGACATGGGGGATATGGGGGGGTCCTCAAGGAGAGGGGGACATGGGGGACACACAGGGGTCCTCGAGGAGAGGGGGGACAGGGCAGAAGGGACATAGGGGGTCCCCAAGGGTAGGAGGGACAGGGCAGAGGGGGACATGGGGGACACAAGAGGGGTCCCAAGGAGAGGGGGGACAGGGCAGGAATGAGGGGACAGGGAGTCCCTGCGGGACAGGGAAGGGGAGGAGGGGTATGTGGAGACACACGGGGGTCCCCGAGGGAGGGAGGGGGACAGGACAGGATGTCACAAGGGGTGGGAGGGTGTGTCTGGCTTTTTGGGGGTGACTGCTCTGGGGGTGACCCACCCTGCGGAGGGTGACAAGGACCTTAGAGGGAGGTGTCCCCGAGGAACAGTGGGGTATCCCTGAGGGACAGTGGGTTATCCCTGAGGGACAGTGGGGTATCCCCGAGGGACAGAGGGTTGTCCCCGCGGCACAAGGACCTTACAGAGTGTGCTCCAGCTCCCGCTGTCGCGCCTCGCAGCGCTCCCGGCGCTCCCGCAGCTCCCGCTGCTGCTCCAGCGCCTCCTGCAGCCGCCGCCGCAGCCCCCGCGCCTGCTCCGCGCCCCGCGCCACCTCCTCTGGGGACAGCGGCGACACCGGCGTCACCCCAAGGTGGGGCACAGCCCGTGCCCATCCCGGGCTGGGCACCTGGCGCGGGGCACAGAGCTCACCTTGCAGTGCCACTTTGTCACCGGCCAGCTCAGCCCGCTCGCGCCGCAGCGCCACCAGCTCGTCCCCCAGCGCGGTGACACTGGCCTCCAGCCCGGCCTGGGGACAGGGGACACTTGGCGACAGCGGTGGGCAATGTCCCCCCTCTCCCCCGACTCCTCATGTCCTGCTCCTCTGCCTCGCTGCCACCCCGTGTCCCCAAGCTGTCCCCACGCTCCCGGTGGCCTTAGGTTCCCCCTGAGGGGTTGGGGACACGGATTTGGGGACATTCCTGAAGTCCCTGAAGGGGTGACTCGTCCGGAGCATGGGGAGCACACAGGACACCCAGGTCACCCATGTCCCCAGGTTGTCCCCTCTCCCTGGTGGCCCTGAGGGGTTGGATACACGGATTTGGGGACAATCCCTCCTCCCTGAAGCGACGCTCACCCCGGGGAAGCTGTGACCCGTCACGTCAAGCCGAGGTCACCCCGCGGGTGACACCGCTGGTGCCAGGGAGGGGACAGGAGCTCTCCAAGAGCCTTCCCAGCCCTGCCCGGCTCCCGGCGCCAGCCCCGGGAAACGGGAACATTTTCCAACCTCTCCGGGCCATTGTTCCCGGGCCGGATGAGCCCAAGAGGGGCGGCGGGACCCGGCTCTTCCTCCGAGCCCTTTCCCGGCTGGAACCGCAGCTAAAAATACCCGGGCGAGGACAAACCTGGGAGCTCCAGCCCCCGCTGCTGCCTCGGCGTGGGGAAATTACAGGGATGGAGCTGCCCGGGCACGGCCGGGAACAGCCGCGCCCGCCGGGGGCGGCAGGGGCGGGATGGGGCCGGGAGCACCCGGGGCTCCCATTTTGGGGTGTCCCCTACAGGGATGTAGCGGCTGTGTCCCCCCGGGATGGAACCTGGAGTACCCGGGGCTCCGATTTTGGGGTGTCCCTTGTAGGAGTGTGGTAGCTGTGCCCCCCCAGGAGCACCCATGGCCCGTTTTTGGGGTGTCCCCTGCAGGGTTGTGGCGGCTGTGCCTCCCCAGGAGCACCAAGGGCTCGTTTTTGGGGTGTTCCCTGCAGGGTTGAGGTGCCTGTGCCCCCCCCAGGAGCATCCAAGGTTCTTTTTTTGGGGTGTCCCCTGCAGGGATGTGGTGCCTGTGTCCCCCCAAGAGCACCCAGGGCTCCGTTTTTGGGGTGTCCCCTGCAGGGATGTGGCAGCTGTGCCCCCAAGATGGAGCCGAGAGCACCCGGGGCTCTGATTTTGGGGTGTCCCTTGCAGGGATGTGGTGCCTGTGCCTCCCCAGGAGCACCCACGGCTCATTTTTGGGGTGTCGCCTGTAGGGTTGTGGTGCCTGTGCCCCCCCAGGAGCACCCGGAGCTCCGATTTTGGGGTGTCGCCTGTAGGGATGTGGCGGCTGTGCCCCCCCGGGATGGAACGTGGAGCACCCAGAGCTCTGTTTTTGGGGTGTCCCCTACAGGGATGTGGCGGCTGTGCCCCCCCAGGATGGAGACAGGAGCATCTTTTAGGGGTGCTCTCTTTTTGGGGTGTCCCTTATAGGACTGTGGTGGCTATACCCCCCCAGGATGGAATTAGGAGCACCCAGGGCTCATTTTTGGCGTGTCCCCTGCTGCTGTGTCCCCCCCCGGGTGGCTGTGCCCGTTTCCCAGCTCATCACCCGGCTGGAACTTCCCTGGGGTTTTCCTGGTGGGAATTGCCACAGAGCTGGAGCAGCCCCCCGACTGCTGGGCAGCGAGGGGGGGGACAGGGGACGGTGGTGAGGGGACAGCGGGTGCTGTCCCCATCCCATTTCCCACCCTAAAGTGGCCGGGGACCTCCCTGTCCCCACCCTCCAGCCACCTACGGGAATTTGGGATGGCGGTAAGGGGACAGGGGGTGCTGTCCCCATCCCATTTTCCACGGAAAATGACCAAGCCCCTTCTTGTCCCCACCCCTCCGGCCACCTACTCGGATTTAGGATGGTGGTGAGGGGACAGGCGTGTTGTCCCCATCCCATTTTCCACCCCAAAGTGGCCATCACCACCCCTCCAGCCACCTGCTGGGACAGTGAGTGGCTCCCTGAGGGGACAGGGGATGTTGTCCCCATCCCACTCTCCATCCCCAAGTGGCCACCACCACCGCTCCGGCCACTTACCGGGATTTAGGGTGGTGATGAAGATACAGGGGGTGCTGTCCCCATCCCATTTCCCACCCCAAAATGACCAAATCCCTCCTTGTCCCCACCCCTCCGGCCACCTACTGGGATTTAGGATGGCAGTGAGGGGACAGGCGTGATGTCCCCATCCCATTTCCAACCCAAAGTGGCCACTACGGTCCCTCCAGCCACCTGCTGGGATTTGGGATGGTGATGAGGATACAGGAGGTGCTGTCCCCATCCCATTTTCCATCCCAAAATGACCAAACCCCTCTGGCCACCTACCGCCCGCTCCCGGCAGGACACGAGGCTGGCATTGCTCTTGTCGCTGTCCCCCCGTGTCCTCTCCAGCTCCCTCCGCAGCTCGTCCCCGTCCCTCTCCAGCTCCCTCCGCAGCCTCTCCAGCTCCTCCAGGCGCTGCCCGAGCTCCCGGCTCTCGTTCGCCGCCCGCTCCCGGCAGCCGCGCAGCTTGGCCAGCGCCTCGGAGCGCCACACCATCAGGGCCACCGCCACTGTCACCGCGGCCACCAGCACCAGCAGCGCCGCGCACAGCCCCAGCACCTTCAGGGTGGCCCTGGGTACGGCGGGGTCCATGCCGGAGGGGACAGGAGGGGACAGGGGGGGGACAGGGGGACTCGCTGGCGGCGGTGGCCGTGCCGGGATGTGGCGGTGGCCGCTGCTGGCGGCGCCGTAATTGTCGCGCGTGGGTTGAGGTTTGTGACAGGACACGGCCCGGAATAGTTTTGGGTTGTGCTGGAGAGGGGACAGGGCGCTGTCGCAGCTGCGGGGACTGTCCCCACCTCGGTGACCGGTGGGGCGCGGAGGTTTCTGTCCGTCCCCCCCAGCAGCAGCGGGAAAATCTGGATTTTTGTCAGGTTTTATTGGAAATGGGTTAAAAAAAAATGAGGAATTGTGCAATTCCTGCTGCTCAGGGCAACGCTGTCGTGTCCCCTGTCCCCTCCCTCCCCGTGGTGGCCGGAGGGGAATGGTCACTTTGGGATGTCCCCACGGAGCTGGGGACCTTGGGACAAGACTGAGCAGGGGACAGAGCACCCTGAGGTCACTGCCACCCCAGGCTGGGTGGGGACAGTCCCCTCACAGAGGGGACAGGGCACCCTGAGACCACTGCCACCCCAGGTTGGGTGGGGACAGTCCCCTCACAGAGGGGACAGGAGCACCCCGGGGTGCTCCGGGTCACATGAGGAGGAGGACTGCGGAGACATCGGGGGACAGAGCGAGCCTGTCCCCTGCTGAGAGCTGGGTGGGATTTGGGGACATTTCCGGGTGGGGTTTGGGGACATTACTGGGTGGGATTTGGGAACATTCTCGGGTGGGATTTGGGGGACGTTTCTGGCTGGGGTTTGGGGTCATTTCCGGATGGGGAGTGGGATATTTGGGATCAGGGATACTCCGGGTATGGGGGATCAGGGCTATGGGATATTTGGGATCAGGGGTGTGGAATATTTGGGATTAGGGCTATGGGATATTTGGGATCAGGGCTATGGGATATTTGGGATTAGGGCTATGGGATATTTGGGATCAGGGGAGTGGGATATTTGGGATCAGGAGTGTGGGATATTTAGGATCAGGGCTAAGGGATTATAAATGTTCACCCCAAGGGGTGCCTGGGCTATCAAATAACCGGAATTTGGGGTTTCTCCCTCGAGTGTGACACCCCCAAACCCAGGAGGGATCCCAGGGATGCTCCCATCCATCCTCTCCACCTTCCTCCCTCCCCACCCCAAAAACTGCTGCTCCACTTTTAGGATTTTTTTTCTCCTTCATGTGACAGATTCAAAAAAATAAAAGCCAAAAAAAAGGAAAAAAAGAGCGGAAAACACCAAATATTTACGAAAACTTCCACGCTTTTTTTTTTGCTTTTTTTTTTTTTTTAATAAGAGTTTATTTTTTCCTTTTTTTTTTTTAGTTTTTTAGGTTTTTTGAGGCAGATTTTCGCCATCTGGAGAATGAAAAGGCTCTGGCAGGGCCAGTGAAGTGTCAGCGAAAAGGTTTTAGAAATGTTGTTATTATTATTATTTATGGGCTGGAGCCCCAGAGGGGGAAAGAAAGCCAAAAAAAAAGGTTCAAAAATAGCTGGAAAAAGCCAAAAAAAAAAAAAAAAAAAGGATGTTTTTTCCAGAACAGTTGGGATGCGAAAGCTGAGAAAAATCATAAAAAAAAAAAACAAAACAATGAATACCTTGGAAAAGCACAAATATATTGGGAAAGAGAGGAATGCTCCTGTGGAATTCCACAGCGAGAAAAAAATAAAATCGGTGATCTCACAGATCCTCGGGCTGTTCCCAAAAAATTCTGGTTCGCTGTTCCCAAAAAATTCCCAAGGGAAAGACCCCCCTGGGCCGTGTGGGATTTTTGGGATTGGGGTTTTTTTCCCTGCTCCCGGCACGTTGTCCCAAAAAATTCTCAATTCTTGGAGCTCCCACTCTCAAGGGAAAGGGTTTGGGAAGGGGGGATCCGACTGGAATTTCACCGCTGGAATTTCACCGCTGGAATTTCACAGCTGGATCCCGTCTGGAATTCCACAGCTGGATCTGGGCTGGAATTGCACATCTGGATATGGATGGAATTCCACAGCTGGATCTGGCTGGAATTTCACGGCTGGAATTCCACAGCTGGATCCAGATGGAATTTCACAGCTGGATATGGATGGAATTCCACAGCTGGATCCGGCTGGAATTCCACAGCTGAAATGCCACAACTGGATCCAGATTGGAATGTCACAGCTGGATCCCGTCTGGAATCCTGCAGCTGGATCTGGCTGGAATTCCGCAGCTGGATCTGGGTTGAAATTCCACATCTGGATCCCCAGCTGGAATTCCACAACTGGATCCGGATGGAATTTCACAGCTGGATATGGATGGAATTCCACAGCTGGATCTGGGTTGAAATTCCTTAGCTGGATCTTGTCTGGAATGCCACAGCTGGATCGGGGCTGAGATTCCACATCTGGATCCAGCTGGAATTGCACAGCTGGGGGGACAGCAGGGGGTGGGGCCTCCAGTGTCCCCTGCCCCGGGAATGTTCCCGGTGGCCGGGAAAGCTCCGGGAATGCTCCGGTTTGGGATTCCCAAAGCTTCTCTGATTTGGTGTCCCCTAGGAATGCTCCGGTTTGGGATCCCCACAGGTTCAAATCCGGGGTCCCCAGGGATGCTCCAGTTCGAGATTCCCAGAAATTCTTTGATTTGGGGTCCTCTGGGATGCTCCAGTTTGGGATTCCCAGGGATTCCCTGATTTGGGGTCACTGGGAATGCTCTGAATATGTCGGAATTCTCTGATTTGGGGTCCCCCGGGATTCTCTGGTTTGGGATTCCCAAAGATTCTCTGATTTGGGGTTCCCTGGGGTGACCCAGTTCAGGATTTCCAGGGTTTCCCTGATTTGGAATTCCCAGGAATGCTCAGTTCAGGATATCCAGGGATTCTCTGATTTGGGGTCCTCTGGGAATGCTCTGGATACCTCGGAATTCTCTGATTTGGGGTTCCTTGGGATGACCCAGTTCGGGATTCCCAGAAATTCCTTGATTTGAGGTCCCCAGGAATGGGATGCTCAGTTCAGGATTTCCAGGATTTCCCTGATTCGGGGTCCCCAGGAACGCTCAGGACACCTCGGCATGAGCTGATTTGGGGTCCCCAGGGGTCGCCCTATTCGGGATCCTCACAGATTCCAATTTGGGGGTCCCCAGGGATGCTCCAGTTTGGGATTCCCGGGGATTCCCTGATTTGGGGTCCCCAGGGATGTTCCAGTTCAGAATTCCCAAGGATTCCCTGATTTGGGGTCCCCAGGGATCCTTTGGATACCCCGGAATTCTCCGATTTGGGGTCCCTGGAGATGCTCTGCCCCCCTGGGGATGCTCAATTTTGGGGTCCCCATTTGGGGACGCCCCATTTGAGGACAGCGTCTGGAAAGGAGATCCCAAATTTTCCTTCCCCTTTTCACCCCCTGTTCCCTCTCACCCTCGGTTGTTGTTCTATTTTTAATTTTTATTTTTATTTTGTTGTTTTTGTGGGTTTTTCTCTATTTTAGGGCTTTTCCAGCTGCTTCCTTTTGTCCTTTTTCATTCAGACCCTGTCATTACATTTTCCATTCTTTCAAAGAAATAAAAAAAAACAAAACCCGGCTTCCCAAGCTCCTTTCCAGCTCCTTATTCCAGGGGGTGGAATATCCCAAAATCCCCCCAAAAAATAATAATTAAAAAAAAAATCCCAAATCCCCCTGCTCCGGCTTCCCTGTGGGATTTTTTTTTTTTTTTTTTTTTTTTTTAATGTTGTGGGAGGGGGAGTATCCCAAAAAAACCCGCTCTGAGATCCCGACGTGCTGGCACATCCTTTTCCCAATCTTTTTTTGGGATCCGGCCATCCCAAATTACCGGGGCGGGCCGGGAGCTGCCGGCTCCGGGCTCCCGTTCCCGGTCTGCTATTCCTGCTTGGAATGGGGCCTGGAATGGGGAGAAGCAGCAGCAGCTGAGTTTTTCCTCATCCCATTTTTTTCCCCGGAATATTCCCAGCCCGGAACCTCCAGGTTGGATCACCCCAAAATCCACGACCGGGACCTTTTTTTTGGGGGGGTCCTCGCTCCATCCCTATCCTACATTCCCATATTTTAGCAGCCCTGGGGTTATAAAAACGGGGAAATTTGAGGGGTTTTGACCCAAAACCTGCGAAAAATCCCCTCTGGATCCCCCATCCCACAAATTGGTGTCCCTGGGATTGGGCATCGCCCACTCCTATCCCTCTTTTTCTATTTATTTTCCTTTCCCCCCCTTTTTCCTCTTTTTCTCACCTTTTTCACCCTTCCCCCCCCTTTTGTTCCTCCCTTTCTCTCCCATTTTCCCCCATTTTTCCCATTTTTTTCTG
>JAWWMU010000107.1:1745017-1755427 GCA_035048155.1 Cinnycerthia olivascens
CTCAGGGTGACCCCGGGGGCAGGAAGGAGCTCAGGGCGATCCCAGGGGCAGGAAGGAGCTCAGGGTGACCCCGGGGGAAGGAAGGAGCTCAGGGCGATCCCAGGGGCAGGAAGGAGCTCAGGGTGACCCCGGGGGCAGGAAGGAGCTCAGGGTGACCCCAGGGGCAGGAAGGAGCTCTGGGCGATTCCAGGGGCGGGAAGGAGCTCAGGGCGATCCCAGGGGCAGGAAGGAGCTCAGGGCGATCCCAGGGACAGGAAGGAGCTCAGGGTGACCCCAGGGGCAGGAAGGAGCTCAGGGTGATCCCAGGGGCAGGAAGGAGCTCAGGGTGATCCCAGGGGCAGGAAGGAGCTCAGGGTGCCCCATCCCCACCCCCGCAGTGTTCCACGGGCGGATCCTGGCGCGGCGCTTGGTGGGGCAGGAGACGCGCTACGAGGTGGAGGTGAAGGCTCGGTACCGGCAGCGCTTCCCGCTGGTGTCCCGCGAGTACCTGTGGGTGCCCAACACCTGCGGGTGCCCGGAGCTGAGCGTGGCCGGCGAGTACCTGCTGATGGCGCGGCGCCACGTGAACCACGAGCACACCTTGAACCGTATCCTGCTGCAGGACGGCGGCTACGCCCGGCCCTGGACGCCCCGAGAGGCCCGGCTGGTGCGGGAGGCGGCCCGGCACTGCCCGCACCCCCGGCCACCCTGAGCCCCGCCCCGGTGTCACCGGGATGGGACCCCGAGGGTGACCCGGCTGCTCCTGCCGGGCACCGAATCCTTCCCACGCCCCCTCCCCTCGGTGGGACCCCCTCCATCTCGCCGTCCTTGGGGTCCGCGTGGCAGCGGGGGGTGGAGGGGGGTGGTAATTTATTATTTTTGCAGAAAATAAATTGTTTATCCCCTCGCTCGCCGCGTGTCCCTTCCTGGCTGGTGATGGCCCAGGAGGTCCTCCCGCTTCAGGGGGTCCCCTCTGTGTCCCCGTGATCAGGGGGTCACCTCTGTGTCCCTCCACTTCAGTGGGTCCCCTCCGTGTCCCTCTGCTTCAGGGAGTCCCCTCTGTGTCCCCGTGAGCCGGGGGTCCTCTCTGTGTCCCCGTGAGCCAGGGGTCACCTCCGTGTCCCTCCACCTCAGGGGGTCCCCTCTGTGTCCCTGTGAGCAGGGGGTCCTCTCTGTGTCCCTCCACTTCAGAGGGTCCCCTCTGTGTCCCCATGAGCAGGGGGTCCCCTCTTTGTCCCCTTGAGCCAGGGGTCGCCTCCGTGTCCCCGCGCTGAGCCCCAGGATCCGCTCCCCCCCCCGGTGGCGTGTCCCTGTCGCCGTGGCCGCGTGCCAGGCTCTGCCTGCCGGGGTCGGGGCCCTCCCGCTTATCTCCCTTCCGGCGGAGCCCCCCCGTGCCAGAGCCCCCCCGCCCGTAACCCAACCCTTGGGCTGGTGGCGGCCACCGCGGGGCCCCTGTGGGGACAGGATGTGACCGGGGACACTGTGGCACCCCGGGGGGCTTCTCCCGCTCGGCGCTCCCTTGGGTGGGTTTGGAGCTGGTGCAAGGGGAAGCTGAGACCTCCCAGCTCGTGTGGCTGGGGACTGTCCCCAAACCGGGGTCCCGATGGCCCTGGCGTGCTCCGAGTGGCAGCTGCCAGCCCGGGGAGGTCCCTGTGACATCGGGTGACATCAGAGATGAGCCCCGCACCAGCTGGGGAGCCCAGAACGGAGCCCCAGCTGGTCCCGGTGAAGTCTGAGTGACTCCAGGTGCTGCTGGGGTTGGAAAGGCGCCTCCGCCCTATAAAAATTCTCCCTCCCACCCCTACCCCACAGCTAATTTGGGGCTGGGGGAGTTTGTCCTGGGCGGGGTCGCAGCCATGGCGGGTTTGGGGGCCACCCCACGCACGAAAAACCCCTCGAGGGAGGAGCAGGGGCTCCCCACCCCGAGGGCTGCGGCTCGTGGTCGGGCCAGGAGCCGGCAGAGAGAGGGGGAGCGAGGGGAGCGCGTCCCGCGGGGGTGGGCGCGGGTGCCCGGCTCCCCCAGCACGCCCGGCAAGGGGCGCCTGGTCCGGCGGGGTCCCGAGGAGGGTCCCAGCCCCGGGGAAAGCGGTGAGCGCGTCCCTGCCCGGGGAGACCCCTGCGTGGGGCAGGGGGGCTGCCCTGGCTGTGCTGACGGGACCCCTCTGCCCCCACAGACCCTGCGAGCCCCCCACCACTGCCCTGCCCCGGGGGCTTCTATTTCTCGGGGCTCCCCGAGGTTGAGCATCAGCCTGTTGTCCCCGTGGCCCCCAGCCTGTGAGTGTGACGGGGGGGGGTCCCCAGAGCCCCCCAATATATGTGTGGGGGTCCAACAGCCCCCCAGCACCGCTGACCCTCTGCCTTCCCCCTCCAGGCCGAGCCCTGGGGCCCCGACCCCTGGGAGGGACGGTGCCAGGAAGATCCGGAGCAAGTTGCAGCACACCCTGGTCCTGGAGCTGGTGAGCTGGGGGGGTTCAGGGGGGGACTCTGCAGCGCCTGGGGCTGGGGGCTCACCCTGTTCCCTGTCCCCAGGATGGGACCTTGCTCTACTCCTCCCTGCTCGCCCACGGGCAGCAGGGTGCCACGGCCACCTTCACCACGGGCTTCCAGGCGATTTCCTACAAGGTGGGTACTTCGGGGCTGGGACGGGGGGTCTTGAGTCTGGGGGGGGGGCCGGGGAGCTGGGATTTGGGGCCGTGGATGATGTGGCTCTCCACTGCCACCCCATGTGGCCTCTGTGCCAATGTCCCTTGTCGCTGAAGGGGAGAGGGCTCTGATGGGTGAGGGGTCCTGCTGAGAGCACTGAGCCCCCCTTGGGGCTCGCCTTGGCGTCAGGATGGTGGTGCTGGTGGTTTTCCGAGATGCTGTTCCCTCCCAGGTCCACGTGAAGCTGCGTCCACACGTGCAGGAGTTCTTGGAGAGCCTTTCCAAGACCTACGAGGTACCAGAGCCCCCGGGGTCTGTGGGGTGACCCCTGGGGGGACTCGAGCAGCCCATGCAGGGACCTTCACCCTCTCTCTGCCAGATCTTCATCTACACCACTGCGAAGAAGGACTATGCCAAGAAGCTCCTGGAGGTGCTGGACCCCAAGAAGAAGCTGATCAGGTGATGGTGCTGGCAGTGCCCTGCTGGGGACCCCCCGTGTGACAGAGCGGGGTCCCCACAGCTCTGTCTCCCCTCCAGGCACTGCCTCTCCCAGTCGGATTGTGTCTGCTCCCAGGGCTGCTACTGGAAGGACCTGACCCGCCTGGGCAGGGACCTGGCCAAGACGGTGGCCCTGGACCACACCATGCAGGGCTTCCCTGCCCAGGTAGGGCAGCGCCGCTCCCGGGGGGAATTTGCACATCCCGGTCCCCGGGAGCACCGCGGCTGTTCGAGATCCGACCTTGTCCCTGTCTCCCCCCCCAGGCTGCCAACTGGATCCCGGTGCCACCGTGGTCTGGGGACCCTCAAGATGAGGAGCTGCTGCGCCTCATCCCGGTGCTGGGCCGGCTGGGCCAGGCGGTAGGACACGGGGTGGGGACAGGCGGGGGACAGGAGCCCTGGCACGGCCCTCCCCTACCCCGTCTCTCCCTGTGCAGGAGGACGTGCGCCCCGAGATCCAGCGGCAATTCCAGCCCTGCCAGCTGCCCGCTGAGGATTAGGCCAGCCTGGAGGAGCGGGATGGGGGAAAACCCCTGGGGAAGCCGTGCGCGGGGGCATCCAGCACCTCGTCCTATGGGCTGGGTGGGTGTCCCAGGACTCTCCCTGGGTGTTTGCAGGGATCCCAGCTCATCCCTGGGGGTGTCCCCAAGGAGAGCCTCTGCCTTTGGAGACAAAGCTCCCCACTGGCTCCCTCCTCTCGCTGCTCTGTAAGGTCCAGCCTAGGTTTTCACGGTCATTATAAGCTCGGAGAAAGATCTGACTCTGCCTCAATTCCCAAAACTCTTCAGCTGAGCGAACACGCTGTGCTGGGGATGGCACAGCCGGCCAAGGGGGGACACAAGCCACCTCCCCAGTGTCCTGGGGCAGGCCAGGGTCCTGGCACGGGGCTGGTGCCCCCAGCAGGGCCCCAGCTGGTGGCTCTCCCTGTCCCATCCCTGCCCAGGGCTGTCGGTGCCATGTGTCAGGGCACAGCTGCCACTGTGCCACTGCCAGACCCTGTGGGACAGAGTAGTTGGGAGTGCAGCCACCCTGGGACCCCTTTTTCAGGAACTGGGGACTTTGGAGGGGGTCTGAGCTGGCCTCTGCTACCTTCGCTCTGCCGGAAGCCACATGGGCTCGTGGCCGAGCTCCCGCCGTGGCCACGCGGGTGCAGCTGGTTGGGGACAGGTCACACTCGTCCCTCTGCGCCTGGGAAAGGGCACAGGGCTCCCGGCTCTTCAGGGAACATCTCTGTCCCCAGGGGCGTGGGAGGAGCCACCACCCCTGTCCCCGCGCACAGCTGGACACGGGGAGGGCCCATCCCAAGCTCTGCCGGGAAGGGGAATCACCCTTGGAAAAACAACAACCGGTTTATTTTGGAAGCCAGGCACGATCCCGGCTCTGTCCCCGGGCTGTCCCTGCAGCCCAGGCTGGTGTCACACTGTCCTCCTGACCTGGGGACAGCAGGGAGCTCCTTTGCCAGCGCGAAGGTACGTGGGGTACAACACCCCTGCCAGGACCAGGCAGCTGCAGGCGAGGACAGTGACAACCACGAGGTCCCTGCGCAGCCCCAGTGGGCTGGGCGAGCCCTCTGCGGGGTGCTCACAGGTGTGGGTGATGTCCTGGAAGCTGTGGCCGGGGGGACAGGATGTGCAGTTGTCGGCCGAGGCACCCTGGCAGGTGTAGCAGGAGGGGTGGCAGCTGGCACAGACGTGCGCGGTGTCCCCAGGGGTGGCACTCCGGGTTCGGCCGTAGTAGCGCGGGGGGCAGTAGGACAGGCAGGAGCCGTGGTGGGTGTACAGGGAGCTGCCACAGTCTGTGTGGGGAGAGGCTGGGGTGAGGCTCTGGGGACCAGAGCGTTGTCACTGTCCCCCCCAAAGCCTTGCTCACCCTCGCAGGCTCCCTGCTCGTCCCTCCTGAGGCACTCGTCGGTGGCGGTGGCCGCAGAGCGCCTGGCTGGCATGTCCTCATCCGTGCCATGCAGGTGCAGCGTGAAGCTGGTCAGCTGGCCTGGGGACAGGGGGACACGAGGCTGGAAGCTTTGGGGTTGTGTCCTGCTCCCCAAAGCCAGCACAAGGTTCAGTGCAAAAGGGAGGCTGGTGGCCAGAAAGGAGAAGCCAACAAATTGCTTGTCCAAGTCGGGGATGGAAGAAGGACCAAGCACAAGGTGACCCCAGTAAAAATGGGGTTCACCCACCTGTGTTCTGGTCATCACCCCTGTTCTCCAGCCGCAGGGTCCATATCCCCTTGGGGTTCTCATCCCAGAAGTGAGTGGACATGAAGGTCCAGTCCTTGTAGCCGTCCTGGCTGGTGTCATAGGGGCTGGAGGAGGAGAGCAGAGCTGGGAGTGCCAGCCCTGGAGGGGCAGGATGTGACCTGAAGGGTCACCCTGTGCTGGCTCTGAGGGGACACTTTTGGGGGTCCAGAGGAGTTTTGGGCCCTGTGAGCCCCTTTTTGGGAGTCTCCTGGCCTGTGGGAGCCCCGTTGCTCGCCCCTGTCCTTACCGCACTGTCACCAGTGTGGACGTGGTCCCCATGGGGCTGCTCAGAGCCACCACGAGGTCCCCCCTGCGGCTGTAGCTCAGGGACAGCTGGACCTGGACGTGCTCCAGGGAGCGAATACTCTCGGAGCAGGAGGACGCATCCGTGGAGATGGTGAGCCTGGAGCCGATGTCCCTGCCGAGGACAAGCTGCAGGTGAAGGCATTCCCTCCCCTGCCATGGGCATCCTGCCCTCCCCTGTGGCCTCCAAGCCCTTTTTGGGTCCCTGTGCCTGTGGGAGGCTGGAGCTGGGGTCGTTGTCCCTTACCTGGGGAGCTGAACTGCCTGGACCGAACACTTCTCCTGAGGCCGAGTCCCTGTCCACGCGGTGGCCGCCTGCACCAGCAGCCCCGCGTCCAGCAGCCCGTAGCCGTAGTAGTGGCTCACTGGGGACACGGGTGCCACCCAAGAGAGGGAGCTGTGAGCCCCCCGGTGCCACCAGGGGCTGCTGGAAGGCGTTGGAGGGGCTGAGCCCTGCACTCACCCCTGCGCCCGACGCCGTTCTCGGCCCAGTCCTCTGCCTGCAGGTGAGCGGGTTTGGAGGCTCGGATGATGAGGTGCTGCAGGTCACGCCAGGTCAGGGCTGGGCTGGAAGCAAGGAGGATGTGGGGACAGAAGTCTGGGTTGGTTTTTAAGGGGGAGATTTGGCTTTTCTGGGTTGGGGAGAGCAACTGTGTGAGCCCAAGCTGATCCCCCCACAGCCTCCTTCAGTTCCAAAATGGGAGCAAAGAGCTCCGGAGGACAACCCTGCACCCCAACCTTCCTGCTGTCCCTCCCCTTCCTCATCCCTGCTTGGGCCCCAGCTCTCCCTGGCTAGTGTCCGTGTGTCTCGGTGTCACCTACTTGGCCTCCAGTGCCAGGGCCACCATCCCTGCGGCCAGCGGGGCCGAGGCAGAGGTGCCGGTGTGTTTGTCTGTGCAGCGGTGGTGCAGGTCAGTGGTCACCTGGCGGGGGGGACAGGGGGGTATCTCAGGATGGTTTCCAAAGAAATCTGCCTGGACTTGGGTGCCTTCAGCAAATTTGGGTCCCTTTGAGCTTTTTGAGCTCTGCACAGACACCGAGCTAAGGAGGGCTGGGAACAGCCCAGCCTGGCCTGCCTGGAGCTGTGGTGGCACTCACGATCTGCACCGTGCTGGTGGTCCTGCTGCTGTAGGTGGTGGTGAGGATGGCAGAGCAGCTCTCGCTGTAGCGGGGCCGGTGCCCGTCCCCCAGCACGCTGCCCACCGACACCGTGTAGATGCTGTTGGTGTAGCCGTCGCAGTTGCAGTTGTCGTAGTTGGTGCCACCGTTGCCCGAGGCCCAGATGAAGATGGAGCCGAGCCCACCCCGTCCCTGTTGAAGAGCAGAGGGCGGTGAGCGGGGTGTTCTCGTGTCCCTGCCATCCCCGAGGTCGGGGCTGGGCTTACTTGGGTGACCCCTCTGTGGAAAGCAGCAGCAGCCAGCACTCCCGGCCCGTCCACCGTCCTGCCGTCGTCCTCGGGGCCCCAGCTGGCGCTGTAGATGTGGATGTGCTGGGGTTGCAGGTTCAGCGCCTGGGCCTCCACGATGTCCATGATGGAACCGTCCAGCATCCGCACGCCTGAGGGCGGGCACTGGTGGTGGCTCGCGGGGGACAGGAGCCACGCACGTGCCGCGCCGAGGGAAGGGTTTGGGGACACCTTGCCGGGCTCCCCACAGCTCCCGGCAGCTTTCACATGACCCTGCCCTAAGGAGATCAGGCTCCCTCCCGCGGGTCTGTGCCCATGAGCTGCTTCCCAAAGCTCCTCATTAAGCCTTCTGTAATTAAGCCCAGGGAGTGCTCTGGGCTTTTAACCCCCTTTGCCACCCTCACTCCCACAGTGGAGCATTAAACCCTCAGGGAGCACCGAGGCTCATGTGGGGTAACACTGCAGCACCCCTCGACACCCCACCTGTGCTTCTGCATTCCCACAGAGAGGCTGGAGCCCATTCCCACCTTCCCTTCCGCGGGAACAACCTCTCACCTCCGATTTTGGCGTTGTAGGCGACGCCTGCGCCACAGATCCCGTTGCTGGCCACAGCTGCCACTTCCCCTGCACAGCGTGTCCCGTGCCTGGGGGGGGACAGAGTGACCCTGTGAGGGGTGGGGGGCCTGGGACAGCCCCGGAGGTGAACCCCCCCAGTGTGGGGAGCTGGGCAGAACCCACCAGTTCCTGTCCCCGTCGCCGTATCGGGGCTGGGGATCGGGGTCGTTGCTGTTGAAGTCGTAACTTGCCAGCGGGTCCTGTTACAAGAGGAGGCACCGGCGTGAGCCAGAGGGCCCGGGCAGGGCTGTGACAGCTCGGCACAGGCGCCTGGCACTGAGCCCGGTGCTGGCACCGCCGAGGGTCCCCCTGCCAGCCCGGGGGGACAGCGGGGCCCCTCCGTGCCCAGCGGCACTGGGAGCTGGAGCTAAAGCAAATCCTGGGAGGGAAGGGAGCAGCAGGAGAGGCTGCGGGAGCTGGGAAGGGGCTCCGGCTGGAGAAAAGGAGGAGCAGGGAGGACCTTTTGACTCTGCACAACTCCCTGACAGGAGGGGACAGCTGGGGGGGGTCGGGTTCAGCTCCCAGGGGACAACAGGACAGGAGGGAGCAGCCTCAAGCTGTGCCGGGTGGGACATCAACAGGAATTTCCTCATGGAAAGGGTGGTCGGGCACTGGAAGGGGCTGCCCAGGGAGGTCTGGAGTCGCTGTCCCTGGGGGTGTCCGAGGAAATGCTGGAGGTGGCACTCGGCGCTCTGGGCTGGGGACAAGGTGGGTGTCAGGCACAGCTGGGACTCGACGGCCCTGAAGCCCTTTTCCAGCCTCAGCGACTCTGGGATTCTGCAGGAAGAGGTAAAACAGCAGAGTTTGCTGTTTCCCTGACAGAGCCCAGCGTGCTGAGGGTCACCTGAGGGGTCACCCTCGCTGACCACGCAGCCAGGAGAGAGGAACCACAGCCCAGGGAAGCGGTGCTGTTATCAACACCCCGTGGAACATGTTTACCAGCTTTCCTGGCTTTGCAGCTTGCTGTAATTACACCTATTTGGGGGCTCCGCTGCGTGTACAAGTTCTAACATTTCCTCAGCCTGAGATTTCTCTGCTGGAGGCTCCAAACCTTGGATCCAGCCCTGGAGAGGCCGAGCTGCCACCGCACAGCCCCGGGGGTGGGATGAGGCATCGATCCCACCCTCCCTTAAGGGGCTATTCCCCCGTAGTTACGTAGTTGGCAGCCAGGTCGGGATGATCCTTTTCCAGCCCGTCATCCAGGACAGTCAGCACCACCCCCAGCCCCGTGTAGCCTCTGCTCCAAGCCGTGAGGATGTTCAGGTCGGGATGGATGTCGTTGTTCTGGAAAAACAGATTAAATTGGATCGGCAGCCTGGGAGCACCTTGGAGGATTCCTGCTGCCTCATCACTGCCGGTGTTAGCTCGGTTTATGTCCTGCCAGGGCACTGGGAAGGGCATTGCTGGTGGTCAGGGAGGGGTCCTGCCCCTCTGCCCAGCCCTGGAGGCACTGCTGGGGTGCTGTGTCCAGCTCTGGGCTCCTCAGGACACGGAGTTCCTGGGGCGGGTCCAGGGCAGGGTCACAAAGTTGAGGAAGGGATTGGAGCATCTCGGACAAAGAAAAGCTGAAGGAGCTGGGGATGTTCAGCCTTGAGGGGTACCCTCAGCCCTGGGTGTCCCTGGGTGCAGGGAGGGCTCAGGCTCTGCTCTGGGGGCCCAGCAATGGCACCAGAGGGACCGGCAGGGACTGAGCCCAGCAATTCCCCCTGCACGAGAGGAAGAATTTCCTCAGTGTGCAGTGCCCGAGCTGGGAGCAGGGACCAGAGAGGCTCTGGAGTCCCTCCCTGGGGACATCCCAGACCAAGCCAGACACGATCCTGCACTCTGCGATGGTGCTGAGCAGGGAGGTGCCACTGGCTGCCCCGCCGTGGTCCCGTCCTTGCCGTGATTTGGGGGAGGGTTCGGAGGGGAAGCAGCCCGGTCTCACCATGTACCACTGCTTGGGGAACCAGGGATCTGTGGGCACCACGCCCGTGCCTCTCCTCGAGCGCTTCTTCACCGTCTGCTGCTCAAACCACAGCACCTGGGCGGGGGGCAGCGCCGTGGGTGCCAGGCAGGGTCTGCCCACGGCTGTGCCCCAGCTCCCCGTGCCCTCCTCCCTACCTGGGGGTCCCTGCTGAGCCGCATGTGCCACCCCCAGTGCCGGCTCAGCGCTCTCTGCCTGGTGCCGCGGTGGCTGAAGTGATGAAAGGGCTCTCCCTCCATCACCTGCGGGCACAAGGAGCCGCTGTGAGCTTCCCTGGGGGACACCAGCGCCAGCCCCGCGTGGGCTGTGGGGGTCAGAAAGGGGAATTTAACGTGAGCTGTAGGGCAGGACAAGCAGAAAGCGTCATTTGGAGACAGAACGGAGTCCTGGGGAGGGGGGCTGTGCCCTTGGGGGTGCCTGGCTCACCCCGGCACGCTCGGCAGCCGTTTGCCCTGAGGGTGGGGGGGCACTGGCACAGGATTCCCGGATTCCCAGGAAATGTTTGAGGCCAGGTTGGACGGCTCTCATCTAATGGAAAATGTCCCTGCCCGTGGGACAGGCGAAGGGGACAAACAATGGCGACACGGGGCGGGTACGAGCAAGAAGATCGGGCCAGGGGCACACGGGGTGAGCTGGGCCCGTCTCTCCCCGCCCAGGCCGCACCTGACCCAGGTAAAGCAGCCCGTGCCGGCGGGCCAGGGCCCGGGCGTCCCGCAGCCCCGCCGCCACCCGCACTGCCGGCTGCCCTGGGCTGACACCGGCTC
>JAWWMU010000107.1:1764595-1775583 GCA_035048155.1 Cinnycerthia olivascens
CTCCCCCTTGTCCCCTCCACCCGCAGTATTGGGGTGCTCCCTGCCAGCCCCTCTGCCCATGGTGGGGGGCTCTGACGCCGCCCCCCGCCCGCAGCTGGACGGGGCGGTGACGCTGAGCAGGACACGGGCGCGGATCTCGCTGCCGAGCCGGGAGCCGGCGCCGGGGGCTCGGTGCAGCCTGGCGGGCTGGGGGATCGCGGCCCGCGGGGGCCGGGGGCTGTCGCCCACCCTGCAGGAGCTGGAGGTGACGGTAATGGACTCGCGAATGTGCAACAACAGCCGCTACTGGAATGGCGAGGTCGGCCCCGCCATGATCTGCTTCCAGGGGCAGCGGCGCGGCTCGGTGCCCGCCAAGGTGAGCGTTTGGGGGTCCGAGGGCTACAAAGCTCTGCCCACCCCGAGCCCGGGTGCGGGGGCTCCGGGGGGATTGTTCACCCTGGGCGGGTGAGTGTCTCCCTGGCCACGGTGGGGTCCCTGTCCCCTGGTCGGGGTTCACTCCCCGGTGTCACCCCCCCTTAGGGTGACTCGGGGAGCCCGTTGGTGTGCGGGAAGCGGCCGGCAGTGGCCGGCGTGATGTCCTTCAGCAGCCCGAATGTCACTGACATTTTCAAGCCGCCGGTGGCCACCTCGACCGTGAAGAACAAGAAATGGATCCGGAAAACGCTGCGGAGGGGCTGCAGCCAGCCCGAACACACGGGATGGACCGAACACCCCTTCCTATTTACACAGGTTGGCTTTTAATTGGGAATACTGTCCAGAGTCTGGTAAAATAACATCCTTAGTACATAGATACAGTGACGGCGAGCAGAGCCCGGCGGGATTGTCGGTGGAGGAGGGGGAGGGTGGTGGCTTGTAGCCGAGGGACGATGCTGGCCCTCCTGCCACCCCTGCGCTCCGGTACAGCATTCGGAAGTGCTGCTCCTGGGATTTTCCTCCTTTTATTCAGTCCCAGCTGCTGATCCCTCCATGCTGGTCACTGCCTGGGCAGGGGGACTCCAGTGGACACTGGGGTGTGCCCATCCCCATGTCCCCAGTCCACATCCCTGGGGACCCCCTGAATATCCCCATGGTTCTGGTGTCTCCCTGGCCTCACTGTGTGTCCCCAGTGCAACAACCCAGAGCCCCTCACTGTGTCCCTACAGCCACCCACGTGTGTCCTCTGTGTCTGTCCCCAAAGTCCCCCGTGGCACTGGCACGGGGGGCACAAAGGTCACTCCATGCACAAAGGTCACCCCATCCAAAGCAGGGAATGATGGTGTAGGACTGGGAGGTATCTGAGGGCCCAGCTGGCAGCAGGATTGGGGTGTCCACAGGATTTTGGGGCTGGGAGGCCCCACACTTGTGGGCGTAATCCAGTCCTGGATGGATCCGTGTCCACATCCACAAGGACACACCCGGATCCTGGCGGCGAGCTAAGGCTCTCCTGCCCTGGGGGTGTGAGGCTGGGGGGCTGTGGGTGAAGGTGAGGGACCCCAGACCCTTTCCTGGGGGTTGGGCATTCCGGTGCCAGCTCAGCACTCTGTCCCCTCGCAGAGCAGCCCCCCAGCCTGGTGACAGCACCCTGTGAGCAACCGCTGGGATGAGCCCTTCGGGACCTCGGCCACCCCCACCAGCCCTGCCCAGCTCCTCCTGCACCATTTTCCCCTGCCACCACCTCGGACTGGCACAGGTCACCCGCCACAATCAGGAGCCACCAGCAGCATAAACAGGGCTCCTGGTCCCCATCTCCCCCTCCAAAGCTTGTCCCCTGTGACCCTTCCCCTGTTAATAAATGAGCTGCCATCGTTGACAGAGCCAGAATTGGTGCCAGGCAAGCTGCAGCGTGTGGGGTTTTCCTGGTACCGGGTGTGCTGTGAGATCAAGGCTCTGCTTCAACCCCTGGGTGAGCAGGATGGGGGCACGTGGGGACACGGCCCCACCTCAGCTTGTCCCTGGATGTCCCTCAGCGGGAGGAGATGGTCCATGAGAACCACCCCAGGGTGTCAGATCCGGAACGTTCCCAGTGTCCAGAATCGTGATGCTCCAGCACAGCAAGACCCCAGCCGGGGCCAGCAGCGGGTTGGGGGTGACTCACAGGTCCTCAGCTGTCCCATACCCCCATGTGTGTCCCAAACACAGTCCTGGCCAGCTCCCGTGGGGCTGGGGGTGTCGCAGGACCCTCACTGGGGCATCATCAGGCTTGGATTTTCTCCACCGCCTTGTCGGCCACCGCCGTCACCGCCATGGGGCTGGGGACGTAGTTAAAGGGGGTGACACGGGCGGCCTTGCTGGGGGAGCCGTGCCGGCTGCCGGGGAAGGTCCCGGCGGGCGCCTCGTGGCCGAAGGAGATGGGCAGGGCGGCCTTGGCGGGCGCGGGGGCTTCGCCGTCGCCGGTGACGCGGGGGTGCGGGGGTCCCTCGCGGGTCTCCAGCGTGGGAGAGGTGCTGGAGTTTGTCTTGGAGGTGGCGAAATCCTCGGTCTGCACCACGGCGTCGCTGGTTTTCCTGGGCGTGCCGGGGCTGCCGGGGGGCTCCTCGTCGCCGGAGCCCGCCAGCGGCAGCGCGGAGGAGGGCAGCGTGCTCTTGAGGATGTGCGGGATGTCCTCGTCCCGGATCCTCCGCCACGTTCCCTTCATCACCACCACCGGCGGCTTTCCCGGCGGCCCCCCGGGAGCCGGCTCGTTCTGCCGCCGCCGCGCCGCCGCAGCCTCGGAGCGCACGGAGGACGGGCTGGCCGCCCGCCGCGCCACGCTGATGTTGGGCGAGGACGAGTAGCGCTTGAAGGGCTCGCCCGCCGGCACGCTGGTCTTCACCGGCAGCCGGGATGGGCTCTCCGAGCTGGTCCGGCGCGGAGGTTTGACCCCGGCAGCGGCTTTGCCGCCGGGCTGGGCTCTGGGGATGAGCGGCCGCTGGCCGGGGGTCGCGGGTTTGGCCGCCTTGAGCTCGTCGCAGCGGGAGGAGCAGAGGAACACGGCCGGGAGCGCGGCTCGGCTGCGCTGGGGGGAGCCCCGGCGAGGCAGTGAGGTGGCCGGTGGCCCCGGGGACAGGTCGGAGCGGCGTCGCAGCAGCAGGCTCGAGGATTCCTTGATGAAGGTGAGCTGGCGCAGGAAACCGGAGCGGTCCGAGTCGCTCCCGCTGGAGCGGGCGGATGACATCCGCACTAGGTTGAGCCGGCTGCCCCCCGGCCCTCCGGGCCGAGCCTTGGAGCCATCGACCTGCTCCTCCAGCACCGGCATGGTCCCCCGGCCCGGCAGCACCTTCCTGCTGGGCTTCTGCATGAAGGGGATGCGCACGGGCGACTTCTGAGTCTTGGACTGCTTGGGAGCCGGGGATTTGGGAGCCGGGCCTCTGACCGGGGGTCCCGGCGGGGACGAGGAGCCGCTCGCCTTGCCCGCGGCCGGGCCGCCCTGCTTGGTGACCTGAGAGGGCGACGGCAGCTTTTTGGGGGCGTGCTGGGAGGGCGTGGAGGTGCGGGAGGAACCCGAGGACGGGGGGCCTTTGCCGATGCGGGCGGGCGGGGTGGTGCTCCTCTTGGGCAGCGCCAGCTCCCCGGTTTCGGGGGCTTTGCCCAGCCGGTGCAGGCTCCGCGAGCGCTGCTGGCTCAGAGAGAGGTTCTTGGGCGGCGGCGCCTCGGGTTTGGCCGCGGGGGTCTTCTTCGGGGTGGCCCGTGGGCTGGCGGCATCTTTGGCCAGGCTGGGCATGTAGATGACGGTCCTGCCGCGGAAGACCACGGGCAGGTTGGGCACAGGCTTGGCAGGCGCCGGGCTGCGCTCCGCCCTGGAGCCGGCGCGGCCGGCGGGACGGGCACCGGCCGCGTCCTTCCGCTCCGGGCGGCCCTTGCTGTGCTCCCTCCGCGCTGGATCCCGGCTGGAAGCGCTGCCGGGCCGCTGCTTGTCCTGCCTGCCCAGGGAGAGCTGCAGCGTGGAGCCCACCGAGAGCCCCGACATGAAGGACAGGATGGAGTCGGACTCGGAGGAAGGCTCCCGGGACAGGGAGGCGGCAGCCTGGTGCAGCCAGGTGACGATGGAATTGGCTCCCTCCTGGATGGCTTGCCACTCCACGCTGTCCAGATCGGAGCCCCGGTCGGAGCCGCCGTCCTCCTTGGGGTGATGCCGGGTCTCGGCTTTCCGCTCCCTCCCGCCGGCGCCCGGCGGCTTCTGCTTTCTCTCCACCAGCCTGCGGCGAGCCGCGGGCCGCCGGCGCTTGGGCATGGCCGAGCCGATGCACTTCTGCAGCAGATCATCCTCCGAGTTGAGGCTGGGGGAACTGGGCGAGCCCTCCTGCGCCTGCCACACTGCAGCGGACCGCGGCCAGGTGGCTTTGCCGCAGGGCTGGCCCCGCTCCTCGCCCTCGGACAGGTTGGCGTCGCTCAGGGAGCTCATGGAGGAGCTCAGGGAGTAGCACGGCGGCGTCTCGTCGGCGATCAGGTTGTTTTGAGGCTTCGTCTTCGCCGGACGGGGACCGGGCTCGGGGTCCTTCCGAGGGTCGGAGCCTCCCCAGCGCTCCCTCCGTGGCGCCCGGCCGGGCTGGGCTCTGCTGCCGGGCCCGTCCCTGCCCGCCTCGGGCAGCTCGTCCAAATCCGGATCGTAGAAGCAGTAGACGGCTTCCTCCGTCGGCGTGGTGTGGCACAGCGACTGGAACACCACCCCGTCCTCCAGAGCATCCTCCTTCCTGCCGGGGGCACCGCTGGCCCTTCCCACCCCCAGCTCTAGGCTGGCTGCGCCCTTCGAGAGGGTCTGGCCCCGCTTCCCCTCGCCGCGGGCCGGCCCCGCTTTGCCCTTCCCGGCGGAGCTGAGGCGGGCGGGGGCCGAGCTGCCGGAGGCGGCCCTGCGGGCCGGGATGGTGCCGGGGTCGCGGCGGCGCTCGGGCAGGGGGTGCTCGGCCTCCTCGCCCGCCGGGTGCCGCAGGGTCTCGTCGCTCAGCGAGGCGGCGCTGGAGAAGTTGACGGGGGTCCCGTCGGCCGAGTCGGTGAAGGAGTCGTCGTCCTTGAAGAGGTCGCGGGAGGTGGCTCGCAGGTGCTTGGGGACGCCGGGGTGGGCGTGGGCCGGCACCAGCATGTACACGGGGACGTGCAGCGGCTTCTTGGTCTGCGGGTGCAGCACCTGCCCGGACAGCAGCGAGGTCTTGACCTTGCGGAAGCGGGAGGGCATGGCCGAGCTGATGCACTCCTTGAGGATCTCGATGTCGTCGTCGTCGGGGGGCTCGGGGCGCTCGGCCCGTCGCCGGCCCTCCAGGTACCGCTCCTCCCGCCGCTCCTCCCGCTTCTCGTGGGCGGCGAAGTTCAGGCTGTTCTTCTCCGGGAAGGTGGGAATCAGCTTGAGCTCCACGTCCTTCTGCACGTAGTGCTCGTGGAGGGGCAGGGCGCTCAGGCTGGAGGCGCACGAGAAGTTCTCGTTGGGCTTCTCCACCGTGAAGTAGACCATGGAGTCCAGGTCCTGGGGCAGCTGGAAGCGCTCCTTGAAGTCGGTGATCTCCATGAACTTCTTGACGTTGTTCTCCCACTGGATGTTGAACTGGCTGGTCTCCTTCTCGGGCTGGCAGCCCAGCTCAAAGAGGGGAGTCTTGCTGCGGCTGGGGGGCATGGTCTGCCCGGGGCTGTCCGGCAGCTCGCTGGGGCTGATGGTGCCGCTGATCATTTCACTGCAGGGGTCGCTCTGGATGGAGCTGGCGATGGAAGGGCTCTCGAAGCTGCCCAGGGAGCTGACGGAGCTGCAGCGGCTCATCACCAGCGGCGTCTCCTGGATGTAATTCTCCGAGGAGCTCGAGGGCGTCAGGTCCTCCTGGCGCGAGGGCGAGGCCTCCCGCAGGAAAACCTTGTCACGCTTCGGGAAGGGGATGCTGATGGGCTGGGAAATCCCCACCGGCGTGGTGGGACCCGGATCCACCGCCTTCTCCTTCTCCTGCCTCCCATCCTCCCCTTCTGCGTCCCCTTCCTCCATCTCCAGGATCTCCAGAGAGGAGTCGCTATCCAGGTCGTTCTCGCTGTGGCTCTGCCCGTCCAGCACGTTGTCTGCCGAGGAGAGGGAGGACAGGGAGCTGCACCGGGAGAAGCAGATTGGGGTGTCCTCCACCGAGTACTTCTGCACCGACTCCTGCTCTGCCGAGGCCGGTGGCTGGGCCGGCAGCTTCTCCGGGATCTTGCTCAGGGGTTCGGCCGCCTGCAGCAGCGCTGGGGGGAGCCAGGCTTGCTTCCTGCCCAGGAGAGAGGGCTGGTGCCCAGCAGCCACATTGCTCTTGGCCAGGGCCTCAAGCATGGGCACATGCTGGTAGGATGGAGAGAGCTTGATGGTGCGAACGTGGGGGTCGGTGGGGGGCTTGGTGCCCACCTCCTTCTTCCACTCCGTCTCCTTCTCTGGCACCTTGGGGCTCGGGAAAGTCACCGTCTTCTTGGCCCGTTCGGGCAGCTCCCGCTGCTCGGGTTTGTCCAGCTCGGCCGAGTCCCGCGCCGGGGGCTCGGGCCGCTCCGGTTTGCCCAGGATGCTCTTGAGGTCGAGCCGGCTGGGCCGCTTCTGGTAGCGCTGCAGCTCGTCACGATAGTCCAGGAAGGCGGCCCTGGGGCAGGGCTTCATGTGCTCCTTGGTGCAGTACCCGTCGCTGGTGCTGCCGCTGTTGAGGCTGTCGGTGGACAGGCTGGTGCAGGCCGTCTTCAGCCGCAGCAGGGTGTGCGCCCGGCTCAGGCCCTCCCGCTTGGCGAAGCCGCCAGCGTCCGACAGCCGGCACGGCGAGCAGGACTGGGCGCGCGCCTCGTGCCCATCCTCGGGGCCGTACTGCCAGTCCAGGCAGTGGTCCTCGGAGCTGAGGCTGAAGCTGTCGTCCGAGGAGTTGTGCATGGTGGAGATGTCCTCCACCAGCTTGTCGATCTTGGCCACCGTGCTGGAGATCTTGTTGGCCAACTTCTCGGCGGCCAGCGAGACGTCGTCCTCCGGCAGCGGCGGCTTCTTGGGCTCGGCCGCCTTCCCGCTGCTGTCCTTCTCCGGCTCCGGGCAGCGCCGCTGCGCCAGCGCCCGCGGCAGCGCTTGGCCCTGCAGGAAGGAGGAGTTGAGGAACATGGAGAGGACGGAGGCGCTGGCCGTCTCCACGCCGGTGGAGATGTTGGGCACCTCGTCGTCGTCGAAGCAGCCGGAGTCGGAGGCATAGTCCTTCACCAGGCTCTCCATGTGCCGCATCGGCTTCTTGGCGCTCTGGCCCTTCAGGCTCTGCTTCTCCATGGTGTCGAAGGTCTCAGCCAGGTGTTTGGCGTCCAGCTCGGCCTCCAGCGCCTTCTGCTTGCGCATGTAGAGCGAGGGCATGCACGAGCCCGGTGACACCACGGCCGCGTCCTTGTACTTGGGGGGCCGGTTGGTCAGGAGGTTGCGCAGCGCGGCCGCGCTGCCCATGGCGATCATCTTGTGCTTGGAGTGGATGAGGTTGCGGAGCATGCTGACCGCCCCCAGGTCCCACAGCAGCTCCTGGTCGCGGGGGCTGCGGGCGGACAGGTTCCAGAGGGTGCCGCAGGCATTGCTGACGATGGTCAGGCTGTGCGAGCGCAGGTGCTGCAGCAGCGTCTGCAGGCAGTTGTGGTCCCGGAGCACCTGCCTGTGGGACAGAGGGGACACCCTGGCTGTCAGGGTGGTCCTGGACCCTTCTCTGCTCCATTCCAGGGCTGCAAGGTGACTCCACCCCTGCCCAGCCATAACCGTCCTCAGTGCTTTCCTTGGGGTCTGCAGTGCCCCTGATCCTGCAGCACCCCCAGCTGTGGCATCCCCCATCATCCATGGTGCCCAGGATCCTCCATCTCCATCCTACCCACAGCCATGGCATCCCCCAACACCATCCCTGGGGTCCGTGGTCCCCAGGGTACCCCATTCTCATCCTACCCATAGCCATGGCATCCCCCAATGCTATCCATGATGTCCAGGGTTTCCTATCTCCATTCCCCTTGTCCCTGCAGCCATATCATCCCCTAACACCATCCCTGGGGTTCATGGTGCCCAGGGTACCCCATTCTCATCCTACCCACAGCCATGGCATCCCCCAGTGCCACCCCTGGGGTCCATGTTGCCCAGGGTCCCCCAGGTGTGGTCCCACCCCACGGTGCCCCTCACCTGTAATCCTCCCGCGTGGCGACGAGGCTGGAGACGTTCCTGAGGATGCCGCCGCCACTCTCGATGATGGCCAGGGAGTTGCTCTGGCACTTGTAGGTGAGGGTGCTGACCAGGAAGCCCAGGGCCCCCTCCACCCCGCAGATGGCCGCCTTGTTCTCCGTGCTGTGCGCCGAGAGGTTCCACAGCGCGCTCAGGACACTCTTCAGCGTCGACTCCTGCCCGGGGAGGGGACACACAGCTCCTGTCAGCCCTGTCCAGTCAACCTGTGCCCACCCCAGGGGGGACACACAACCCCACCAGCCCTGTCCAGCTGCCCCCTGACTTCTGCCACTCACCCCAGCAGGGACACGGAGCCCTGCCAGGTCTGTCTGTCCATTCTGTGCCCACTGTCACCCGCCCTAGGGGGTACACACAGCCCTGCCAGGTTTGTCTGTCCATTCTGTGCCCACTGTCACCCGCCCTAGGGGGTACACACAGCCCTGCCAGGTTTGTCTGTCCATTCTGTGCCTTCTGTCACCCACCCCAGGGGGGACACACGGCCCTGCCAGGTCTGTCTGTCCATTCTGTGCCCGCTGTCACCCGTCCCAGGGGGGACACACGGCCCTGCCAGGTCTGTCTGTCCATTCTGTGCCTGCTGTCACCTGCCCCAGGGGGGACATGGAGCCCTGCCCGGTCTGTCTGTCCATTCTGTGCCCGCTGTCACCCGCCCCAGGGGGGACACACGGCCCTGCCAGGCCTGTCTGTCCATTCTGTGCCCACTGTCACCCACCCCAGGCTCACCTTGCCAGCGTGCAGGGCACAGCGCGTCAGCCCGGTGACGCTGCCCACCTCCCTCAGCACCTTCTTGCTGTTGATGTCAGCGCGCCAGGAGAGGTTCCTCAGGATGCTGGAGACCACCTGGAGGGGCAGAGAAGGGTGAGTGGCCACGGGGACCGTCCCCCTACCTGTGCCCCACCCCAGGGAGCCCCACCAGCACCCACCTGGTGCAGCTCCTCGCTGTCGGAGCCCAGCTGGGCCACGATGGCCTCCATGCAGCCGCGGCGGGAGCACAGCGTGGCCTGCGGAGAGGATGAGGGTGGTGAGGGTGACTGTTGTGTGTCTCAGGATACCCCAGGCCCCTCCCAGATGATTCCCTGCCAGATTTGTCAATCATTCCTCCTTTCCACATCCTGACCCCTGATGAGTGCTGCCTGTCAACCCTGCCATTCCAGAAGGGCGTCGAGTGGTTGGCAGAATTCAAAAGATGCTTCCCACCCCTGGAAAGACACTGGGCCATCCAAGTGTCCTCTGGCCCTTAGGATGTCCCCCCTGTACCTGGTTGGTGTCACCTGTGTTCCTTCCCTTCCCCTCTCCCTGGTTAAAAGAGCCAGCCCTCCATGCGGTGGGGATTCTGTTGGAGCTGTTGCTGGACTCGGAGGCCCTTGGGCCAGGAATAAAACTCTGAATGGAAACCCTCCATCAGAACCGACTCCTTTCCTTCACCCTCACCTTGGAACCTCTCAGTGGAAGGTAACCCTGAGCTCCTGCAGGCCTGGACTTGTCTCCAAGCCCTCAGCTGTAACATCCTGGTAGCCTGAGGTACCACTGGGGTGAAAACACCAGTGCTGCCAGACAGGCAAACAGCGAGGGCACAGCTCAGGCACAACCTCCTGGGAATATTGGACCCAACACCAATACACCGGGCACCAACACATGGGGAGAAGCACCTGCAAGGGATGCTCAGGTGCATCCCCAAAGCAGGACCTTTACTTGAAGCAGTCTCCCAAGGGCAATGCTGCATATCTACTTTATGTTGGTGCCCTTCAGCTCCTCTTTGCTCACCAGAGGCCTGTACCTCTCCAGGAACTCCTGGGATGTCCATCTGTGGGGGGCAGAGTGGGGGCAGAGGTGTCACACTGGACAGGGGGAAGCACCCAGGGTGCTGCTGGAGTAGGGGATACCTGGAGGGGTATCCTGAGGCTGATCTGGGCCTCCAGGACCTTGCAGGCTTGGAACTGCTCCACACTTGCCTGGAGTCAAACCTGGGGCACAGAGGGGCTGTCCTACCCAGCCTGGCATACTCCAAACCATGCAGGGCAAGAGGGACAGAGAGTGGAGGGACAGCAGTGCTCTGCCAGTTTCCCCATCCTCATCCCTCCAGCCAGGCACTCACTCAAAGGGCTGTTCCCCCCTGTTGGGGTTGGTGCAGTGGATTTGGGGGTGGTGCTGCCCAGCTCTTCCATCAGCCTCAGAACAAGGCAAGGGGGGCTCAGGGCCAGCAGGAGCCCCTGGGGGCTCAAGGAGATTCTCAGGGCACACAGAGCTCCTGGTGGGGCCAGCACACCTTCCCCCCCTCCCCTACACCTGGCTGGAGAGAGACTTCTTGCTCTTCTGGCTTCTGGGCAGGGACCTGTGGCCAGAGCAGCTGGGCCCCCTGAGCCCACTGGACCTGTGGGACTGCAGGGACATGGGGACATCCCCATCCTCCAGGAAGAACTCATTGAGGAGGGCAGACTGCCTGGGAGAACCATGTGAGCCAGGCAGCTCCTGTAGAGCCACCACCAAGAGCCACAGCCCCAAAACCAACCCACCCAGAGACAGCCCAGATGTTCTACATCCAGCTGTGCCCCACCTGCTCCCTGCCCCAGAAACAGCCCTGGGCACCTTCCCAGGTGAGCTCAAGAACCTTCTCAGGTGCTACTTAACCTCTGCCAAATGCATGGAGGGTGGAAGGGAGAAAAAACAGCGTTAGGGACATGGAAGCAGCAAGAACCTTAAGGACTCTGAGCAGGGACATGGCTGAGGTGGATCCCAAAATGGGGAAGCCAAAGCAAGGAGAATGGAGTGGGGAGTACCCACAGCTTACAAATGGCTGGAGCTGTGTCAGGGCTTGGGCTGGAGCTCAGGGAAAGGTTCTTCCCCCCGAGGGTGCTGGGCACTGCCCAGG
>JAWWMU010000107.1:1797051-1811926 GCA_035048155.1 Cinnycerthia olivascens
GGACAGGTCACAGCAGAGGTTGGACAGGGGACACTGGACAGGTCACAGCAGAGGTTGGACAGGGGACACTGGACAGGGCACAGCAGAGGTTGGACAGGGGACACTGGACAGGTCACAGCAGAGGTTGGACACGGGACACCGGACAGGTCACAGCAGAGGATGAACAGGGGACACTGGACAGGTCACAGCAGAGGCCAGCTGGGGCACAGCACCCCCAGCAGTACCTTGGGGGCCGTATCCCTGCTGCCAGGTCGGAGGGGGCTGCCCTGCCCAGCCGTTGGCAGCACTTGGCATGATCCTGCTTCCCCACTGGCTGGCCCCTGGTGGCCCCGGAGTCTGGCTCTTGCTATCCCGAGGCTCGGCGCGTTTCACCTCCACCTGGACAAAGAGAGGCAGAGCTCAGAGGGGCTGGGGGGGCCCCGCGCCCCCCGGCCCCTCACACACACCCAAAGGTACACTTAACTACACTTAAGCATCTTATGACTTATGTCTAAGTACTTAATTATTAAAACTTAAGGCCGGTAATTTACAATGTTTCTCAGGTACAGTGTAGGTGATGGTAAGGCATTACGAGTCCTACTGTCGAGGGATTCCGAGAAAAGCATCCTACAAATCACTTCAGTCTCGTTGGCTTTCATCTTAAAACAGCAGTACCCTCTTACAGCAGCTCTGCACTTACAGCAGCAGAATCTTGGGCATTCATGACAGACTGATTTCGTGTTCGAGGCAGGAGATACGAAGATGATGTTTTCAGTTAAAAAAACAGAATTTTGAGTGAAGAGGCTGCTCTGAAAAAGGGTACTAATGCTTTAACCAAACATGTTTGGGGTCCATTTGGAAGTGACAGTTTAACCCACCCCAACTAACTGCAATTTCAACTCTGCTCATACCTGAGAAACACACATTTTTTTATTTTTTTTTGTATTGTTGTCTTTTTTTTTTTTTTTAAACTTAAGATTTTATTTAAATGTCTAATGGAAGATAAAGACTTACCTTCCCCAGGCTAACGCTTAAAGAATCTCAGTTAACTCAAACAATGTCAGAGGGAATGGATGTGATAAGAGAATCTTACATTACATCTAACAAAAAAGTAAACAAACATGCAAGTAATAAAAATGGACAGTTGAGTCAATAAGAAGCAAATCTTCATACTGTGTTAAGTCAGTGACAAAACCCCTCCTGTTTTAAAAATTAGTAACCACAGTGCTTAACTTATTTCATTGCAAGATAAAATGTCCTAGTGTTCTCAGCCATGGAATAAGTGCGTTTGACCTACTTAAAATAAGCTCCACATTCAACATAAACCTCTCAAAAAAAAATAAAAAAAAATCCAGTTCTGATTTAATGAAACCCTCTCAGCACTCACTGAATTCGAGGCTGGGTTGTTTTTTTTTTTTTATTTCATGATTAATTTTAATGGGTGCCAGAGTACAAAGAAAATAAATCTCAATCATCAATGGGCCTGAGTAGTATGGAAAATAAAGTATTCAGAATTCTTCCTGCCATGTCTTAAAAGCCATTCATGTTGGAGAACAAACAGGAAACAGGCACAAGGCAAGGACAAAGCCCCCCACACCCCCCCTGCCAATGCCCCAAGGACATGAGACATGACAGTAACCAAATCTCTGTCAGCTCAAGGCCCTTCCAGAGAGGAACCAAGGGAATTTTTCAAAGGACTCAAATTAATGAGTCTTAACACATTTGCCTTGAGGGAATTCGGTTATTGCTTACAAAAGCAGAGGCCTTCTTGCAATTTTAATTTTTTTCCCCCTCCTTTCAACAACATATGGATTCATTTCAGCAATACCTTTTTAATTACCAAAAAGACAGAGATGCCATTTTTAAAGCAGGCATGATTAGGCAGTGAAGGAGAGAGCAGGGGATCTGGAGCTCATTAATCCTCGTGGAAGAATCCCATTAATTTTTCAGTGCGTGCTTGGAAGCAGGGAACTGCCAAAGTAAGGACTGAAAATTCCCTGTGCAATAGGGAGGTTCAAATTCCACACCTAGAGCCCAGGTTACCCCAAGAACTGAGGCAGCTCTGTTATCTGAGCTAAAAACCTCTAAATCCTGTTTTTTTGTCACTGAAAAGGGAGGGAAAAAGGGCAAAAAAATCGATTATTTCAGTTTGGAATGGGGTTTGTTTGGGGAGAACTCGAGTCCCAGCGCTGTGTCCCAAAGCCAGTAGCAATGAGGTGACACCTGGGGGCTCACACTGGGCTCTCCATCCTCTCCCAGCACCTCGTGGATGTTTCTCCTTTGTTCCCATTTTGGATCTGCTGCTCTGTGGGCTCAGCTCCCACTTTAGGGGATTGCTGAAGGCAATTCCAGGGGCAGAGCAGGGAATTTTGGCAATCCCTGTGTGATTTACTGCACCTGCTCACACCTGGGAGCTCAGAGCAGGAACCAAGAACTGATGCTCTGGATCCCACAAACACATTCCTTTGTCCCCACTATCAGGAAAACACCCAGCCTTCCACCCCAAATTAAGCTGACAGGAATTAAAGGAATTATTACACTGCAAAATGAACCAGAACTCCACTGATATGCAGAGTGTGTCCCCTGCTAGCTAAGGAAAGGCTTATGAAATATCAGCACATAAAAGACTTTAAAGACAATTAAAAACTCATACAATGCAGTAATTTAAGGAATGTGAGCATCTTCCGTGCCTCCCTGTACCCCCTCACTTCAAGTTTAGCAATTTTAACATTTAGTTTAAAATCTGGCTATACCTTAAAGCTGTGCAAGGACTTAAATTTACCAGAATTTCCTGTGGTTCATTTTTCTTCAAATTACTCTTTCCTCTATATATAAAACTTGCGTGTCCTGCAACAATTTACTTTGCTTTTAGGTTTGGTTGTTGTTTTTGTTTTTTTTTTCCACAGGTAAAAAGCATGTTTCTTGCTGAGTAACATCAAAGAAGCCTAAAAAATTCCTCCCTACCCAAGCCCCATTTGCTGACAACACAGTATGAAGATGAAACAACCAGAGGTCACTTAACTGCATTGTGGTTAAATACTATATAGAGTACGTGGGTTGGTATCAAAGTTTCACAGTAAGTGACCCAATTTTTTAAAAAACCAATCCTTCAGGATGTTTTTTATTTTTTTCCTCCCTTTTTCTTTTACAGTTTAAGGTTATATAAAGCAGATTGTTTGACACCACCTCGAGATTTGATTATCGAGTACACATCTGAAGGAGTGGTATCTTAAACCAAGCCTTGAACAACTCGGATTTCACTGGGATTCTGCTTTTCCAACAGCTGCAAATCACTGATTTCTCTCCTTGCACCAGAGCGGCGCTCAAAGCACAGGCAGTGAGCACCAGTTCATCCCAGTGCTGACGATCCCAGTTCAGCTGCTCAGCCCCAGGTCTGTACACACAAGGCCTCACCCCAAGCAGAGCCCACAGCCTGAATCCTCAGGCATCCAAACCCTCCCTTCCCCAGGCTGCCCCCTACCCTGACTGCCCTTCTCCAGCAAACTCAGACTTTCCCCACCTCCATGGATAAAGCCTTGAATTTGGACTGCTGTGCTCTCCCACCAACGATTAAATTGGATTCCCCAGTGCAATCGCTCGTTGCCCAAGACTTGGTTCTTTCTTAAGGTAAAATAAAACTACAACTACACACTTTTTTGCCCATGATGTCGTGAAAATGCATGTTGACAGCCTGGTCCACTGATTGTTCGTCCTCGAAAGTAATAAATCCAAAACCTAGCCAACGACGAAGAGTGAATCAAGGTAGCAGGGTGTTGTGACACAAAACAGGATGATGAACAGTATTAGGGGCAGACCAAGGGTTCAAGCAGGGGTTTCAGATAACGACACTTGTGTTCAATTGGCAAAAAACTCTGAGCAAATTGCAATGGATACTTCCTGTGAAGAGGCTTTAGTGCCTCTCGTCTCGATTGCGCGCATGCAGCTTCGAACTGAGCTCGTTAACCGGCTTTTAATTTGATTTTATTCCTCATCCACCTACCGGGAAATGGAAAAAAAACGCTAAAACCAAAATACTTGTGGGACAGCAGATTGAAGTCGAGCAGCTTTGCTGCTCCTCCCTTTGATTCAGCCTAGTTTCCCAAGGAAAGCCTATCATCTATCCCTGTTCCCCAAAGCTGCAAAGCAACTTCCTCCCAATCCCTTAGCCCAGCTTCCAGTTAGGGAATATTTTCCGTGGAAAATAAGAAAGTTAGTTTTGAAATGTAGCTGTTAAAGCATGAGAAATTTTACCACTCCATGGATGAATGAGAAGCTTCAGGAACTAACAACCTACATCAGCGGTTCTCAAGTTTTCCACACCTTGGAGAAAAAGCACGGAACAGGTGCTACTCCTTCCCCAACACAGCAACCCCCTGTGAGGTGCTGCTCACACAGAACGTGGTGCTGCTGCCACGTCCTCAATCTGTTTCATTTCTTCTATTTCCTGTTGGTTTCCTTTCGAAAATCCAAACAACTCCCCAGTCCTTTTTGGACTCATCAATGGGTGGCTCACTCCCTTCCACCTGACCACAGCCCCGGCTGCTGGCAGCTCTGCTGGATCCAGCAGCTTTTGGTGCTTGGAGAAAATTCCGGGAAAAGAGGCAACGCTCCTCTTTTGGAGGAAACTCTGGGAAAGGAGGCAAAGCTCCCCTTTTGGAGGTCACTCTGAGAACCACTGCACGTAGGTTGTAGCTGCTGACACAGCCGAGAGAGTGGCAAAAATAGAGGTTAATCCCCCAGGACATGGCGGCTGCTTCATGCCATCACCCACTGGCTGCTGCTGGGGACAACCCAGGGCAGGGAGGGACACATGCAGTACAGGAATTGTGCCATTCTTTGGATTAGCTACAGAAGGAGGGGAAAGGGGAGGGGGGGAGAGCAATAAAAATTAGAAAAGAAACCCGAAGGTGCGGCGTGGGAAGCGTTTATGGAACATGGATGCGGTTCTGCTTTTCTGAAACCCAAGATTTCCCCCTTGGTTTGCGTTTTGCTTTGCAGCTAGTGCTGACAGCAGCCAAATCTTGCTCTAAAGCGTTACAGAATACAGGATCTAGCACAGGAATGTCTCTCCACGCTTATCCAACTGCGTTGGGTAAGCCCAAAGAGGCCTAGTGTAGAGAAAGTTTATATATATATATATATATATAAAAATACACAAAGATACAGGCCAAAATAGATTCCAGCAGGTCAAATTCTGCTGTCAGCAACAAGAGCAAAAGACATCACTAAAATAAACTGAAAATAAAAAGGAAAAAACTTGGCATTTCCCACACACAAGAGACTGGCAGTATAAACGAAGTTTTGTGGAGCTGTGATGAAAGCAGCCTCGAAGGTGAGGGCAGCATTTCATCACAATATATTTGTCTGAGTTAACCAGAAATCCGAGTGTTGGAGCCAAAGGAAAAGTGTTTGTATTTAAATCACGTTTAGTATTCCAGCCTTTGTCTAAAAAGAGATGGGGAAGAAAAACAACGGATTCCGTCTGGAGGTGAAGGCTGTTGTTAAATTTGATTCCAAAGCTAAAGGAAGGGAACAGATTGTGGGATGGGGTTGGGAAGGGTGGAGCAGGGAGAGCCTGAGGTCATCGAGGAAAGAAGTAAATAAATTTTAAAAAGGGGACTTAAAAGGGTCAGGCAGCACAAGATAAGGAAGAGAGAAGAAATCAGAGTAACACAGCAGAACTCCAAGGTGAAATTTGAGCAGAAGTGATGAAACCCACCACCTGCAGCTTCAGTTTTTGAAGGACAGGGCTCTGTTGAAGGCTGGAGAAATGAACTGCATCCAGCAGGAATCCAAGAGAACCAGCCCAGAGGCAGGAGGAGAACAGACACAGCAAGAACCTGGAAATCCCTTCCCTGCTGCTGGCCAAGAACAGGAACCAGGAGAAGCTGAGGTTGCACCAAAGCCCCTTTGTTCCTTCAGAGATGTGACACAGCTGCTGTGCTTGGGGCTGTGGGAAGAGTTTGGGGCAGAGCTGGAGGAAGCAGAGATCATGTGGATACCTGACCCCAGTCAGCTCCTCAAGGGCATCACCTGAGAATTTGGTGCCTCCTGAGGAGCTGGAGGTAAATGGATGCCACAGGGATTAGGAACAGGGATCACCTTCCCTCCTCCTACCAGTAAACCAATGTGCATTTCCAAAGGATGGGTGGTAAAAGTGAATGGGAAAAGGCAAAATTCAGAAGGATCTGAGGAGAGATGGCACTGAATGGGCCTCTGGAATTTTATCAACAGTTATTACAAGGGTAAGGGGACAGAGCAGCAAGAGAACACAGAGAGAAGGCAAGAGAAAATGTGTTCTGGGATGCACCACCAGGAGTACCCACCACAAACTCGAGGAATTTTTCCTAGCACCCCCCCAGGGACTGCCAAGGCCATTTTGGGAGATGACTGTTAGTCAGCACACTAAAAAAAGCCTGGAACAGCAGAGAAACGAAAGGCAGAGAGACAGGATTCAAGAATTCTGATGAATTAGGGGAGGAAGTTTTCTGTGGGTGGAGACAAGACCTTTCCCCCACCTGGCATTTGTGCTTTGCACCCCAAGCCCTCCTTTGCCTGTTTTTAGTAGAGCTTGAAGCAGAGAAGCCATTAATTGAGACAGCATTAATCCAGAGCAGGCATGATGTTTAAGCACCTTTTGCACAGAGGTTGCAAGGCTGGGATTAAATATTGCAGAGATAGAGATGATACAATAATTACTGAAATATTTCAGAGCTTCAGCCCCCTATCACATTCGGATGCCTTTGTCTCCTCTATTCCAAAACCAGCTGCTCTAAAGCATTGAAACAGATGAATTTATGTGCTGCTTAAATCAAAGATATCTGCTGGAAGAAGATTAGAATAGCTAAAGAAAGAAAAAAAAAAAAAAAAACAAATATATTGAAACTTCGTTTACACTCCAATAAAAGACAAAGCCCATCCCTCCTCTGACTGCGGAACTGGCCTGTACCTCTGTGATAAATTATCACCTAGAGAGAAGAAATCTAAAGAGATATCGTTAATCACAGTCAAACAATTCACAGAGAGAAAAGAAACAAAAAAAAAGAACTTACTTAACATTACCATACTTTACTATGAAACACTTAAATATGTCACTAAGGATGTATGTCTAAATTAAAAATAAAACTAAGACTTAACAGCTTAATAAATATGAAGTGAAGGATATATTTCTTAATAATGAGGCAGAAGAGAAATGAAAAGTTCAGATGGCAAACTATTCTCTAGCATGTCCAACATGCTACAGGGTGGGAGCACAGCTAAGCTTCACGTGCCAAAATATTGCCTCTTCCTTGGCAAACAGATGGTGGATGCAAAGGGACAGGGGTGACATGGAAATTGCTTCATATTTTGACCAAAGGTTCCCAGCTTGATTCAATATCTGGTGAATCTTTTAGGTTTTTGGGGTTTTTTAACCCATCCCTCTTAAAAAGCAATCTCGTATACAGGGATTGCATATCCCAAAGAAAAATATACACATATATATATATATTTCAGAATTATTTTGTGTTGTTGAAGGAGAGTTTTTCTTTAATTTGAGGTGAAGCCATTTAACCAAAACAAAAAGCAGGTGATGGATGGATTCTGTCCTGTCTCGTGCTCTGGCTGGAGCACCCCACATGCACTTCCAGACCCAACATACCTTTAATGTGGAACAGGAGGAAAATCTGCTTATTTTTTTCCCCCCTCAAAAGTACCTTAAGCCACAGGAGTGGCTCAAGAATCAAATTTCATTCAACTATAAAAAAAAAACCAAACCCAACCCATCAATGAGCATGAAACATCTGAGTTGAAATGCACAGACCCAAGTGAAGCTGGAGATGAAGAGTCTAGACTTGAAGTGATGTTTGCCCAGTGAATTATTCTTTTTCCTGAGGCAACATAGGGAAAAAAAAAAAAAATTCTACCTTTTCTGATGGTGTGAAATAGTTTGCCATCTGACTATAGGAGAGTATGAAGAAATTTCAAGGACAAACTAGATCAGCCTTTACCTCGGGGCCTCTGTTTCTCTGCGTCATAGATCATTACAACTTCAGTGACCTGGAAGAGAGAAGGGAAATTCTACTCCCTGTGCTACCAGGGGAGGGCTGGAACAGTCACCACAGGCTGGTTCCTGCTCTCTACCCACAAAGCACAATCCAACTGCAGCCATCATCCCAGCAACAGCACAAAACCAGGGAATATTGCTCTTCCTGGGGCTTCAGAAAGCCTGAGTTCATCTCTATTGTCTCACTTAACAGTTTAACATTGAGGTTTTGCACTATTTGTAGCCACTCTATTGCACACCCCAAAGGTTTGTTTTCCAACAACTCATCAGTGTAGATTTTTGAAACGTGATTTTCCCCATTTTTAATCATTTGCATTTTCAGCATGAAGAGCAGCTTGAGCTGCAGGCACCTTTAGGAACGTGCAGCGCTCCTCTGATTGAATTACTGGAGCACCAGAGAGGCCACAGCACCAGTTAAACCACTTTAAACAGCTTTACAAAACCCCTCTAAGTTCTGGATGAGCAGTACCAGTGTGATTATAACCTAAAAAAAAAAGGAAAAATGGAAATTTCAAGCTTCAAGGGCTTCAGGATTATTCTTCTCAGAATGAGCACCACAGTGAGCTACAATTTAAACAAAACCTGAGGTGTAATGTTTATGTCAACATTAAAACAGCTGAAGGGAAGTGCTCTGAGATCTCTCAGATACAGAAAAGTGGTCACAAAATGGGTATGATTTTGTAGAATTGCATCTTCAAGACAATCTTAGGATATTTTTACTGGTGAGTAAAAACGAGTTTAAAATCTGACACAATTTTATCTTTACTTACAGCTAGAAAACATTTGGGTTTGAGTTGCTGCACTCACTTGAGCACATCCTACTGGATGCTCCCACCTGGGGCTGGGGGACCCAAGTGGGGATTATGCCATGGGACAATCAGTGCCACATTTGTCCCTACCCTGGTCCATTTGGATCCTCTTCACTCTGGCCTTAATGACCCAGCAATGACCTGGGCTAAAAAAAAAAAATCAGTGCCTGCCTTGGGCTCTTCACTCTCGTGGCCACAAAACATTTGGGAGACTCCACTGCTCCAAAGGGACTCGTTACAACTCCAGGAAGATTTTCTGATTTCTATACTATGAGCAAAGTGCTACTACTTACTTTTAAGGGCACTTACAGTTGTGGCTGTTGCCTTCTACACCTGCAGGACATACCCTGTATCTCCCCAGCATCCAGGGCACAGCTGGAAAGTCAAGTCTGTGAGGAAGAGCCTTTAGAAACTACATCCCACAGCTGTGGAACGTGCTCCCTGTTTTTATTATTAGTCTACTGCAGCTTTTCAAGCTAAAGAAACAGTTGTTAGCTGTTGCTTTTTGTGTTTTTAAATAAGTGATCTTAATGGAATTTTAAACACTGATTTAATTCTTGATAAACTTAAGAATTTGTTTCTCAATAAATCCTTTGCTGCCACGAAGAAATGTCAGAAAAAGGTTATTGAAAAAAGTATCAAAAACTACAGTAAATGCTAATCAAGTTAATTTTTACCAGAACAGTCCTGAATTTAACTCAGGCAATCTTTAACATCCTCAAACTTATTCACAGCTGAGTTATTCAATTCAGTAGTTTATCATATTAAATGGGCAGTGAGAGCTGGGATAAATAGGAATTAAAACTAAATAACAACTAAATAGAAAAATAATACAGAAGATACAGTCATTTCAGTCCAAGGTTACAAACTGAATTAAAAAAAGTGCATGAAGAGCAGTTTGTCTCAGAATGGAGGTTCTAGGGACACCAGAACTGAGATTCCAGATGGTTTGAAAGCAGCTACTGCTCCCAAAATAATGGCAAGAGACCCAAATTGAACCCATCTGTACACACAATCAAATACCAGGATCTTAAAATTCAGCCCATTGAGAGACTCACTGTTCCCAAAAAATAATCAGCAGACATTTTTAATTGCCCAGCTGAAAGTTATCAAGAGAAAGGGGGGTGGGAGTGGAAATAGTAACAATAAGAAGAATCCTTTTTAAGCCACCTCAGGAGTTTTGGGAAGAAGGGACAGAATAATGCATCAGGTAAACTTAAACAAGAGGAGACAGAAGCAGCAAAGTAGATTCCACACGAGCAGCAGGTTCTGCCAAGGGACATTTCCAGATGATGAATGTTCACTACAGTTTCTCACAAAATGCTTCAGGTGCCCCTCCAGCAATTTGTCCAAATTACCCCCAAATTTGACAGCTTGAGGGAATGTGAGAGGAGGCAGCAGGGAAGGGAGGCACCTTCCCCCCCAGGACTCACCACTCCGAACTTCTTGAAGTATTCCCTGAGCTCTGTCTCGCCACAGTTATGAGGAATCCCACCAACAAAAATTTTATTGGATTTATTGTTATCGCTCCTGGATCCTTTCTGCTAAATCAAGAAGGAGAAAATCCAGTCAGAAGGACAGTAAGGGTGGCTGCTTCTATCATTTTACACTGAACCATGAACAATGGGCTCTGGCAGGCTGAGGGGAGAGCTTCAGCTTTGAAGTCTCCCAGGCATGAAAGGGAAGCACGTTCCCAGCTCAGAGGTTCAGAGTCCTCTGTTCTTCAGAGGATCAGGAATCCAAGGCCTGTGTTCTGAGATCACTGATTCATTTTACACTGAAATCTGGTGAAGCTGCAGGGTGTGGACTGGGCTGGAACAGCAACAGCCCTGCCAGTGCCCTTCCAAACACTGCTCTCAAATCTGAACAACTCCACTAAAAGCATCACTAAGAGCTCAGGAACCACCACACCCAAACTGACACTGCTCTGCACAGAGCCTGCCCATGGAAATCTAAATTAAAGACATTTTTTAGAAATTAAATTTGCACTCGAGTTCTGCGTACAGGCTTCTGCCTTGAAAACATGGATATAATCCAAAGGAATTCAAGAGAAACAGGCAGGGGGAAACACAGGGATCTTTCCTTACCCATCCTTCCTTCGGCCGTGTCCGCTCTGGCTGCATCCCCCGAGGTGTGCACGGCTTTGGATCAATCTGGAAAAAGTTCCAGTTTGGTCAGACCTCAGCAAGCAGAATTTTGCACTAAAAGTTATGTTTGTGGCAGCTGAACCCAGCCCTGCTCCTCAGAGCTCAAGGCAACACGAGCCACAGAGTTAGAGCTGCCTTACAATAAATCATTTAAACCAGGTTAACTCTGACACTCTGCAAATGAGGAGTCAGAATTTGAACCAGATTTTTTAATCTGGTGCAGGAAAAAAAATAACAACACAAAAGCAAACTTACATTTCGGCCATCTAACGTATGAGGTCTGCTGGCCAGCACTGTTCCCACACAGTTGGGATCTTTAAATTTGACAAATCCAAATCCTCGAGATTGATTTGTTGTTTTGTCTTTCATAATTACACAGTCTACAACTTCTCCATACTGGGAGAAGTAGCTACGAAGAGTTTCTGTTAAAGAAAAAAAAGCAAGTATTAAACAGAACCAGATATTAACAACACCAGACTGTGTTTGCAATTATGAGACAACAGATCAGCAAACATGGAAAACAACTTTAAATTCCTCTTTTGAAAATGATCACATCTTATTTTCCACAAACAAATGGCAGACAACAGTTTATTTCCACTCATACAAATGGAAAATAGTAGAAAAGTGATTATAAAAAGGGCTGTCTGTTGAGCTGACAAAAACTTCAGCACCAAACAATACCAACCTAAAAGTATTAATATATTAAAAAAATATATACAATCATATATCTGAGCTGTCTCTACATAAAATTTCAATAATTAGCAGAAAAGGAGGAGGGTCTCAGCACCATCTCCTCACCACAGCAGTGCCTGTTAACAGCTCCAGGCTGGGTTTTCACCATCCCCAATGCCTGCAGCATACATTGCTCACCTTGTGTCGTGCTCCAGTCCAGGCCACCCACGAACAGCTTTCTGCAAACAGAGCACAGGGCAGGTTTAGGGGCTACAGCAGGTGCTCCAGCTTATTTAAGGCAAAACTCAGCTCTTCTGGACGGGTTTGGGGGTACCAGGACCTCCAACATGCCCTACAAAGCTGGTGCTGCACTCAAAGCTGCTGGTTAAACCAAACCCTTCCTCCATCCCTGCTCTCTGCTCCTCCCTCACTCACCACAAAACACTCACTTGGCTGCCAGCACCTTCTCGTGGAGTGAAAGCAAAAGCAGAACTGCCAGAGAGAGAGATGTCAAACCTGTGCAGCAGGTACTAAATAACAGAGCAGCACTAATCCAGCACCAGTTATGAAACCATTGTACAACCCAGTTTCGAGATAGCGCCGAGCAGGTGAGAAAGTCGTGGCTAAATCCCAAACTAAACTGCTTAAAACTGATTCAGCTCTGCAAAGAGCACCCAAATCTGCAGGGTTTCGTGTCCCAGCATGCCCAAGGCCCTGGGGAGGTGCTACAGGAGGCTCCATGCCAGGCTCTGCAGCTCTTTATCAACTCCTGGGTGTGACAAAACTTCCAGCAGTCTCAGTAATTAAAGGTTCGTTAGAGTTAGAGCCACCTCAACACTTGGCCCTTGTCAGTGCCAAGAATTAACCCAAAAAAACCCTCATAGCTGTCTGCAGCTTCCTCCTGAGGAGCAGCATCCACTGCTGCTCTCTGAGAGCACGGGCAGGGCCCAGGGAATGGCTGGAGCTGTGTCAGGGCAGGCTCAGGCTGGGCAGCAGGAAAGGTTCTTCCTCAGAGGGTGCTGGCACTGCCAGCACCCCAGGGAATGGTCACAGCCCCAAGGCTGCCAGAGCTCCAGGAACGTTTGGACAGGGCCAGGGTGGGATTGTTGGGGTGTCTGTGCAGGGCTTTGATGATCCCTGGGGATCCCTTCCAGCTCAGGAGATTGTGTGATTCTGTGAAACACTCTGTTGGTAATGGCTCTGCACAGACAAGCACTGGCATAGTTTATTTTTGGGGGATGCCCTCTAGTTCTCCATCAGACCTCAAAGAGAAAAAACACCTTCTGCCTTGTCTTACCTATACCTGAGTTCAGCTCAGGGTGGTGGGAATTCCTGCACCCTCACTTACATGGGCAAAGTTGAATTTCTCCCAGTAGGAAAAAATTAAATGTCCTCTCACCTGCTCTTTTCAGGAGCAGGTAACGACAGGGAGAGCCCAGTCACCCCCTGTAAGAGCTGCAGGTGCACTGGGAATCCCAGGGAAGTGAAAGCCTTGCAACTGGAAGTTCCTGTGGAGCAGGGCAGCTCGCTGACAAAACCAGCCCGTCCCTTTCCACTTTGATTCACTTCTCTGTGATAGGACATCATGTCACGACCCTCCTGCACCAGCCAAAGTGACAAAACTCAATACTGCACAGCACCTACGAGCCTTGTTCCATTGAGGCAAATTCTGTTCCTAAGTTACGAGCCAAGACGTGACACGAGTCTTGTCTTTCACAAAAACAGAGCAACTGTTAAGCGCTGATCAAAGCATCTCCTTGAGCAGCCAACAAACAACCGAGCTGGTGACACGCGAGGCAAAGACAGCCCTCAGTGTCACAGCACACAGCGGCTGCGTTATCCTAACGCAGGAGGACGTGCCAGCCCTCCCTGCCAGGACCTGCCCGAGAGCAGCAGGGGCAGGACCCAGCACCCCTGCCAGGACCTGGCACCCCTGCCCTGCCTGAGAGCAGCAGGGGCAGGACCTGGCACCCCTGCCAGGACCCGGCACCCCTGCCCTGCCTGAGAGCAGCAGGGGCAGGACCTGGCACCCCTGCCAGGACCTGGCACCCCTGCCCTGCCCTCCCCGAGCAGCACGGGCAGGACCCAGCACCCTCCCTGCCCTCTCAGAGCAGCACACCCCTGCCAGGACCTGGCACCCCTGCCCTCTGAGAGCAGCACAGGCAGGACCCAGCACCCTCCCTGCCCTCTCAGAGCAGGCCTGTTTTCTGCAGGCGTGTTCAGGATGACGAAGTTTCCCTCAAGGATTGGTAAAGTGCCCCCAGCTCCCTCTGGCAGCGCTGGCTCCTGGCATGGGCTCAGGGCCTTGCTCAACAGCAGCCAGTTCACAGCAACAGGTCGTGTTCTGGGCTTTGCCCAGGTGGCCACACCATCCTGGTGGCTGCCACAACTGTCCCTTGATCACCTTCCCTCTCCACACACAGGACACAAATCCCTCTGCTGTGCTGTTATTTTTAGGGAAAATAAGTAACTCTCATTTCCTAATAGCAAAGTAAAACCAGCTGATCTAGTGCTGTATTCACAATAAAGTTTTGATGGGTGTTAGCAACATTTTCTTGACCAACCACATTCGAGCTTATGGCTTGTTTTGGGGTGTTTTCAAGTATATTTGATAGCTCGGTATACAAGATTAATCTGTTTTACTTCCTTGTGAAAGTACCAGCTGTGTTCTGTGAGAACACCAAGCTGTCTAGAAGGAGGGAGGTCACTGAAACCTTCCAATTCCACCATGAATTATTTGTAGTCACCCTACATGGAGTGAAAGAGCAAAGCTGGCTTGCTCAAGGCCAGCTCCAGCAGCTGTATGGAAATACACAGCCCCAGTTTATACACACACTGTGGAACACCAAAAGCCAGGAATCCCCTGCCTTGGGATCCTCCGTGGTTTGAAGACGCTGAGCAGGGCCAGAGTTTACAAAAATCCAGATGTGGTGTGGTACAGGACAGCTGTGAGGCTGTGTGAGTGCTCCTGCCCCCACACTCAGCTGCATCACCAGCCCTTTCCCAAGGTCTCATCCACCCTCCATCCCAAAAAACTTTTGTTCCTAACAGTTTATAAGCTGGCAGTTATTAAATCCATAGAAAAGTATAAAATTCATAGATTATCTCGAGTTGGAAGGGATCCATGAGCACTGAGTCCAACTCCCAGCCCTGCACAGACCCCCCAACAATCCCACCCTGGGCATCCCTGGCAGCCAAAGGTGTCCAAAGGCTCCTGGAGCTCT
>JAWWMU010000107.1:1910797-1925513 GCA_035048155.1 Cinnycerthia olivascens
CCCGGCCGTGGTTCCTGCCAGCTCGGGGACAGCAGTGGGAGCCCTGGCAAGGCCACATTCCAGGGGCAGCTCCAGGGACAGCTCCAGGGGCAGATCCAGGGACAGCTCCAGGAGCAGATCCAGGGGCAGCTCCAGGGACAGCTCCAGGGGCAGATCCAGGGGCAGCTCCAGGGGCAGATCCAGGGACAGCTTCAGGAGCAGATCCAGGGGCAGCTCCAGGGGCGTGGCCAAATCCAGAGCTGGCACCGCACAGAGCGATCCCATCAGTGTTTGGGGATTGGGGAATGGGGATGATCCAAAGGGCACCGTGCTGGCCAAGGGGTCAGCCAAGGTTTGTGATGCCAGGTTACCAATGGGCACTCACTGGCTGAAGATTCCCAGTTCATCTCAGCTCGGGCCAGTGCATCCCAGTTCAACCCAGTATACCCCAGTTTGGCCCAGTGCATCCCAGTTCAACCCGGGATATCCCAGCTTGGCTCAATGCATCCCAGTTTAGTTGAGTTCAACCCAGCACATCCCAGCTCAGCTCAGTTCAGCCCAGTGCATTCCAGCTCAGCCCAGTGCATCCCAGCTCAGCCCATTCAACCCTGTGCATCCCAGCACATCCCAGCTTGGCCCAGTACATCCCAGCGCATCCCAGTTCAACCCAGTGCATCTCAGTTCAACCTGGTGCACCCCAGCTCGGCCCAGTTCAACCCAGTGCATCCCAGCTCGGTTCTACTGGAGCTGTGGGGATCCCAGATGAAATTCCCTGGGAAATGGGGTGATCCTTTGGGATCAGGCAGGAGCAGCCCCACGCCTGCCCCAGTGCGTTCCCTCCCAGCCAGGATCAGCCCCAACACGTCCCTGCCCCAGGCCAGGGGGGAGGCCCAGCCCTGCTTTGCATGGAACGACTTCTCCTTCCCCACTCCTGGTAACGGGAAGGAAAACCTTTTCCAGGATTTTTCTGGCCTCTCCAAACAGCACCGGGTTGTTTTTTCTAACCAAACAAAACCAACTATTTGCCTTAATTACTGCAAATCCTGCAATTTCCAGCCCCCAGCTCCATGTAGGGGGCAAGGCTGGATGCAGGGAGGGATAATTCACAGCCGCCTTCCCCTGCATTAATTGGATCGGCCAGGAAATTATGGAAAATATTTGCTACTGACAGAAAAACCTTTCCCACTAAAAAGGTGAGGAGTCGCAGGGAAAGGGCCGGGAAGCGCCGGCACAGAGCAGAGCCAGGCTGCTGCCAATGGAGCTGCAACAGGAAAAAAAAAAGGGGCCCGGGCGGGTCCCTTGGAGCTTCTCAGACTGGAAGGGAACAGAGTGATGGGAAATCCCAGCTGGCAGCAGGATCCAGATGCTGGCACTGAGGCAAAAGGGTGGTGCTGATGCCCCCAGCCAAGGGATTCTTGGCATTGTGTGGCATCCACAGGCACCGACCCCCATCCATAGGCTCTGACCCATCCAAGGGCTCTGATCCCATCCAAAGGTCGGGGAGGGGCTCATCCCTCAGGATCCCCAGTCTGGTGGGGCTGGGGACACCCATCAGTGTGGCCAGACCGTGGCACAGCTTCAGCTCCCGGGTTTTGCTCCCTAGAGCCTCCACATTCCCTGAGCTCCCCCAGTTTATTCAGGACACCAAGTAAGCTGCCACAGATATGCAAAACTGCAAAACCCCACAATCATACCCCAAATGTGATACACCTGGAGCTCCTGTGTGCCCCCCTCCCGGGATCCCGGGCAGTGTTTCCCTTCCAGCGGGGTGGGAGAGAGCCACAGCCTGCGGCTCAGGGTAGGAACCCGGAGTCCGGGAACACCCAAACCCCTCCCGCAGCCCGGGCACGGACACGCCTCGCCCGGGGCCGTTCACACCTTCCCCCAGCAGCACCGGGGGCGTTCTGCCGCCTCATCCGACGCTCGTTAAAACACCCAGCCCCAAAATCCAGCTGCGGATAAATCCTTCCCACGCCGGAGCCGTGATGCCACGGGAGAGAGCGCGGCTCCCCTCGGCTCGGTGGCATTTGGTGACCGCTATCCCTCGGCCATCGGGGACGGTGGCACCGCAGCACCAGCTCGCAGCAGCGTCCTCACAGCAATTTCCAACCATGAATTAACCCACAGCCCCCTCGCGAAGGGGGCGGGAACGGTGCAGGATGGCACCTGGTTACCAGCGCAGCCGACACCTGGAAAATCAGCCGGGAAACCGCCAAGGGCCAAAATCCTGCGGTTTCGCCCCAAAGCTGAGGCGGCGGCGGCGGAGCGGCAGCACCGCATTGCTTAGGCAATACCCCCCTCTAGTGCCAGTGCCCCTCGCGGCCCCCCGGGGTTGTCACCGAGCACTCGGGTCGCCGCTAATGCGACACAGCCCCGGCCCCTGCTTGGATTGGGGGAATTGATCACCCGAGAAAACAAAGACCCCCATAGATCACGGCTCCACAGCTCACCCAGCCCCCCCAATCTTCCATCCCCCCAGTCCCGTAGCCCCCAATCCCATAACATCGAATCCCCCAGTCCCCCTAATCCTGCATCCCCCCAGTCCCGTAGCCCCCCACCCCATCATATCCCCCAGTCCCCCCAATTCTGCATCCTCTTAGTCCCGTAGCCCCCAACCCCATAATCTCGTAGCCCCCAGCCCCGCAGCCTCTTGCCCTCCCAATTCAGCATTCCCCCAATTTTTCAGCCCCCCAGTCCTGTACCCCATAGCCCAGCAGCCCCCAGCCCCCCTAATCCTGCAGCCTCTCAGCCCCACAGCCCTCTGGGGACAAGCAGCCGAACAGACGAGAGTTTTGGGGAGGGTCTGCAGCCCCTCACCCTCTGGGGAACCCCCATCCCTGCACAGACCATTCCCAGAACCCCATTAACGGCGCTAAAGGGACACAGGGCAGTGCCACGGCCACCGTGTCCCTCTCCCACGGCCACCGCGTCCTGGTCCCACGGCCACCGTGTCCCTCTCCCACGGCCACCGTGTCCCGGTCCCACGGCCACCGTGTCCCTCTCCCACGGCCACCGGCCCCTCACGCCGGCCTGAAGCCCCCGGCCCCGCGGCCCCCGCTGCCATCCGGCTGCGCCCCGGGAGCTTTTGAATATGGAAAGCGCAGGGGAAAAGCGTTTTCTGTTCGGCCAAAACCCACCCAAGTGGAATGGGGAGGGGCGGGGGCGAAGGAGGGCAGCCCGAGGAGTTAATCCACTTTGAATTGCAGCGGCTCCAGCCCGCGCTCCGGGCTGACAGCTTGACAGAGACGGATTGGCAGCTCCCGAGGTGAGACATCCCGGCCGAGCCACGGAGCCGCAGGAAAACCCGGCTTAGAGGGGGCAGGTTCCACCGTGTGGTTTTCCATATGGGGGAAGGGGGGGGAAATAATTAAATAAATAAAGGTGAGAAGGAAGGGAGAGCAGGGAGCTGGAACAGGCCTTGGCAGGGGGAATGGTTCCCTGGAGCCTCCCTGTCACAGGGACTCCCAGGTGGCTCCTCAAACGCCCCCAAACCTGACCCCGGGGTCTGTAGGCACAATCCCCCAGTGACCACCACAGCATCGTCCCCCAGCTTCCAACCCAGTGGCTGAGGCACCTCTCAGCTCCCACAGGACTCGGGGCAGGGTTTTCCCACTGGAATCCCCGAGGAGCTGCTGGAATACAAATCAACAACAAACCCAGGGTGAAGGAGAATGGAAACCGTGGGGTTATGTCCCACAGGGCCACACACCTGCTCGGGTGGGTGACAGGTGAGTACAGCCCCAGGCAGGGCGTTAAATCCCTTGGTTTGGCAGAAAAAGGCATTTTTCAGGCAGGAAAGAGCCGGGAAGGCGAGGCCCGGCTCTGCCTCCCAGGGCCGCTGCCTGTCAGCAGCCGGGAATCACTGAACTACGACGGATGTCTCGGAGGGATGATAGGGCAGCGACCCTCATATTTTCTGTGGCGAGCGCTCCTGTAAGCTCCCTTTGTGCTGGAATGATGGGAATTCATTACAGACCACCCCCCCGCCGAGCGCTGGCTCCCAGGGGAGGGATCTGCCGGCTCTCTCCAAGGCTAAATGGGATTAGGTTATCTCCCGGCACGGATACCCAGACAAGAGCACACCAGGAACCAGGAACGGTCCCGGAGCATCCAGGACTGGATGGACTCAGCAGATGCAATGTTGGTATCACCACCGGTTCTCCAGGTGAGGATCCATGAAGGATCTGCTCCCAAACAAACACGGCTGGGAGATTTACTGGTGATGCTGATCCTACAGATGTTTGTGTCACTGTGTGTTTCAGGGAAGAAGTCACTCCATTGTGTGCCCACCACCAAAGGACTCTCACCCTAATCCTGTCCCTCACTCTGTCATCAATTGCTCAGCAAAGTGTGGCGCAGGCTCTGCCCCGTTCTCCCAGTTTTGGTGCCAGCAGCCCTGATGCCACTCTCGGCTCTGGATCACAGCACAGGGAGTGGGGCTGAGCTGGGCTTCACCCTGGGAGAGCTGGGAGAAGCCAGAGGGAGCATCGCTGTGCCCAGCGTGGCACGGCTGGCACTGGTGGTGCTGCTCCCAGGAGGACGCACCTTGAGCTGCTGCAGGAGCAGGAATCCCCAGGCTGAGCCTAAACAGCTTAAAGCACCAAAAGCTCCATCTCAGGGGCTGGCAAAAACAGAGGTTTGAGTTGGGGTGGGAGCACCCTCACTCTGCCCAGCCCACAGCGGGGCTTAGTTGCTCTACTCTGGAGGCATCACTGCCCCTAAAGACCACCACAAGCTCCTCCCAAAGACCACAACAACCTCCAAAAGACCACCATGATCTCCTGAAGCCCCCCGCCACCGTGACCACCTCCGTGCAAATCCCAGCACAGCCCTGCTGGGCCCCCAAACTCTCCTGGTGCCTCCCCTCGGCACAAGCACTGAGTGCAGTGTTGGTGTGAGCATGGCTGCACTTGCTCCATTCCCTCTCCCTGTGGCTGCTGGATTCCCTCAATCATGTCAAACAAACCCAGAGAAAAACACGTTTGACTGCATCAAAGTTCAAACCTCCACCTGGCCGCGTCCCTGAGCAGGGACCCTTTAAAGCTGCGAGGATGTAAACTCCCCCAGGTCTTCATTATGTCTTACAGGCCCGATATTATATCAGATTATGGAATCATTAAACAAAAAATTGTACTCGGCGCTGTCCGGAGGGGCCTCCAGTTACCTTGTCTAAATATAACAGCATCATTTTTAACTGAGGAGCTGGTACAGTCCCTCGGGCCTTCATTATATTTCATGGGTCTGGGCTGGAATATCATCTCCCTCATCGGAGAACTCATCCTGCACTAGTGCCAAGGCCAAGGCCAGCAGTGCCGGATGTCCCTCTCCACGGGACACCTCCCACTCCACGGGGCACCCCCTCACCCCGCACTGGCACCGAGAGGAGTGGGATGGGCTGACAGGATTGAACAAAGGATGGACAGGAGAAGACGAAGGGAGAAGAGCATCGGGGAGAGGGGGGGTTGATCAGAGCCAGGTACGCGCCCAATTATTTTAATTGCGTGTAGGTGCCCTTCCGGCTCGCTGATGCGACACATCAGTGTTTACTGCGCCGATCAGAACCAATTATGTTTGAACATCGAGGGGCTGAGAGACAGCAAATAAACACGGCGGCGTGCGGGGGGCTCCGCCAGCCTCCGTTTGCACCCGTCCGTCAGCGCCCAGCCAGGCATGGACCGGGGAAGGGGGGCACTGGGATGGGTCTGGGCAGGGAGCCCCACGGCGCAGCACGGCCGCCGGCAGGAGCGCGGCGCCCGGAGGGGAGAGGGAATAGATCTGTTTGGGAAAAAAAAAAAAAAAAAAAAAAAAAAAGGGTAACAAATAAAGCTGTAAAGCGATAGTTTCTGGCGGGGCTTTGACACGAGTTTTCAGAGCCGGTGGTGCGTGTGCTCCTGTCTTTACAGTAAATAACTGTCAGCAATTAGGAAGTGGAGGTGGTTCGGGGGAGACGGGCGGCTCCGCACGTCACTCACCAGGGGTGGGGTGTGGGCATCACCGGCAGCGGCCCCGGGGCTGTGTCCCCTCAGGGAAGAGCTGCCTTTGCCCCCGGCTTGCCCACAGCCAAGGCTCAAACCCCTCGGGCTGCTTGAATTCCCAAACATCAGGGACAGCAGCTGTGTGGGCAGAGGCGCAGATTCTAAGGGTCTTTTCCGACCTAAATGATTCTATGAGTCACGAAATCCCAGGATGGTTTGGGATGGAAGGACCTTAATGATCACCCAGTCCCAACCCCCTGCCCTGGGCAGAGACACCTTCCACTGTCCCAGGCTGCTCCAAGCCCTGTCCAGCCTGGCCTTGGACACTTCCAGGGATGGGGTAGCCACAGTGCCAGGGCCTCCCCACTCTCACAGGGACAGATTTCTTCCTTACAGCTCGTTTAAATCCAGCCTATTTTATTTTAAAACCATCACCCCTATGCTATCGCAACAGGTCCTACAACACAACCCCAGGACCTGGGCTCCATGATCCTTGTGGATCCCTTCCACCCCCAGGATATTCAATGATTGCATGATCAGTGATGAACCGAGCCCTGAGCCTCATCCTCCCCCCTGCCCTCCCCACCGCTGACATCTCCATCACCTTCCTCCTCTTCCTCTCACCCCCCTTGGCAATAATTGGCTCCGGCTCTCAGCTCTCCCCTTCCCTCCCCTCGATTTTCACTCCCCTCTGCTAAGAGCAGCTGTAGCCGCGGCTCAGCCTCTGGAGCTGCGAGTTCTTTGACACCAATAACCTCTGTCTTTGTGCTCCGGGGCTCGGCGGCCGCTCCCGCTGCCTCCCAGGCTGGCACAGCCCGCTCCCCCCGGCCTCGAGCAGCCCCAGCTTCAGAGGCTCGCTGGAGCGCAGCCCCCGGAGCTGGGCCCCGGGGGAGCGGGAGCGGGGGACCCCCAGCTCCCGTTCCTATGGCGACCGAGGATGCCGATGTCGCAGCCCGAGGCGGTACCTTTGGTACTTACGGATCAAACTGCAGGGCAAGCCGTGCCGGGGAGGGGACACGGAGTGCAGGGAATGCAGTGACTTGAATTAAGAGCAGGAGAGCCGGCGGCTGCCCTCGGAGAGGGGTGGGAGGAGGTCTAAATTCTCTTGGGTGGGTTAAAACTCGAAAGTTTTTAATTTTCCCCCCTGTCCTTGGCCTCTCCCAAGCTTTGGGAAGCACACACCCGGCGAGGACAGCTGGGATCACCAGCGTGGGCTGCAGGGGAACCAATCCGATGGACGTCGGCCCTGCTGTGCTCACCACGGCAGACAGAGGTCGGGAAAATCCTGACAGGCTCCAAATATCTGCCCCTCAGTCAGGGACCACCTCCATCACCCCCACGTGCCCACAGGCGTGGGACAGAGCCCAGGAAGGGCAGGGAGAGGGCAAGCAAAGCTCAGCTCTTCCCTGGAGGAGCAGCAGAAGCTTGGGGCACCCTCAGCATCCAGCTGCCTTCACACCAGCAAGGACCAGGAATGTGGAAGGGAAAAGGTGACTTCTCCCTGGTCTTGTGTCTCCTCATAGCCTCTTCTCTTTTCCATCACCCTCCTTCCTGGCTGCTCTTTCCGCTCCGGAGCATTCCGTGCTTTGCTGGGGCATTAAGAGGCGGCAGCTCAAACTGTTTAGTGAAGCATTAAAGGGGCATGAAAACACTCACATCACGGGAGCTGAGAGCCCTGGAGCATCCTCGGGAAAAAAGCACCTCCCAGTCCTGGGAAATAAGACATATTTCTGTGCTCACCAGACAAAACTCATCTCCCGGCTCTTGCCAGCCCCGACATCAGCCCGGCCATCCAACATTCCACTGCTCCTAAAGTCAATCCCTCCCCATTCCCATCCAGGTCACTCGGGAGCAGCTGGGCCACCACTCCCACAAGCCACCATCTGCCACCGTTCAGCCACTCCCCAGCCCCCCAGGATACCTCAGACATGCCCAAATCCCAGGATTCGAATTATTTGGACACGTTAAAACCATCACAGCTTGAAAGGAACCGATTCCTCACTCCCTCCTTCCCAAGTCCAACAGAAGTCTACAAATATCCCAGGGCTAAAAGGAGATTTTCCCCCTTTTATGGGGTTCAGAACCCATTGGGAACACATAGAGCTCAGGTGTCCCCTGTGCCCCATCCCAGGCTCTGAAAGCAGCACCAGGTCTGGGAAAATCAGGAAAAATCTGGAAATCAGAAAGGTGACTGCTCCATGGAGGGGAAAGGTCTGTTCCACATGAGCCCCTCGGCAGCTGGCTGAGAGCTTTTCCCCCTTCCTTTAACCAGCTAGAGGGAAACTGGATTCCTTGGGAGGGGCTGCTGTCCTTGTCCCAACAGCTGGAGGTGGGAGGGATGCCTGAGCCCCACCCCAGCTGTGCTCCCTACGGGAACCATGAGGAACAGAGGGTTGGCTTCACATAGCTCAGGATCTCAGCAGGAATGAGAGGATTTGGGGCTCCCTCTGAGAGACCCCTGTCCCTTCCCAAGCTCAGAAATCAATCCCAGAGCTCCCACTCCCACTACTGCAAAGGCCCAGGGTGTCCCCAAACATTCCCAAATGGGGCATCCCCCAACTCCAAGAATTGGAGATAACTGGAGAATTCCAGACAAGAAATGGGATAAGCTGGATAATTGCCCCAGGGAAGCACCACTCGCTGTGAACACAGGGAGAAGGAGGAACCAAGCAGGTGCCCTGACCAGGGCACAGGACCTGAGTGAGCTGGTTGGTGAGGAGAGGGTTTGGCACAGGTTCTGCTCCAGCCATGGCTCCAAGAGAGCTGGACCAGCTCTCCCATTACAGCAGGATGAGGCACAACTGGTGCTGCTCCCAGATCCAACTCCCCCTGTCATGGATCTCTCCTTTGGGCAGCTCGTTTCCAGCACAGGAAGGGTTCTGTTGGGGTCTCCTCCCTCCAAGGGTTCCATTCAGGTTCCCCCCACCAACAGCTCCGTGCGGGGTCCCCCCTTCCATCCCCAGCAATTGTTATGTTAAAATCCCCAGGACATGTTTCTGCGAAGAATTAAAGGAGGGTGAGGAGGGGATTGTTTTCGTCAGTGTCTCACCGAGTCTCTGACCTTGAGCGTGAATAAAAACAAGAAAAAAGGAACTTTATGCAAATCTCCCGCACTCGGCACAAGGGGGAAAATAATAACGGCAAATGGAGATTAGGAATGCAAATCGACTTAATGAAGAGGCAGGGGCTGGGCAGGAGCTTGTTTTGCTCTTGTACAGACGACTCACCCCGTCTGGTCCTGCTGCACCCCGGGTCTGATCTTTACAAATTGTATCGGGGTGGGGAAAGAGAAGCACAGGAGAGGTTTCATTCCCTAATCACGGCATTGTTCATCTCCCCTGCCTATGGCTGCTCCTTCCAAAGGACTGTCACACCCCTCTTGAGTCAACTCCCAGCCATTCACCACCCAAAATTGGCCCATTACCCTGCAGATCCCACCGTGGATCCCAGGCTCAGGTCCCAGTCCCACATTATGGGGGTGCAGCTGCTCCCAGGTGTCCAAGGGGACGTTGTGTCCCTGCTGCTGGAGCCACATCTCCAAAATGTCACCCCAGACGGGTCTGGCACTGTGGGACCCCCCTGCTTTCCACCAGCCCCTTCACAAGGCTCAGCCTCACCACTTGGATTATTTTCCTCTTTTTTTTCCACTCCCTCACCAACCTTCTAGGCCCAGGCTGCTGCACTGGGGTGTGGGAATGGCTCCCACATCCCCATGGAGTGGCCATGGAACAAAGTCCTGGTGCTGGCAGGGATCTCCAACACACCCCAGGTGTTGTGAAGGGGTCACTGTGAAGGTGTGAGCAGCCACAGCCTGGACACGGGACCACAAGGAGCAGCAAGAGGTCACTGGCACCTTTTCAGGAGGGATTTGTTCACACATAAGGAAGTTGGCATGGAAATGGCCCAGGGCGGCCCTCAGCACAACATTTCCAAGGCTGTGGAATGTAATTGCCTCTTCCCACTCAAAATGCACCTTAGAATCGCAGGATCATGGAATATCCTGGGTTGGAAGGGATCCACAGGGATAATGTCCAACTCCCAGCCCTCCACAGGACAATCCCAAAATCCCACCTTTGCCAGGGCACGACACTCCTGAGCCAATCTGAGCTCAGAGCCACACGCACCATGAGCAGTCACTGCTGTGCTGGAAGGTGCTGAACACCCAGATCCTCCTGAGTGATCCCAAAGCTGCTGCCAGGTGGATCACACACCCCGAGGTGATGCTGCCTCACTGGAAGTTTGGAATGGTTTTCCTTTCTTCTACAAAAGAACAATCAAGGTCAGTTCTATTTAAATGAGTCTTGCACTTGCACTGAAGGTGAAACCAGGCCCCAATTCCATTCCAAATTATGCTGGGATCACAAGGAATTGCCTGGGCTGGCTGAAACCCAGGCAGGATTAATTCCTGAGGTGTCAGAGCCCTCAGCCCCACTCTCCCTGGCCCCACTCCTCTTGGGAACCAGAGCAGATCCCACAGACCCGAGCCTGCCCTCAGGACGCATTTAAACCTCGGCCTAAATGCGCTGAAAAATTCCTGGAGTGTTTAAAACCCAGCGAAGCCCCAGGGGCAGCGACCTCACCAAGGCCTGGAAACCATCCCTGGGCTCTGGGTCGCGCTTCTCCGCCAACGCCAGGGCTGGTGATGCTCCCACCCCACAAACAGCCCCCTTCCCTCCCTCCCAAACAACATCCACGGGAGAGTTTGGCTGGGAACGCAGCGCTTTAATCTCCTGGAAGCCTTTGACAACCTGTCTCGTCCTGGCTTTTAGCTGCGTGAGAGCTGCTCGTTAATGGAGCATTAACCTTGGAGAGCTGCTGCAATTACTCCAACACTAATTCTGACAGTTTTTGGTGTATCTGTTTGTTCTTTTGACAGGCAAAAGGAATTTCTTTTTAAAAGCTGTTTGATACATTTGAGACCTTCTGTCCACATTTCCCTTTTTTTTTATTTTTTTTTTTTTTTTTCCTGCTGGAGTTAGGAAGGTGGGGGGAACGTGAGGAGGGGGAGACGCCTCCTTCCCTCGACACCTCGTTCAGGCACCAGTCGGGATATTTCCCCCCTCCCAAGCCCTTCCCACCCCTGCTTTAAGTCACAGAAGCGTTTGGTCTCTCCTGACCTCATTAGGGTAATTAGGAAACCTTTTGAAGCTGGGAAAATGGCTCTGAGCGATGGGAAAGGAGGAGAGCAAAGAGGCTCTGAAGGAGCACGAGGATGGAGAAAGGGGGAGGAAAACATCTTCAGCGGCGAGGAGGTGACCTGCAGCTCTGCTCCCCTGGAAAGTTCCTTAAACTGCCTCTTTTAAGAGGATGGAAATCCAAGTCCTGGTTATCCCATAAGACCTGGGCAGCCAGGGAGCAGGGAAGGAAAAGAGTGGTGGGGCAGAGCCGAGGATTCCACATCCATCTCTGATCCATCACCGCTTCCCCGGGTGCCCTGTGGCAAATCAGCTCTTGCTGTGCCTTAATCCTTCCTTCACTTGAAAAAAATCATTCCCTACATGTTATTTTCTGTGTGGGAAACACAGGCTTTGGAGGGAAAGGGCTCCCTCTGACTGTGCAGCTCCCAGGAAAACCAGGCTGCTCCTGGCGATCATCCACCCTGGAAGCGGTGCCAACCAACAAAATCTGAATCTTGATCTGAAGTCTGATAAAGCCACAGCCCACCTCAGATGGAGGCAGAAGCTGATTTTGTTTTGAACTCAGCTGCTTTCCAAACCCACCTGAGCCACCAGGTAACTCCTGGGTGACAGGAGTAGGAGCCTTCCTAAGAACAGCCAGGCCTCTCCTCCTCTAAGAAATGTGGGAAGCATTTTCCCTGCACTCATCTGAGCCAGTCGAGAAGCCCAAATGATGACTGTGGCGAAGCTAAAGTTATCACAGGGATAAAACCTGCAGTTCTAAAGGGAAAAACGCGCTATCGCAGCCCTTTGCTACCAATCACAAAGGGCACAAACCCGATGCCTCTCTGTGTTCTGCAGAAAGACGAGTTTGATGTGAGAGAAAAGCGGATTAAAATAACACTGGCAAGAAAAAGGATCAAAATACACCAATATACCCCGGCACGAGCGAGTCTGAGCCATCACGCCCGAGGTCCCGCTGTGCCTCCGGCGCACACGGAGATGGAGGCACTGCCACCATCCTGCTCGGTTGCTTTGAGGGTCTCCTTTGTAAGACGAGGCCCCCCCAGCCATCCCTCCAGGAGAACATCCCATCGGGAGCTGTTCCTCCAGGGTGTCCTTGGCAGGCAGAGCCAGGCCACACCCCGCGCTGCCAGCCTGGGTTTCAGCAACATCCCGAACACTGGAAAGGTTTGGGTGGGAAGGGACCTTGAAAAATCATCCAGTTCCACCTCTTGACACGGGCAGGGACACCTTCCACTAGCCCAGGTTGCTCCAAACCCCGTCCAGCCTGGCCTTGAAAATTTCCAGGGATGAGGCAGTCACAGTTTCTCTGTGCCAGGGCCTCTCCACCCTCCTTTTATACAGTCTAAATCAGCCTTTTTTTTGGTTTAAAACCATCCTTCCTTGTCCTGCTGCAACAGGCCATGCCATACATCAACTGGAATTGGACTTGATGATCCTTGGGATGTCCTGGAGAGGCACCTGGGGGTTGCAGGTACAGCAGCACCCCCAAGCCTCAATCCCCTCAGCTGCTGCTCACGGTGTTAATGCCCATCAGTTTTCCCTGACAGGAACAGCCTTTCCAGCAGTTCTGCAGGAGCGGGGGTGGCTGGGCTCAGCTCAGGCTGAACAATGAAATAATTGGGATTATTTTAAGTACAAGAGGTTTTATTCTTTTAAAGAGTGAGAGTAATTAACCACCGGAACGTAACAGCAGCGTAGCGGGGCGGAGTGAATGCTCCAGGGAGGGGCTGGAGCCTCTCCAGGGAAACCTTCTCCCTTCACCTCTCACGGAGCAGGACAAACCTGCTACTGCTCTGCAGGGGCTGAGCATGACCCTGGAATGGGCTCCTGTGTCTGCAAACCGGCAAATCTCAACAGCCCCACTTCCAGGCTCTGCTTATGTGGTGGATGGAGGCGTTTTGAGGATGTCCAGCTGCTGCCAACAGCAATTCTTGGGGGTTCCAGCGTGGCAGGAGGGAACTACACCGGCACTGGGAGATGCTTCCAGTAGGAGAGGGAATGAGGAAGTTGCCCCCACACCAGTTCAGTGCCATTTCAGCTCCATTTCCCAGCACTGGATGTGATATCATGAACCTCTTCACACCCAGGAACCACAATGACCGGGATTGGGGTGACCACAAAATCCCAGCATGGTCTGGATGGGAACTCCCAGTCCTTGTTCCACGCCCTGGTGAGCTGCTCTAACCCATCACCCCCATATTCCCCACATGCCACGTTAATTAACGCAGCTGGTAATTATCTGCAAACCCCTCTCCATGGGCAGGGGCTCTCCGAGCCCTGCTGAAGGAGGATCTATTCAGGTCCACAGCAATCCCACAATCCATGGAAGTGCTTCCAGCAAATCAGACCTAAAATCCCCTTTTTCTGACAATTCCAACCCACGGGTGCATGGAAATTCCATCCCCCCAAGAGGTATCCCTGGACATGAGCTTCAGCTCGTGACTTTGATCCAGCATTGTGAGAACCAAACATGGGATTGTAACATCCAAGGCATCGTCTCCAATTTAATTTTTGGGCTGTCTCCCCCCCCCCACTGCAATCACACGTTCAGGAGCACAGAGCCCCTTTCATGTTTACTCATCCTTAGATTGCAAAAATTGTCATGTGAATTCCTTCTCCAATTAGCTCTGGTACTCAAAAATAAAATATTGTTCCGTTGCCAGCACAGTTCTGATCATTCCTGTCCTTTATACTTTTATTCCCCAGAGTCACTTGAAAAGCAGACGCTCCTTCCTCCTCCCCTGCAAAGCCCCCTTGGAAAATTTTTAAAACAAAAAACAAGCAGCAATTCTAAAGGAAAGGCTTTGGTGGCTGAAGTGCCACTTCCATTCACCTTTCCATGATGGAAGGGAAAAAATAAAGATCAGAAGGAGGATTTAGACAAAAAGCCAACTAAGTAAAGGTAATTTCTAATACAGGAAAATCTGCTCGTTGTGTAGAGGCGCTTTGTTGAGTGGAACTGAAGAGACATCAGAGACTCTGCAGCACGTTTTCAAACATTCCCAGCTTCCTTCCCAATGTGCCACCCGAGCCCACACCAACCCAGAGACACATTTTGGAACTCCAGTGTCCATGGAATGAAGGTGAGGAAGACCACAATGAGCCCAACGAGCCCCAGAGGGACACGGCCACAGGAGAATTGTGAGTGCAGCTGAAAATATTTATGGGGAAATTCCAAAAGCCACCCAAAGTCACCCCAAAGTACCCAGAGCCAATGCAGTGAGTGTACAAGCAATGAATGGGACAAAACTTGTGACACATTCCCCGAGCACACTCATCTCCTCCCCCATCCAGGGCTTGGCCTTGGTGTGTTCATGAGAACAATCTGTGACCCAAAAAGCTGCCCGTGGAGATAATCCCAGGATAGTTTGGGTTGGAAAGGCCTTAAAGCTCATCCAGTTTCACCCCCTGCCATGGGCAGGGCCACCTTCCACTACACCAGGTTGTTCCAAGCCCCATCCAACCTGTCCTCAGTTAATGCCACCTGGAAAACCCCAGGGTTCATTTGGTACTGGAGGAATCCAGTGACAAAGAACTCCAAAATCCAAGCATGGAGCATCCTTTACCCATTCTATATTTTTTTCTCTTTTCCCTCCTTGCAGAGCTGAAGGACCATCT
>JAWWMU010000107.1:1925613-1948766 GCA_035048155.1 Cinnycerthia olivascens
AGCCCCATCCAACCTGTCCTCAGTTAATGCCACCTGAAAAACCCCAGGGTTCATTTGGTACTGGAGGAATCCAGTGACAAAGAACTCCAAAATCCATGCATGGAGCATCCTTTACCCATTCTATATTTTTTTCTCTTTTCCCTCCTTGCAGAGCTGAAGGACCATCTCTTCTCCCATACAGCAACCAGAAAAATCACACGCAGACTGCTGTCACACAAAACCACAAAAAAACCAAAAAAACCAAAACCCAGCTAAAAAACACCTACTTTAGACACAAACCCTCATCAAAACCAGGGGACAGCGAGCCAGAGGAGGGCTCTGTGTGCTGGCAGTGCTCCCTCCCCCGGGCTGTGCCGCAGAGGTGATTTCGCACTCCACGGAGCGCGGCGCGAGGAGCCGCAGCAGCAAACAGGCTCTGGAATCAAAAAAAGAGCTCCCTGGCACTCCACCGGCCCCGCAGCTCCCATTCCAAGGCAAGGAAATTTGCATCCAAAGCATCAAGAGCACTTTACCTCGAGTTTCAAATAAATTCCGAGCAGATCCATGCCGCCAGCTTGTGTTTGTGACTGGAATCCCAGCCAGCGGCAGCCGGAGCCTGTCCCCAGTGAGAGCTGGGGGAAGAGGGGATGGCACAGAGCAGGGAACAGGGATGAGGGGAGGGCAGCACAGCTGCAGCTGGTCCAGCACCGCCACGGGCCACAGCAATTAGTGCTAAATGGGGTAAGAGCCCTCTGAGCCTGAAAAGGAACAAGCAGTCGGCTCACATCCTGTGGCAGCTCCCAGCACGGCACACAGACAGAGCTTGAAAGCACAGAATCATGGAATTTTTTAGGTTGGAAAAGATCCACGAGATCATGAAGTTCAACCTTTCTCCCAGCACTGTCAAAGCCACCATTAAACCATGTCCCCAGGTGCCACATCCAGGGGTTTTCTGGACACTTCCAGGGTTGGTGACACCACGACTGCCCTGGGCAGGCTGGATCCCTTTCTTTTGGGGAAGGAATTTTCCCTCATATCCAATCTAACTGGACAGGGTGATGCTGTCCTGCCCATGCTGCTGCACGGGGAATGCTCTCTGTTATTTCATTAGCACTGCAATTAATTTGGCCCAGGAAAGCTGGGGTGCCCTCAGGGTGCTGCTGTGCCAGGGCTGGGTGTTCATGTCTGTGCTGGAGCCCGTGGCATCACTCCATCAAACAAGGGCATCCTGAAACCTTGTCAGGCCCAGAATCATAAAAATCTTTCCCAAATAGGTCCTGACAGAGCCAGGTGGAACCTGGCTCAGGTGGAGCCAGGGCAAGACCCTCTCCTGCTCCTGAGAGAGAAGAGAGAACCCCCAACAGCTCCCCAGGAGCCACCCCAAACCCTGCTGCTCCCCCACCCTGGCACCAAGAGAGACACAGCCCCCAAAAGGCACTTCCAGCTCATCCCAGACAGCTGCTGGAGGAAGATTTGCCTTTCAAGGCACCGGGATTTATCTGCAGCTTCCCCAGGTGCCGGCAGTGCCCCGGCAGCTGCAAGTCTGGTCTGTGAGTGCCACCTACAGGGATGCCCCGTGCCCCAGCTCCTGGTGTGCCCCGACCTCGCTGCCCCCCCAGAATCCCCACCGGCAACGAGAGTAAATCGTGGGGCAAACAGAACTCTCTTCCCTCCTCAGCTGCTCCAGGATATGAGCAGCCAGGACACGGGGACACGGGCAGGGTGGCAGAGGGGGACAGGGGGGACGTGGCTTCTGTTTTCTCAGCGCCACTGATCCACACAACCGGAATGAGAAGGATGAGAAGCAGATGTGAGAGTCAGGGAACGCCCTTGGTTTTGTTCTGGAACTAATTCCCTGCAGGGAGGAGCCGGGACGTTCCCATTTCAGCCTGGAGGAGACTCAGGGGAGACTCCCGAGGGGCAGCTCTGACCTCTCCTCTCTGGGACAAGGGGCAGGAGCTGAGGGAACGGCTGGAGCTGTTTGGGGAGGTTTGGGCTGGAGCTCAGGGAAAGGTTCTTCCCCTCAGAGGGTGCTGGGCACTGCCCAGGCTCCCCAGGGAACGGTCCCAGCCCCGAGGCTGCCAAAGCTCCAGGAGCTCTCAGGGATGCACAGGGTGGGATTGTTGGGGTGTCTCTGCATCCCATCGAGCTGGACTCTGATCCCTGTGGGTCCCTTCCAGCTCAGGAGATTCCACGATTGTATGACCCAGGGAACAGCCTCTCCCTCACTCCCAAATAAGCAAAATGGAATTTGGTTTTGCTGCTGTGGAGAGGCCAGAACTGGCCTCACAGGGACCTTATTTGGTCTTCTGTACAAGAAAGGGGATTAATTTGAGAAGAGGGAGAAAGGAGGAGACTTCAGAAAACCAACCCAGAGATGACTGGAGAATTGTGGAGTCACGGAATGGTTTGAAAGGGACCTTGAAGCTCATCTCATTCCACCCCCTGCCATGGGCAGGGACACCTTCCATAGACCAGGCTGCTCCAAGGCGAATCCACCCTGGGCTTGGACACTTCCAGATGGGACACAAGGTGAGCAGCAGCCCTGGGAGCACAGTGTCACTGTCCTGTGAGTGGGATGAAGGCAGGGGGAAAACCCAGAGGACTCCATAAATCCAGGTGCCCACCACAGCAGCCTCATCCCACGGGCTCTGCAGCCCCTGCACACAGCAGGGAGGGCTTGCTGGGCTGGAACACTTCATTCCAGAGGTTCCAGGTACAAGGGAGGGGATGCTGCAATGACAAGGATCGACACAGGGCCCGTGGCTGTTCAAACACAGATCAGCAGTTCCAGGAGGGTGAAACACGAATTGCTCCTTGGGGAGCTCAGACAACAATGCACTCAAGTGCTGTTTATTGCCTCCCACCACAGGGCCCTCTCCCAGCACTGCCAGGCACGGAACAAAACCCACAGAGCTGATCTCACCCCGCTCCCATGGATCCCATTAACCCTGCAGATGGCCCAGTGGGTTTGGGCAGGCTGGTATCAGCAGCAGAGCATCCCAGAAAGCCTCCAAGGTTAACAGAGGGATTATGTAAACTTTGAAAAATTGGCTTTGGCTTGATTCAGAGCAGACTGTTGTAGTCAGTCGTGACGCACACAGGTGGTGACTGTTACAGGTCGTGGTCCATTGGCTCCTTTTGGCTGGGATGAGCAGGAATCCTGCACACCAACAGGCACGTGGAGCCTCCAACACCCTCATTCATCCAGGAGAAAGAGAAGTGAAGTGCAGCAGTGGCTGGTGAGGCCTCAGCCTGCCCAGGGCCAGGCAAAGGCAGGTCTGTTTGCATTCCTGTGTTTAGCCTGAAAAACTGCAACTGGAAAGCAACTGGAAGATCCAATGGAGCAAAGAGACCTAAAATGAGGGTATCAAATGCACGTGGAGGAACTGAGAGAGTAATGGAGGGAACATCTGAACTGCTCCTTTGTGGAAATGTCAAGTGAGGTGTTCAAAGCTGCTGTTATTTGTAGGATCCACCCCAAAAACACCTGCCCTGACCAGCTCTGCTCACACTGTAGGAAGGGACAGCTCCAGCTGGTTCTTCCTGGATAAATGGGATCATGCTGAGCAGCCCCAGGAGTCTCAGATCTGTCACTTGGTTTTCTCCTGCTAGAAAAGGCCTCCAAGGACTCAGAGCAGAGCAGGGATGGAATGTCACAGCCTACAAAGGGCAAATCCAGATGCCAACAGCTGCTGAGGGGCAGGATGGAACTGGAAACAGCTTCACAGGGTCTTCTGATTACAGCTTCAACCTGGGACAAGTGACAGCCTCACAAGCACCTTTGTACCCTGCACCCTTTAAAGGTGGCCAGCAGGACTCTGGAAACATGGAAGTGGTGCAGAAATTCCAGGCTGGCACCACAATTTCCTTCCCTGGTACCTACACAGCACAGCCCAGGCACCTCATTACCTGCTCCACACCCTTCCCTGCTCAAACACAAACATCTGTTTCAGCCAAAATTATTTCCAGCAGAATTATATTCAGGGCAGGACCTACTGCTTGAGGTTCCCTATGATCCAAATCATTCAACATTTGAAAAAATGCTCCACTCCTACGAGGGGAAGAGACTTGAGAATTGCAAACTCCACCTGTCCAACAAGAGGGGAGCCTAAGGAATGCTCAGGTTCATCACTCCAGGCAAAGGAAGGATGAGCAATGTGTTGGTGAAACATTGAGCACGGCAGTGGGTTGGGACAGTCGAGCTCATCTGACTTCAACAGCACAAAGAACAACTTTCCAAAGGGAATAAAAGAGCCAAGGAATTACCAGCACATGCAGCCCTGCAGGATCAAGAGAGATCCCTGACCATGGATCATCCCCAGGGAAGCTGAGGCCGGGTGGAGCCATCCCAGCAATTCCCACATGGAACCTCTGCATGCTCCCATCTGCAGCAGCTACAACAAGCAGAGAACACCCAAAAGAGACGTGAAACGCTCCAAAGGACAGGAAAACAGGGCACACCCAAGCACTGTGTGCACACGGCAACGTCATTTAAAAATATATATATATATATATGCATTTTAAAATCCTTTGTGCACGTGTGAGACGGAGCTGCCACGGGGGTGGGATTTCTCCAAGAAATCCTGAACAGACAAACGTGGCTGCTTGCTCAGGATCACAGCTGCCAGCCCCCAGCACCTCCCTGCTCAGCACACCCCTGCCCCTTCTCCAAGTGTCATCGGTGCCCCTGATCCACAGGGGATTTGATTTGCAAGCCAAAGGAAAGGAGCCAAAGACATTCCAAAGACATTCCATTCACCCTAAAGGTGAATATCCTAAATACTCACCCTAAAGATGCCACAGGGACCCTCCCTGCCCGCAGGGCAAATCCCTGGGTTCTCCAAACAAAGGCACTACCAGCTTGGAGGGGATTTAAGGATGTGCTGCCAGTTTCCAAGGAAAGCACTTGTTGAGCAGTTTTCACTGCTTTAGCAGCAGATCCACCCAACAACAACCTCCTGACACATTCACCTTTGGTCCTACACATTCAGATCCCAAATATCCACGTAACAATGGGCTGCAGGAAAGATCCCGGCTGAGGGGCAGCCAAGGGAGTGAAACTCCAGGGTCCTGGAGAGGACATAACTCAGCCAGGGCTGCTCTGAATCATTCAAGAGGGATTGGGGGGGCCCCTCTTCCAGTCACCAGCTGCTCCAAGACACTCCCAGGCTCTTCTTCAGGTATCACAGAAGTCAGAGCTTGGCAGATGTCACGCGTGTCCCTGGGGAACTCACATCTGGGGCTGGGCAGTGTCCAGGCATTCCCAGCCCTTCTGGTGGCTCTTTTGGAGAAATATTCCTTTAGGTTGTGGCCCCTTTCATTTGTAAACACATCTGTAAACCTATGAGTTACCTGGATTATCCCAGTAACTGCCAATCCTGCAAAATTTAACTCGTTTAACTCATTCTCAAAGGTGTTCTGTCTGAACTATCACCCTCGCACCCCTCTTTGTGTAACAGACACCGAGAGCTCTCCCAGCTCCTCCCAGGAGCTGAATACAGAGACACTTCCCAAAGAAGTAACCTGATATTGCATGAAGGAAAGAGGATCAGCCTGGAAAAGGAATCTGATGCTTCCAGGGCAAGGAGAGAGGGATATGAGGCACAGGGGCAGCTCCCGAGCTCAGATTTCAGGTGCTGAAACTCATCCAGGAGCATCTCCCTTACCTCAGCCTTTCCCCGTGCAGTGAACAGCTCCCAGCTTTCCCCAGAAATGTCCCCAAGAATGCACGTGAAGAAAAAAGTTTTGGTCCCCTTTCCCCTGCCCCAGCTATGGAAGGGCTCGAACTGTTAATTAAGTCACTGTAAGCAGATACAAAACTTGAGCACTGGAGATTCCACCGGGATTGGACCCTCCATCATTCCAGACAGCCAGTGCCGCTGGTCCCGAGTCATCTGGAAAAAAAGGAGACACCCAAAATCAGGGGGAGCTGAGGTGACATTCCTCGAGGTGACATTCCTCCTCAGCTTAAAACAACCTCCCCAGAAATCGAACCTGTGGGATGTAAACACAGCGCTGGGAGAGCAGGAATGGATATCCCCGTGAGAATGGGAGTTTGAAGTGTGATGAGAATTGGAAGCAATTCCCAAAATGAAAAAAAAAAAACAAAAAACAACAAAATAAACCGTGAATTTTGCTGGGAAAACAGGAGTGCGTGTCCTCCTGATGGGACTGGGAGTTTGAACTGTGATATGAGTTGGAAGCAATTCCTAAGCTGAAGGAAAAAAAAAAAAAAAAGGAATTTTTGTTTTCCTGTCCAACACAGGGAGGCCCAGACTGAGCACAAGGCTGCTTCTCCCAACAGCTCGGTGACCCCATAGCAGTGTCCAAATAACCCTGCCAGTAAGACCCTCCTGGGCCAGAAAATGAGGAAAAGTGAAACAAATCCGTGTGCCAACACAGAGACCACACACAAGCGTTTTAATTTATGCAGATCTGCTTGTAGGAGCTGTGCCAGAGCTCCCACGGCTTTGGGAAAGGAGCCTCAGCCCCTTGTGAGGAAAAGAGCAGCACACAAAACACACAAAATGCTCCCTCACCGCCTCAGGTTCCGAGTTTCAAACACGGTGTCCTCGTCACTGTCGAGGGAGCCCAGCTCGATGTTCTCGTCCTGGCTCGACAGCAGCCCGTACTTCTTCCTCTGGGGTTTCTTCAACCTGAAATGAGTTTTGGGCTCGTTTCTGGGGCCCTCGGACCTGGGGCTGAGGGACAGGGAGAGCACAGTGAGTGAGCCGCTGTCCCCACCCAGCGGGACCGGAGAGGGTTTAGCGCTAATTATCTCGGGTAATTAACAGTGCTGGGGATTTACAGCAACGATTTGGACACGCTGCCAAAGGGATGCGCGGGGAAGGGAAGCAGAGTCCCGGCTGGCAGAGGGAGGGGGATTCAGGGAAAATGGGCACAAACCCAGGGATTAGGAGTAGGACTGGGGACTGGAGACACCGTGAGTGGCTTCGGGGGGACCAAGACCCAAACCGGGACAGGCAGGGGCACGGGCATGGGGGACAGGGACCGGGACAAGCAGGGACACTGCCACAAGCAAGGAGGACTGAACACAGGACCAGGACAATGAGGGTGACATCCCTGACCAGGGGGAACCAGGACAAACAGGGTAGATCCTCGGGCCAGAGAACACTGGAAAGGGGACAAACTGCGACACAGCACAACGGGAACAGAGACTGGGACCAGCTGGGACACAGCCCCGGGTCAGAGGACAACCAGGATCGGGACAAGACCAGGAGAATACGGACACAGCCCCGGGTCAGGGGACAACCAGGATGGGGACAAGACCAGGAGAATACGGACACAGCCCCGGGTCAGGGAACAACCAGGATGGGGACAAGACCAGGAGAACACGGACACCGCCCCGAGTCAGGGGACAACCAGGATGGGGACAAGACCAGGAGAACACGGACACAGCCCCGAGTCAGGGGACAACCAGGATGGGGACAAGACCAGGAGAACACGGACACAGCCCCGGCCGGGTTCCCATCCCCGCCCCGCACTCACCGGAACGCCCGCAGCACGAAGTAGAGCGCGGCCAGCGCCGACAGAGCGCTGAGCACATAAACCGCCCGCTTCAGCACCGGCAGCCCCGGCCCCACCGGCAGACTCGGCCCGGACTCGTGCTCCGACCCCGACCGCGTCTCGTTCCGTGTGATCACCCGCGGCGGCTCCGTGCTGTTCCCCGGGCTGGGGGCGGCGGCGCGGCTGAGGAGCGGGACGAGGAGGAGGAAGGAGAGGAGGAGGAGAAGGAGGCGCGGCATGGCCGGGCCGGGCCGGGGCGGAGGAGCGGGAGCGGCGGCCGCAGGAAGGCGCCGGCCGGGACGGTGCGCGCGGCGCAGGCACCGCCCGGGCCCCGCGGAGCCGCTCGCGGGTTCCGGGGCTGCGCCGTTCCGCGCCGGCCCTGACCTGCTCACGGAGCCGCCGCGGGGCTCCGACATTTTCCCCTCAGGGTCGTTGTTGTGCCCTCGCGGGCTGCGGCCACCTCGGCGGGGCCGCCATTTCTCCCTCACTGCGACACCCCGTCCGTCACAGACGCCATTTTCCTCTCAGGGTCATCCTCCCTCCCTCAGGGCCGCCATTGCCCTTTGAGGACTCTCATTCCTCCCTCGGAGCCGCCATTTCCCCCTCAGGGTTGTCCTTTCTCCCTCAAGGCCACCATTTCTCCCTGAGGGTCACGATTTATCCCTGAGGGTCGTCATTTCTCCCTGAGTGTCGCCACCTCCCCCTCATGGCAGGACCTTATCCCCCACAGCCGCCATTTCCCCCTCAGGGTTATCCTTCTCCCTTCAGGGCAGCCATTCCCGCCCCACGGTGAACACAGCTGCAAACCAGGAGCATTTTGAGCATTTCAATAATTTCTATCCCCCAACTTTTCCCTCTCCAGACTCTTCCGGCTGACCGCGGCTCAGTCACCGCCCTTCAGCCCTGCTCCACTTCCCCATTTTTCCTCAGGGAACGGCTCAAGCTGCCGGGACACACAGGGCTTATTTTAAAAAAAAAAAAAAAAAAGCATTTTGGCTCAAACTGGGTCACCCGAACTCACGTCAGACCCATGGTACCCAAACACCTTCCTGATGACGCCACTGGGTTTGACATCCAGCCATTCCCTCGCCCATCCCAGCAAGACATCATTAACTCACTGCCATAATTAGCAATGCCAAAAATAACAGCACCTCCAACCAGGCTCTATTTTTACACCTGTTCATTATTTCTGCCTGCGTCTAAGCATCCTATTTAGGGAGGTCTTACAAAGCATTATTTGTAAGTATTTTCAGCTTGAATTCATTTAAGCCTCACCTGACTGCATTTTCATCAGCAAAGACTTCACACACTCCTCAGCCTTCATTATATTTTATATCCTCCTGCATTAATAACATGCAAAAATCCTCACTGGTGAATTACTCAATACAACCCCCAGAAGTGTGTCATGGCTGATTGCTTTTTTAAAATGCTGCTCACTTAGATAATTTGAAAAAGGTTAAAGGAGGAAAAGTAGGTTTTGTGAAGTGAGCTCAATAATCTCCTCCTGCAGGCAGGAATGTCTGGAGACTCTTATCAGTGGAAAATGGGGAACTGATGGCTCTTGGGCAGCCAGTCCTCAGGGCTCCTGAGTGAGCCCATCACTAAATTCTGAAATTATCAGCTTTAAAAAATGGGGAGAAAACGGCAGGATGAAGCAATCAACACTTCTTTAATATGAAAAAAAAAAAAAAAGGGCTACAGCAGCTGAGATCATCAACTCTAACTGCTCTCACCCTGCCATCTCCTGCCAGAAACACATTTAGAGTGTCAGTCTCTCCCAAGATAAATCCTCATTATTGAGCTGCTTTTGGGATTTAACCAGCAATAAGACCTCATTTTCCGTGAGGATCACACATCAATCTGCTTGGGAGCAGAGTGTCCACCTCCAAGCACCACAGTGGTGGTTTGTTCTGTGCTCTGAACTGGGCTATGCACCAGACAAATACTTTTGCCAAAAATATTGTTTCCCACAAAAAGTACCACAGATATTTGCTTTTTCCACATTTCAGTGTTTTATTCTGGCTTGATTGACTTGATTTATGTAAAAATGAGCAACATCACTGCTCTGAGCTCTTCATCTCCCCACTCCAATGTCTGTCCTTCTGTCTTCTCTGACGTGTCTCAGTGCTGAAATGAAATGGAGACAAGAGAATTAGAAGGTGAATAAAGACACAGGAATGCAACAGTTACTACTGCACCACTTAGAGCTCAGGGCTACAGAATAGGGACACAGCCAAAGGGAAAAAAAAGCCCAGGAAAGGGATGTTACCTGGCTGGCAAACTCGCTCCAGCACCCCTGGAACGCAGCTCTGGTCTCTCAGGATCCGCCGGGCCTCCGAGGCATGTGCCGGGTCCCTTCAGCCTGCTAAAGCAGAGAGGCATTAACAGGAGCCCTGGGCAGAGGCTGCTCTCGCCCCCAACCTCCCCACACAGCTCACAGCGCACGAGGGTCTCACAAGCCATCGCTGAACCCATCACACCACAAAGCACAGTCTGGGAAAACTGTTCCGGGCCGGCTGCTGCCCGTGCTCAGCCAGCCCATGGATTGGATCCCCTAAGCAGAGAGTTAACACTTGGACATGGCTGCTTAGGAATTGTGGGCCATGGGAAAAAGTTAATGGCAACAAGTAGGATGGCAAAGAAAGCTACAATTAAAGTGAGCAACTTAATGAAGTCTAGGAAGAGTCTCAAATAGATGAACACATATCGAGTCAGGGAGTTCGTTCCAATCTTGCTTCCGTACCTACAGCAAGACACGGCTGCATGCCCAACTCTGATCTGTGGAACTCAAGGTGTGCCACAAGCCAAAGGTTGCATACGGCATGGGTTAACGTTTTTCCAGCAGCTGACCAGAATTGTCAAAAGGAATATTTCACAGGTACATTAGACTTTCAAATGAGCTCTCAACAAGAGGAAGGATGCGGACATGAGCAAAAGGAGTTACCTCGAATTACAGGACTATTTCCACATATGAACTAGCCAAGAGAGCAGCTCTCGTCTCAGAGGTTTCTGTTGGAGGCACAACACTTCTTTTCTCCAAGGACACTGCAGTTTCCATTTGCTAGCAAAGAATTCTTAGAACTTGTAAGCAATGACACAGCTAAGCTAAGCCCGGCATTCCCCTACATCGCACACGCGCTCGGCACGCAGGGAACAGCCCAGGGACTACAGCACTTGGCTCTTCTCTACAGCTTCCCAGTGTAGGCTACAGCAGCTTTGGAGGAAACATCCACCATCCTTCCTAACATTCCGACTGCGCTTCGCTCCTAAGCAACCCTCAGGTTTGTACTTCCAGCCTCTACAGACAAGTTTTGACTACTGTATGTGAGATTTGTTGGCCAATTCAGATGTCAAGACCGATTTTAGGATCTAAATTCCAGCACCCGGGCAATCGTCCGGGCTGGCTCTGCCACTGTCCCTAATCTCCTCCTCTCGCTCCCAAGACTGTTCTTCGTCTCCAAGGGTTGTGTTGTGCAATGAAATGTAAATGTCAGGAGCAGAGTTCATTTCAGACGGTCTTTTAATAGGCTTCGTAAAGCCAAAGAAAACTGTATACAGGAATCCTTTACCACTTCAAATACAACAGCAATGGAATATGCATATTTCTTCCAGTAAAAAAGGACAATATAAATAAACATTTTCAAGAACCTCTTTATGGTAAGTTTGCAAGTCTAGTTCTGGGTCATTTACATCATTACAACAGTAAAAATACCGTTATGCGGGTTGAACATACAAGCACGTTTCTCTTTAGATATATCAAGGTGGTTTGCCTTCCAACGGAACCCAGGCTGCATTCCTACCTTGCTACACTAAAGGAATGTTACAAAAAACGAAGGTAATGCACTTGAAAAAAAAAAAAAAAAAAAAAAGGAAAAAAAAAAGTCCACAGCTTGTTCAGCTTCTAGTGAACATCGGTACAAAGTCCTTTCTAGCTCAAAAGAAACTGAATTGGGGCCCCAACTTTAAAAAAAACCAACAAAAATGAACACCTTGGCTCATTCATGGAGGATAAAATAAAATCTGAAGTGCTTTCAAAAAAGATTAAAACCACTTGAAAGCAGAGCTTTCTCCAAGACAGTCTAATCAGACAGTCTCGTCTCAGAAGCTGCCAGGCTGTGTATGACAAGATCAGAACTGATAATACTACAAAAGTGAAAATACAAGTAGATGTACTACACAATAACCATTTCAGCGAAGCTCCAAAAATCTTTATAAATACAGCCATTGGAAGGACGATCTTGAGTCAGGAAGGATTTTTACTCGTTGTGTGTAGCTGAGGACAAGAAGCAGGCACAATTGTAAAGGCACTGAAGCAAAGACAAGTTCCAGCATTTTACTCCCTTTGCATTATTCCGAGGCTACGGCTACTTGGCTACTGAGATCCCCCACCCGCGGGTCAGTGCGTTAGGGCAGCCGAGTTTGGGCTCCAGGAACACCTTTTTTTTTTTTTTATAAACACTTGCTTTGCCTTAGATCCGAGCAACTCCTGCACATGCATTAAAAATTAAGACTCTCCCGGCACCACCACGTCCACAGCCTGAGCCTGCCCCAGCTCCAGGCTCAGGCTCAGCAGCTTCAGAGCTCCTACAGGACACGGACTCAGCGCTCCCGGTCGAAGCGGGACTTACCGTAACTGTCGTAGCTGTCTCTGTAGGAGCCTCCTGAGTTCCTGTCTCCATAGCCACCTTGACTCCTGTGGGACACAAACAGGACCTGTTTTACAGCTGCTCAACTCCTTTTCAGATGCTCTGAGCTCCACCACAGCTTCCCCACGGCCCCTGGTGCTGGCAGAGCCCTTACCTGCTATTATAGTAGTCTCTGGAGCCGTTATAGCCTCCACTTCTGGAATCAAACCTGCTGCCGCCATAGCCTCTGTCTCCACCTCCTTGGAAATACACAGAAACGAGGTTTATTAACTATTCTAACAAGTAACACCCTCCCCTGTCCAGACGTTATAACTGATCCTCACACACTCACCTCTGGAGAAGCCACGGCCCCGGCCTCGGCCCCCGCGGAAGAAGCCCCGGCCCCCCGCAGATCCCCCTCTGTAGCCACGGGATCTGTTCTCAGAGGATTTCCCAGCCTGGTCGACCCGGATCTGACGCCCATCTACAGACTAAAACACAACCACAGTTAGCCAAACTGGAATATTTACACAGCAAAGCACGTGTAGAATGAGTTGCACGCCTTCACAGTTGGCTGAGCAGTGCCAGGGCTTACTGCTCCTCAGGAAACAAACGTGAATTTTATGCCACAATTAAGCCAAATAAGCAAAGAAACGGATGTTATCTGTATTTACAGGAATGCATATAAAATCACTATCATAACCATCCATATTCCATTAAGAAACTTGCTCAATTTACACTGCTAGTATATACATATATTTTACACATAAACCCACAAACGCAGGGTTTTTACACCCGTATCATTTTATGTACGACACAAACATTCATCTGTTTTTCCACACGGTCCACTTCTGATTCTCTTCCCCCATTGCTGCAAATAAAGAATCAACTCCAAAGCCCCCTCACCTTTCCATTCATGGCCATCATTGCGTCTTTTGCATCATCGATATTTTCAAAAGTAACAAAGCCAAAACCTCTGGATCTCTGAGTTTCTCTGTCTTTCACCACCACGACTGTGAAAAAGAGGCAGGAAATAAAAACCCATGAGCACCAGAGAAATTTAACGGACTAAGGGAAACTACCCCAGCTTGGCTCTGCAGTCTCACCTTCAGAAATCTGTCCGTATTTAGAGAAGACTTGCTCCAATGACTGCTCATTAGTGTCGAAACTGAGCCCGCCGACAAAGAGCTTTCCCTCATCTGATGCCATTCTGACCTGCCAAACCAACAAGAACTGAGTCAACTACTCCAAAAACCCACAATAATCCCCGCGAGATCTGAAACATTAAATCCTTCTACCACCACTTAAAACAACACCGCCGTGCTCTCACACTCCCGGACGCCTTATACGCCCCGAGCCTACACCTTACACGTTTTCCAGCCTCTCGAGAGGTCTCCCTCAGGGTGGGTGAAAGCGAGGGACCACCTGGAGCTCCGAAAAGCTCAGGGCCAAGGGTAGGGCAGCAGCCCCGCGGCCGGGCCTCGGCGGAACCCGCGGCCGGGTCGGGTCCCGCCAGCCCCGCTTGGGACCCCCGGGCCCGGCCCCCGTCCCTCCGGGCCCAGCGCGCATGTGCGCCCCGCCGCGCCCCCTACCGGCCGTCCCCGCACAGCGCCGCCCCCTCCCTCCCGCCCGCCGCCATTTTGCACGGCCGAGGCCCGTCGCCATTTTGTTTCCGCGCGCGCCTTTCCCCCCGCCGCGGCCCCTTTCCCCACACGGCCCAGCCGGGCCCGCTCCGCCGCGCCCCCCGTGCCCGCATAGGGCACCGATCCGTGAGTCGGCAGCCGCGGCCTAGCCTCCCCCGCAGGACCCGGCCCTCAGCGTCTAGGACGCGGTTCCGCACGCCGCGGCCCACCACGGCCCGGTGCGGTCGCGGCCGCCCCGCGTGATCGCGCTCACCGATGCCCGGGCGGTGCGGGGTCCACACGACACTTCAAAGCCTCAGCGAAATGTACGGCGAGCCTGGCGGGGCGGCGCCTTATAAACGCCCGCGCCTCATCCCGCCTATCTCATGAATATGCAGATGAACCCCGCTGCAAGGCGGGGCGAGGCGTCACCAAAGCGGTGCCGCCGTCGCACCACCCGATTGGGCGGGATCTAATTAATATTAATGAGCCGCGGCGGGGGGCGGAGGGAGGGGCCCGCAAACAAAACGGCGGCGTGGCCCCGCCCCCTCCACCCACGTGGGGGCGGGGCTCGAGGGACGGCGCCCATTGGCTGCGCGAGCGGAGGCGGGCGGGAGCGCCCCTGTGAGAGGGAAGGAAGTGGAGGGCGCTGATTGGCCGGGGGGCGCGGCCGCCCCGCCCCTCCCCGGGCGAAGGGGGCGTGTCCACGCTGGCCCAGTTTCGCGCCCTTCTCGCACTGCGGCGGCGGCCGCAGACAAAGGGCCGCCTCAGGGGCCGCCGCCATCTTGGGCGCCGAGCGCTGCCCCCGGCCGGGCCCCGGCGGCTCCTCCCGCTGCGGCCCATCCGGTCACCGCCCCGCTCAGAGAGCCTGTCCTGTCCCTGCGAACTGGCCCCCGGGGCGGCCGCACTCCTCCCTGTCCCGTCGTGGATGGTGCCTCCAGCCGCCTCCTTGCAGTGTTGTCCCACAGGCACTTGGGAGAGGTGATGGTGAGAAGTAGCCAAAGGAGCGAAGTTTTCTTCAAAAATAAAAGGTGTTTGCTCCACCCGTTTTCCCAAAGATTGAAATCTTTAAAAGCCCAGCCTGAGGTTTGACAAAGGTGAGAATGCCTTCAGCAGTAAAAACATGCCTATTAAAAGAGAAAACAGGCAAAGCCAAAGATGTGTCATCGAGAGGCTACACAGCTTTGAACGGCCCAAAAAAAAAATAAAAAATTCAGTGTTTCATACAGTAAGTACAATCTCACGTAGAAAAGTGTTTGGAAACATTGGAGAGGAGGAGACACACGTGAAGAAATGGATTGGAGAGGAGGAGATGCATGGGAGGGAATATCAGCGTGAAGGAAACAGGACGGAAACACGGCAAGGACGGGGCCATGGGGCCACTGTGTGTGCCCTGTGTCCGAGGACAGCACTGGACACACCAGGGGTCACTGTGTGTGTGTGTCCTGTCCTAGGCAGGACCAGCCACGTTTGCTCTGCCTCCAGAAACTCCTCGTAATTCACCTTGCAGTTCACAGCAGGAGTTTGCAGCTGCTGGACACCCTCCTTTCTTCCTTCCATTCTTCCCTCCCAGTATTTCCAGTCAGCGCCAGGCTGCGCAGAAGAAAACCACTGAAGTACAGAAATCACCGCTCTTTGGTGACCAATTTCTCAACCAGGTGCTGAGACAGAGGAAAAACAAACCACAGGGAGATGCAAATAAACCCGCTCACAATTGCTCTGTCAAGCAGAGATCACCCATTCCCTGCCTCCCAGAGTATGAAAATCAGGCTTTTTTCCTCCCTGATTTGTTGTGATCCCTTTGGGATCAGCAGGAAAAGTGCAGTTTGTATATAGGTTATACAGTAATTGTGAAACTCAGGGGCACCACATCTGTGGTTTTTCTGAGCTCACAGGGCCACAGGGACAGAATGCTGCCACCAAAGTGCTCAAAAGCACATAAAAAACACCAATATTGGTGACAGACCAAGCCAATATTGTTATTTTCCTACCATGAAAAAAATGTACTCGCTTTCCTAGGCCTGGAGGAGCGAGGAGATGCTTCTGCTGTTACTGCAAATTGATTTTTGCCCTTCAAGAGAGGAAAAGATCCCAGCCCTGCAATCACAGGCACTGCATTTTGATTAAATTAGAGACCCATTAACATGAGCACTCCTGGTCTGTGATGAGGGCAGATAAAGTGACCTTGATGCACTGAGCCATTTTCCAGCCTGGGATACTGGACAGCCAACATCAGCATCAGACTTCAAGGGACAAACACCAGGATTCACTGGGATTTGACTCCACACAAAGCCAGGCAGGTCGGGTGTTGTGAAAATAACACCGAGAACCTTTGCTGCTTCAGGGGAATTTGAGTTCCAGCAGGATGAAGGGCTGCTGGGAGCAGAGGAGCTCCTGTGACAGGGAATGGCAAGCACAGCCCTGCTTGGATGTGTCCCAAAAATGTGATTTCTGTCTCTCTGGGGTGTGTTGATGCCTTTGCTTTGACAGTGAGAGGCACCAGTGACACAAGGCGAGAGCTGAGCCGAATGGACACTGTGTGCTCCAGCCCTGGTGCTGCCAGGAGGGTTCCGTGCTCCACATCATTCCTGACCCAGGGCATCAAGACAAGGCATCAGCTGTGGATTTGATGATCCTCGTGGATATTCCACGATCAGGCTGCACACAGGGGTCACAGCAGCTCCATGTCACCAGCCCAAGGGGCTCGGGGACATTTCTGCATGTCCCACTGGCTGGAAGCAGGGCTGGGAGCAGCCAGGCAGGCAGCTCACCTGGCAGGTTGCACTAGTCATTAGGGCACTTAATTAAGCACTGAAACAGCCTGGGATTCACCTCCTGCAGAGAAGGACCCTGGCCAGGAATCCCAAACAGGAGACACCACGTAGGAGCTGCAGAGCTCACTTCTGTGTGAGCTCCAGACCTGAGCACCCACGGGTGTTTTCCCTTGCTGAGCCCTCATTTTGGTCACCTGGATCTGGCTGTGGGCAAGGGCTGTGGCTGTAGTGATATGGCAAAAGTGCCAGCACTTCCTTAGGGAGTGCAAACATCCGCCCTGAAGCGGAGCTCTGTGTGTGCACAGGTGCAGCCATGGGAAATCATGAATCACCAGGGGCTGGAGGGACCTCAGGGATCACCTGGAGCTGATTCAAGCAATCCCTCGACACATGGCTGATGTTTTTATCACCCATTTTTAAAGCTTCCAAGGGCAAAGGTTGTAGGACCAAACATCCTGTTAATGCAAGTCTGATTTCCTAAAAGTTCCTCCCGTCCAGCAGCACAGTAGGGATAGTGCCACAGGAAAATGCCATGGAGGAGCAGTGACAGGAGGAGCTGTGCTGCCCTCCTGCCTTCACCCCGTGCCATTCCCACATCAACACGAATCTCTCTCCTGCCCCCAGCACATCCCGCACCCAGGCAGCTCCTTCCACAGGGGCTTCTCTGGGGGTCCCCACCCTGCTGTGGTGCTCGTAGGGACCTTTCCCAATCCCTGCACTCGCGGCCCAGGGCGCAGGGAATTGCCCAGAGCCGTGCAGCAGCCGAGCCCAAACCTGCTCGGCAGCCCCGGCACCTGCTGGGGAGCCAAGGGCAGCCCCCGCCCCGGGCACTGCTCTGATGAGGTTCCCAAAATTCGGAGCAGCTCCTCCGGTGCTGCCGCCGCGGGCCAGGGCTGGGGACGGGAATACCCGGGGCGGGGAGGACAGGGCAGTGGGTGTCACGTCTCGTCCTTTAGGGCTGTGCCTTACCCAGGGCTGGGAGGGAACAAAGCCCTCCAGGCAGCTCCCCCCGCCCGCTCCGGGCTCTGGCACCGCGTTCCTGCCCCTGAGCCTCGGCGAAGCCCCTGGGACCACCCTCCCTGCTCCCAGGCACAGCGGCGGGGGAGCTCTGCACGCCCCAGCACATCCTGCTCGGCGCAAGAGCCGCCTCCTCTGCCTTTGTTTTTGCTGGGATTGCAGGAAAGGAGGGAATGGGAGGCTGGACTGGAGCAGGGCTCGTCCCTGGGCCTCCGGCCCATTCACCACCAAACCCTTGGCTCCTTCCTGGTTTTCCTGCAAGATCAGCTAATACCAGGAGCAGGGAGGTGCCACAGGGAAGGCACACGGAGTTTTCCCAGCACGGGAACCCTCACTGTCCCCAGCACAGGACCCCTCGGTGTCCCTGGCGTGGGAGCCCTGGCTGTTCCCACCGTGTCTGGCCAATGGCAGCCTTGGGCTCGGGAGCAAAACACCAAACCGGGACTGGTTCAGGGAACTGGCAGTCCCAAAGCGCCCCAGGGAAAAGAATATTCCCTTCTCCCTTACTACTGTCCCCGAGGGAGTTGCTCATCCAGCTTTGCAGTTGGAAAGAAAAGCCCTGACGCAATCCCGGCGTTGCCATAGCGAGGAGCGCGGCCGCTGCGCCTCCCTGTGACCGGGATTTACCGGGTTGTAGGACAAAGCCACGGGGAGCGGGGAGGACAGGATCCGCAGGGATCGGATCCGTAGCGAGCGGGGGGAACAGATCCACAGAGAGGAGATGGATTGGATCCACAGGGAGCGGGGGGATCGGATCCACAACAAAAAGGTGCAGGAGATCAGGGCTGGCACAAGTTGCCCTGAGGTGATGGGAGGGTCACAGCAGGGTCGGGATACCCAAACTGGAGCGTTAGGAAGTGAGCTGAGGTCAGGGGGGATTTGGAACCGGAGATCCAGCTGGATTCGGGGGGGGCGGAATTCGGAGCTGGGAATGCCAGTGCACCCCGATTGAGGTCAGGGGGGATTCAGGGTTGGGAATGCCGGTGCACCCCGGCTGAGGTGAGGAAGATGGTGAAAATAAGCATGTGGTAACCATGGCAACCATGTAACTGCCTTGGCGCTGAGCAGCAGCTTTATCAGGGCTGGAGCTTCCCAGCCGGATTATGGAAAACCAAATCTTACGTGTCAGACCGTCCCTACCTGCCCAAACACAGCCAAATTTAGAAAAAACTGTGCCCAGCAGCGGCCTCATCATCCCTCACAGGCCACACTAAGGTGCTGCTGTGGGATTTTTGCCCTTTTCCTCCAGCACTCTCAGCTCAGCAGCACAACATTCCAGCCACTGTCACACATGAATGCCTTTCCAGCACAAACCCTTCACCTCCCAGCTCTGCCACACCAGAGAGCCCGGCCGTGCCACGGGCAACGCAGTTCAGGGCAGCAGCACCGGCCGCTCACTCCCACAGGATCCAAAACTGCCTGGAAAACCCAGATGGGGGCTGCCCCAGCTGCTTTCTCCCCCACATCTGCCAGGGTCCCCCTGTACGGAACACGGCTGCTCCGGTGTGGGAAAGGCAGCGGCAGCAGCGACGTGTGGTTTCTTGCTCCCACCTTCCCTCCTGTCACCCTCCCGGCTGCATTAAGGACTCGGTTCAGTTATATAAGCACTCATTAATCATCATCTAAGAGTATTTGCAGCGTTGAGATCTTAAGGGCGGGAGATGCTACCCAAGGACAGGACAAACAGCCTCTGACCGCCTGACACCGGGCGACCTTGCGGGACACAGGGCTGGGGACGCAGGAAGGGTTTATCACAGTCTGCAGGGGAAAAGCTGCCAAGAATCGGGAACATCGCATCCCTCCCCAGCAAGGGGTAAAGTACACACCGAGGGGGGCCAGCCCAGGTGTTGAGGGAAACTGGAGCTTTTCCAGACCCCTTGGGCTCCTCCGCACACTCCCTCAGGCACTGCCTCACTCTGTGGTTTGCTGACACAATTTGTGGCGGGGCCGGTGATCTCAAACCCCCTACTATCCCATGCAGGGGTGGCCTTTGGTCCAGCTCCCTGCACAAGGGTCCCAGGGCTCCCCAAGACCCCGGTGTCGCCCCTCACTCCCTCTGCTCCTCAGCAGGTCGCTGTGTGCTGCTGTTTCCCTGCAAGGGCACGTGAATCACCTTGAGCCCGCAGCCCTCCCCGAGCGATTTTATCGCCATCGGCACGAGGGGCGGCCCGGCGGAGCGAGCCGAGATCTGCGGGAACAGCCGCGATTGCAGAAATCCCTGAACTGCAGCATCAACGTTTTTTTCCTGCCCAGAAGGTTCCCGCGCCCTCGCATGAGCTCATCCTGCACCGTCCCCTTTCCGCGCCTCCCGTAACCCAACCTCTCGCAGCCCCGCGCCGCAGAGCAGGAATGAGACACCACAGCGGAGCAGATTCTTGGCTCCCTGGGTCACTCTCTCCCCGCGCTGCCTCTCGGGAAGCACCAAGTCATGCGACTCCTTCTCTTTTTTTTCCCCTTAAGGTGGGGAAACGAGTCGGGAAAGTTCCCCCGCTCCCCCCCCCGCCCTTCGCGCTGATCCGAATGGAGGCAGGTAGAGGCAGCGTCTCTGCCTCCAGCAGCACCACACCTGCCCTGGGAGCCGAGCGTTCCACAGGGAAAGGCCGGATCCTGGCGCTGCGCAGGCTGGTGCCGCCCAGCACAGCTGCCCTGAGACAGGGGAGCGACTCCTGGGGCAATCGGCTTTTTGGGGGAGCTTGGCAATGCTCCTGCCAGAGCAGCAAAGACGCCCAGCGCCCATCGGGATGAGCTGAAGGGGAGCGGGGGCTGAGCTCCTCACTGCCACATCCCCGGGATGGCAGTGCCACGTAGCCCCGCACCGCTGGAAATCCTCCTCCCACAATCCCCGAAAGCGCTGGAAGCGGCAGCTGGCTGCTCCCAGCAGCCCGGAGCTGCCCCAGAAAGCTGAACTCCCCCGGCATCGCTGCCGTGCCGGGAGCTGGACGTGACCTGCTTCCCAACGCAGCGGGATGGAGGATGGGAGGGAGCTGCAGGATCCCTGCCAGCCCCACGCCCCGAGAGCCACCAAGAACTGACACCAGCCCTCCCCAGGCTGAGCCCCTTCCCCGTGGCTCTGAAAGCCCAGAAAATGCTTCACTCCCGCCTGGCTGCTGCATGACCCCATCCCAGCTGGGGGGGGGGCGCGGGGTGGAGGGGGGATTTAATCTTTAACAGCACCTCGGAGCCCCCTCCCCTGCTGCCTCACGCTGGCAGACCCTCGCCCCAGCCCGGGGGCGTTCCGGTGCGGCCCGGGGGCTGGCAGAGAGAGCTGCCATTGTTCAGCACCCGGGGGATCCCTGCCGCCGGCGCCCCCCGGCAGCGTCCCACGGGTGCCGGGGTGCTGAGCGCTGCCGTGGCCGTGGCAGCAGAGGGCAGCCACGCTACACGCACCGATCCTGCCCACGCGGCACCGCACGCGTGTGCCCGCACAGCCCACGCGTGTGCCACGGCAGCGCTGCGCTCGCCGGCAACCCCGTGTCACCCCCGTGCCCTGGGGTCCTACCCGTGTGTCCCCCCCCACCAGCTCCTGGCTGCAAACGGGGCTGATCCTGGCGCCCAGCACCCCCTCAGCACCCCACAATTCCACCCCAGAGCGTCAGGCTCTGCCCACGTCCACAGGTGTGGCCGCGGCAGGCGTGGGCTCCCCACGGTGACCCCCGAGTGCAGTGGCCGTGGGTGACCTGGCAGAGGGTGCAGGGCACAGCAGGAGCTGCCTGGGGACGGGCACAGCCTGCCCGAGCCCCTCCAGCCTCATGCAGAGCTGGTCACAGGGCTCATCCCGGGGTCTGCCGCCACCCGGCTGTGCTGGAGGTGGTGGGTGGGTGGTCCCAGGGCTTCCCTGGCACACGGCCCTGTTCTGGCCCCCAGCCCGGGCTCCCTTCGTGCACCAGAGCCCCGCGCACACACCAGAACTCCTGCAGCCCCCCCAGTGGGGTCCCGCCGCCCGTGTGATGCAGTCGCCAAAAAATGCTGGGTCCCTCAGTCCCCACCGTGTACACATGTGGACACACATGCACAGAACACACGTGTGCAGGAACTCACACATGGGTACCTGCACCCGCATCCCAGCACGGGGGCTGCTGCTGGCTGTGTGTGGGGTTACCTGCCTGCAGAGCCCCACACGTGTGTGACCACAACCAGGGTGTGATGGTGCTAGCCAGACACAGCACTGTGCTGGAAGGGTCAGAGGTGGTGGCAGTGTGAGGTCACCCTGTCCCCGAGCTGCCGCTGTCCCCAAGTGACTGTCTGTGACAGGGTGAATCCCACACTGCCAGTGCCTCCGTTTCCCTCACAGCAGTCCTGCAGGAAGAACTAGAGGATGCCAAGGGCCCTGTCTGCCAGTGCTGCCCCAGAGTGGGGTCCCTGAGCCCCCACAGCCCTGCACATGCAGAGCACACATCAGTTCCTGCATGTGTGCACGCCCAGACACGCGTGCACGATCTGCACCGGCACCGTGCACACACGTGTGCAACCACACACCTGGGAAATCCCACACGTGTGCAACCACACACCTGGGGAGTCACACATGTGTACACGTGGATCCAGCCGCCCCCCTCACCCCCACCCCGCCGTGGGCCTGGGCCCCTCGGCAGCCCCGCACCCGCTGCGCCCCATTGCAGCGTCGCCGTGGCAACGCTCCGGATTTATCAATGGAGACACTGCGGAAACGCTCTGGGGGAGGCGGGAGGGAGGGGTGTTCTGTGGGAGCTGCCAGGGGACAGACGGACAGACGGATGGCTGGGGGGCTGGGGTGCAGGACGGGCTGTCGCACTTGCAGAGTGATGCACACGCGTGCGTGGGGGTGCTCTGTGCACACATGTGTGTGAGGGGAGCTGCTAAGAGGGTGGCTGAGTACTCGGCTCTTCCCCAAGGTTTTCTCAGCCTCTTGGCAAAGCCCTGGGGGTTGGCGGGGGGGTTCTGTGCCCCTTGTGGGCACAGGGAAAGGGTCCTGAGGTGAGGCAGCCATTCCCTGCCTGCATTCCTGCCTGATTCCCTGTCCTTGTGGCTGCTGACAGCAGCGAGGGACAGAGCCAGCAGCTCCCAGCTCCAAAAGGGGAGTCCAGGAGGGGAGAACCCTGATCCCAGGGAAGTGGCCAACACTACCAGGGTTTGTCAGGGCTGCGGGGTTCCCCCTTCCTGGGGAAGTGCTGCTGGTTTCACACGTGGGCCGTGACTCAGGCACCCGACTCTATTCCTGTCCTGCCCCTGACTCAGCGTGTGGCTCCAGGCAGGACACGCTCTTGCCAGCCCCCCACACTCACCACGGGGAAGCGGAAGCAGCTCAAGGACTCCCAGAGCAGTGATGTCCTCAGCCAGCGTGGGGTCCTCACCCTGACCCCCTACAGTGAGACAGGAGCACCCAGGACACCTTCACTGACCTCCAGCCCTGCAGCCTTCGGCCTCACAGGCTCTCTCCCTCCTGTATGAGGCACCCGGATGCCGTGGGGATGGCACAAACCCAACACACAGCAGGGACCTTCCCTGCAGCTCTTCCAGGAAGGGCTGAAGAGGAGGAGATGGGGATGGGATGGCAGGTTCACACCAGCTCAGCACTTTCACAGCTCTCGCCAGCCCCGTCACACCCGGCTCATCACATGCCTGCTCACGGC
>JAWWMU010000107.1:1948866-1958872 GCA_035048155.1 Cinnycerthia olivascens
GCCGGCTCACACCCACCCACCCCCCCCCCCCCCCGCGCCTGCCCCAGGCACCCGGCCAAACCCACAGCAGAAAGGGTGGAAAAAAAATCCAGTAAGCGACTGACCGTTTTCCAGCCTCACCACAAAACATTCCTGACGTTCTGAGTGCGTGTGTGCACAAGGTCCCAGGTCACACAGTGCTGGTGGTTGGTGGCACAGCCCAACCGAGGACTGGGGACATGATGGACCCTGTGCTGGGCCACAGCATCACTCACAGCCACACACTGGCTCTGCCCTGGCTGCAGCAGGGCCTGGGGGAAGCACTTTTGGTCTGAGAACAGACAGAACTGGCTCAGTGATGGCATCTCCAGGTCAGGGGCTGCAGGACCAGGACAAGCCAGAGCTGGGCAGTCAGCTGCCACCCCAGAGCTCACTGCCAGCCCAGTGGGCAGGCGGCCGAGCTGCAGGATGCCCGGGCAGGCCAGCCATGCCATGAGCCAGGCAGTTGCCTACAGCTGGGTTTTACACCTGCTGGCCCAGGGAGAGGCCGCACAGCCCCAGCCCAGGTGAACTTGGACCTTGGAAATCCCCGGCTGCCAGAGCCAGGTGCCTGCCCAGCCCTGGCCACTGCAGCTCCTGCAGCAAGGGCAAAAGGCAGGTGTTTGGAGATCCCCGGAATGAGCACTGCCCTGCATTCAGGACCCTCAGATCTGTCCTGCTGGCTGCAGGGCAGGAGTGCCCCGTGCCCCTGTGTGTGACACTGCACAAGGCAGAGGCTCCGTGACTGTCCCCGACGCCGTGACCACGCTGGCAGATCAATGACTGGGGTGCACCAGCAGCTCCTTGGTGCTGGGGCGCGGAGGAAGCTGCCAGTGCAGCTTCACAGGGACTCGCCTGTTTGTTTGTTTAACACATGAGTCATTCCCCGATCACGGTGTCCCCGATCAAGGCGTCCCCGTCCCCATCCTCGTCCACACCTGCCTGTGCTGACTCACTGCTGGCCATGACCCCCTCACTGCCACCCCCAGCCCCAGCGAGGGGGGTGCAGCCCCTCAGGGACACACGGGGTTCGCTCAGGGAGCCAAACACCGCCGCGCTCAGCAGCACCTGGGACAGGAGCTGGCGAGGACCAGGGTTAAGGGATTTTGGCTGAGGCAGCAGCAGCAGCAGCAGCAGCAGCGTGCCAGGTCACGGGCGGTGACGTGGGGGCACAAGGCCACAGGCAGCGTGGGCAGAGTGGGTCAGGGCGAGCTCGGCAGGGCCGGGGTGGCTGCACCAGTCATTGTGAAAGTGAGTCTGGTGAGCAGAGCCTGAGAATGGGCGAGTGGGGAGGGGGCAGCTGCTGCACCTTGCTCTCACTCACAGAGGCTGCCCGTGCCGTGGCACCGTGCCTTGGGTACTGCGTGGCACCACCGGCACAGCACCCTGGGCACTGCACAGCGCCACTGACCCCCAGTGCAGTGCCAGCATGGCTCTGCTGGCTCCTGGCACAGCACTCTGGGCATCACATGGCACCACTGATCATCTCCTTCTGCAGCCACCTGTCCCTGCCCAGGTCCACAGTGCTGCCTGCATGACACTGTGGCACTCCAGACCCTTGCCCAGCACTGGGCTGACAGCCAGAGCAGCTGCAGAGCCCGGTGCCAACGGTGGCTGAGCGCCAGGGACAGGTGGAGCTGCAGCCACAGCCCAGATCCAAGGCAAATCCAGGGCAGGTGGAGCAACCCTGGCCCCCCACGCAGAGAGCAGCCCCCCGGGCTGGAGCTCAGGGCAGCGCCTGGCCCCGCTGCCCCGGGTGGCACAGCCGGAGCCGCCCGAGACACCGGGGAAACGAGCCCGATCCGGAACCCCACGCCCAGCTGGGGCGGGAGTCGAGGTGTGCGCGGTGCCACCCCGAGCCCGGGGCATCCTCCTCCTGCACGCCCGACGGCACCGGTTCCCAGGGACCCTCCGTCCCCACGGCCCAGGCAAGGCACATGTGCACCCAGCATGGCCACCCGCGTCCCGCCGGGCCGGCCGCAGGTCCCGCGGGCTCCACGTGGCCGCGATGGCCGGAGCGGAGCGGCCGGGGGGGTGGGGAGCGGCAGGAATCCAGCACTGAGTCACGGCTTCCTCTGCGAGCCCGTGAGTCATCCCGGCAGCGCCAGGCGCCCGGGGCCGGCGTGCAGAGCCCGCGACGCGCACACGGCTGCATGTGAGGGCAACCCCCGCGTGATGGGGGGCCCTGCACACCCGCCCGGTCCGAGGGATCGGTGCGAACACACACACCGATGTGCGAACACATACACCCGAGGTCTGGAATGCCCATGTCCTCCACATGCACAAATTCGGGACAACACGTCTGTGCAAGGCACACACGAGTGCAGCCATGCGAGGATCCACGCTCGTCCCCACGCTGACCTAGAGCTCTGTCAAGTTTGTACATCGGGCTGTGGGCTGGAGCCCACCTGTGGGGCTGGGGCTCACCTGTGGGGCCAGCAGTTTCTCCTGAACCTCAGACTGTGGCTTCTCACTCTCGATGCCCTTGGAGAGGAAGAAGAGGACGTGGGGAAACTTCACCCAGCTGCAGCTCCCTGCTGCGCCCCTGCCGCATGCCAGAGCTTTCTGCCACCACCCACGCAGAGCCCTGTGCAATAGGTGCCCGCAGCACCACATCTGTCCTCGCCACACAGCTGGACCTGGGGTGCACGGAAGGAGGGCTGCAGGGTCTGCACAGCCCCACACACACGCACAGCCGTGGGTGCACGCGTGTGACCCTCACCCACCCTCACACGCAGCACTGGGACACCCCCACTTTGCCACCTGGCACTTCGCACCCACAGCTCCCCGCTGGCACTCGCTGCACCCCCGGCCCTCTGGGGGAGGTCCCCACCACTTTGGGGGTGTGTGGAATTTGCACTCTGCAGAGCCGGAGCTCAGTGCCACGACCACAGAGACGGGGGAAGGGGTGGGAGTTGGGGGGGCTGGGGAGGGATGGTCAAGGTTATGCTGCGCCAAGCCCGGCCCACGATGGAAACCGCCGGGGCCGGGCTCCTGCCCCAGCCCGGGGGAGCGGAGGGGGGCCGCCCCCGCCGACGTGGCAGCCGCTGCCCGAACCTCGGCGGGGCTGAGCCGGCGGGAGCCCCTCAGGCTGCAGCCGTACGAACGAGGGGACCCCCGGGCGCAGCCCCCCTGGCTGTGGTCACCGGGACCCCCAACACACCCCCAGAGAGGCGGACGGACCCCGGGGCGGTCCGGATGCGCCGTGGGAGCGGCGGGGGGGGGGCGGTTGCCACGGTAACGGAGCTCCCCGCGCGCCGGGATGAATGGGCCGGGAGCGCGCGCGATCTATGAATGAACGAGCGGGACCGGGAGCGCGGAAAGCCCGGGATGGATGCTGGAGCACGGAGCGGAGCTTGGGGCCCGGCCCCGCCTCCCGGCCGGGACCGCCGGTCCCCAGTGAGCCCCCGCCCGCCCCGAACCCCTCCGAGCTGCGAGATGAGCTGTGCCGCGAACCGGGGCCGGAATTCGTGGGGTGCCCGGTGCCGTTCAAGCCTGCGGATCCGGGTCGGGCTTTGCCGCCGCGGCCGGCAGGGGTCCGGCGGGCCGGGGGCAACACCCGGTCCGGATTCCGCGAGCGGAGGTGAACGGGGCAGGACCTGACTGAGCCCCTAGCCCAGGACAGCCCCAGACCTCGACACCCCGGTGGGCGAGGGGCTCCAAAGCTGGACCCTACTTCGTGCAATCCTGGCCTGGGCACCCCCAGGGCTTATCCTGGTCATAGGTGGGGGCTGCTGCTGCGACTCCCGAGGGGAGTCCAGGCTGCCCATCCAGGCTCGGGGGTACCCAGGGCAGGGCTGGGGAGGGGGTCCCTGGGGGAGCCTCAGTTCCTCTGGGCTCCCTCCCTGCCAGCCGCAGGGCCTCAGCCCTGCTCAGTCCCCCCCTGACCCCTCACCGCCGCCCCTGTAAGCGGTTCCCAGAAGGCAGGATGGGAGCGGGGGCAGGATGGAGGCGGGGGGGGCAGGATAGGGGGAGCGGGGCGGGGGGGGCACCGCCTCATCTTCCCAGCAGGGTCTGGGTCAGCCCTGGGTGTCACCGTCCCCCAGGACAGCCCGTTCCCAGCACAGGCGGGGAGGGGGTGGGGAGGGGGCATTCCTGGGCTGCCTGGGGGCTGAGTCACCCCCGGCCACCGCAGCCACGGGCACACGCACAGACACGCCGCGGCCACACACACAGCGTGTGCACGGAGCAGAGCACACGGGGACACACGCGTGTGGCCGGGTCACAGGCACACGCAGCCACGCGAGCGTGCAGATCCACGCAGCGTCGCCGCGCCCCTGGGGGGGGGGGGGCACACGAGTGGGCACACGCGGTGACACGCAGGGACAATACGCAGCTTCGGAATCGCAGCATCCACTCTCAGGGAGCGTGTGCGCTCACACAGGCACACACACGCACACACACACACACACACACACATGTTACACGCACATATGGAGCTGGGGGCGGTGCAGGCACGTGCCCCTCTCCGCCTCCCCCCGCTCGGCTCAGCCAAGGGCTCAGCATCCTCCAGCTGCGACCAGCGCACGTGGGGACCTCCCCCAGCACCCCGCTCCTGGGCGATGGAGGCCGGGGGCTCGGGGAGGGGGACCGGGAGCCGGTTGCGGGGGCGAGCGGCCGAGCGTCGCCGGGGCTGCGTCACGGCGCTGACGCACCGTCGCTACCTGTGGGTCCCGCTGCTATAAATAGCCCCGCGCACGCCCCATCTGCCGCTCGCCCGGTGCATTGTGACGGGGAGGGGACATCCCGCTCCGTGTCCCCCGCGCCACCGGGGCCCAGGAGCCAGGTGGCCACATGCCAGCCCCCGAAAATCTGAGCGGTGGCCGTGGGGTAGCACGGTGGCCGTGGCACTGGGCCACCTGGCAGGGCCCGGGCTGGCAGGGCCAGCGCGGACGTCAGGAGAGCTCCTCGAGGTCCTCGTAAACACGGTGACGCACCGGAGCTGCCCTCCGGCCCCGTGTCCCCACCAGCCCCGTGTTTGCCCCGGCCCCACTGCCCGGGGCCATGGTGTGGGGAGGAGACCCCCACGGCACAGGCTGTGGGGTCAGGGTCACACAGGGGTTACCCCTCGACCATGCCAGAGTCCCTGGGGCCATTTAAGCATCATCCCCTGTGTATACTAATGGGGGGAGGGGAGAGGGGGGGCTGAGCCGATGCCAACTCCCACAACACCTCAGCTGAGAGATACTTTTGGGGGGTTCTCCAAAAGGAGGCGAGAAGGGAGATTTGGGGTCTTTGTTGCTGTCAAAGGCAGGTAGCCAGGCTGGGATGCCCAGTGCGACCGGTACTGGTTCCCAGCGCAGCTCCTGCTGCTTCTGCTCCGTCCCCGCTGCCACCTCGGCCCCGGCGGGTGGGGGTCCTGGGGGATGGGCTGGCGCCGCGCCCCCGGCCCCGCCGCCCCCGTGATGTCACCGCCCATGCACGCCGGGCTCCGCTGGCCGAGGCTGCCGGGCAGGCTGGGGGAGCCGGGCAGGCCCCGGGGCTGGCGAGGACAAGGGGGGACCCTCTGCCACACGATGGGCTGGCAGGGAGCCGGGGCTGGGGCGGGGGAATGCTCCCTTCCCCCGGTGTGCACACAACAGCCACGCGTGTCCGGCTGTGTTCCACGCGTGTGCGTGTGCACTGCCCACCGGCTGTGTGTGCACCCCCACAGCCCAGCCCAGGGGTGCTGCAGCCCCTCGCAGCAGCCGGGGTGTTCAGTGGCCCCCTCGGAGACCCCCAGACCCCCCAGCAGCCTGGGCACGCAGCGGGGCTGTACTGCACACGTGTGCACATTGGCTGCGAACCCCGTGTGCACACGCGTGTGCAAGGGCCCCTGGAGACGTGTGGGGCTGTGGGAGGCTGTGGGGAGCGCCGTGGGGCCGCGGCCGGCGGGCGGGGTGAGACATTCCTCACAGCGCTTGTTATTTTATCTGGTTCAAAGTCAGTTCCTGGAATGTTTTTAATTCCAGGATCCATCCCTGCGCCGGCAGCTCCCGGCCCCCCCCCGCGGCCGCCTCTGCACCCCACACCGGGACTGCCTGCCCACAGCCCGGCCCCACAGCAGCACCGGGGCCCGGTGTGGGGGCTCAGCCTTTCGGGGGCCTCTGCACCCTCAGGGACACCCAGAGGGCACCCATGGGTGCCCCGCTTTGGCGGGCTCCCCACAGCTGAGTGGTGGGGGGACTGTCTGCAGCCCCACGCGGGGGCCGGGGCTCGCCCCCACCCGGGACCCCGCTGCGGCAGACGCCGTGTTCCCAACTCGTGCCAGGGACACGCGGCAGCGCGTCGCCCACCCGGCGTCTGGCACCGCCGCGCCAGCCCCGTCTCTCGCCCGCAGCCAGCGCTGGGTGCAGCCGGAGGGATTCTGGGGGGCTCTGGGGCTGGGGTTTCGTGATGCACCCCACGCCATGAGGGAGCTGGAGGTGGCCGCGGGGGTCCCGTGGCCGTGGGGACGCGGGGTTGGGCACACAAGGCAGAGCCACCGCCCTCGGCCGCGGAGTTCATGGGCGCACACACGGTGTTCACACGCGTGTTTGCAGGCTGGGGGTGCGGGCAGGCGCTGCGGGGAGGCCCGGGTGTGTTTGTGGGGTGCAGGGCGCAGCGGGTGGGTGTGCAAGGGCTGGGAGTGCAAGGACTGACGTGCAACCTCACGCATGCCTGTGCCGGGGTGTGCCCGGCACCGCGGCGTGGCCGGCGCCGTGGGCGTGCACGGGGCCCACGGGTGTGCCGGGAGCCCCGGGAGCCGCGGCAGCTGTGGGTGTTTCCTGGCGCACCCTCTGCGGCAAGGGCTGGGCAGAGGGACAAGGGGGCACCCGGCCCAGCTGCCCCCACCCACCGGCCATGGGTGCGTGGACACACCTGCCGGGTGACACCCACGCTGCCCCCACACCGCAGGCACAACGCTGGTGCTGTGGGTTGCTCCATACTGGGAGCACTGGGATGAGCACAGCCTGGCAGAAATGCTGGGTGCTGGGCAGGGCTGGGAGCAGCGGGGAAAGGAGCCAGGATGGGGTGTAGGGAGTGTGAACCACCCCAAGATTTGGGCTGGGCAGTGAGGAGGGCTCTACCCAGCCTTCCCCACTGCAAGTGACCCGCCCTCCCCGTTATCAGCAGCATCTGGGGGCCCTGGGCGCGGTGATGTCACCCTGTGGCGTGGCTCGATGCGGCGCCCCGTGTCCCGGCTTGTCTCCTGCTGTGCCACAGACACCTCCTGCGGGTGCCTGGTTCATCCTGTGCCATGAAGCCACGCCATGGCTTCGGGGCCAGGCCTGTCCCAGCTCACACCCTGCAGCACCCGCCGCTCCCCCGGGCCCCCCCCAAACCCTGAGCAGAGCCCATGGGGAGGCAGCAGCTGTTGGGACCCCACAAGGATGGACTGGGGGGTCCCCAGGGGAGTACCCACAGCGGGATTGTTTGCATGTCCCCCCCCCGTGCCCGGCTGCTGGCGCTTGTCCCTGCGTGCACACGCGTGTGCGTGTCCCCCGTGTGCCCTCCCGGCAGCGATTGCCTTACAAGGCCGCCGCGTTGCTCCTGCCGCGGTCGGCGGCTCTTCCCGTTGCCAAATTTGGCGCGGGCTGGGGGTGTGGGGGGGGCAGGGGCTGCAGGGGGGGAGCCCGAGGTCTGCTCTACCCGAAATGACGTCAAAGCGGGGCGCGGGGTGCCCGGTGCGGCGCAAAGTCACCGCAGGAACCTGAGCCGCTTCCGCTCCCGCCCGGCTTCCTGCGGCGCTCGGCTGCTCCTGGGGGGTTCAGGGTCCGGCCAGGCTCCCCCAGCCCCACCCTGGGCCCCCTGGGTGTGCCCCACGGGAAGAGCCAACTCGCTTCCCATCCTGTCTGTGAGATGCTGAATGCCCCATGGAGCTCTGGATTGTTCGCTGTGCTCAAACCCGGGGTGCGGGGACAAAGCTGGGACATGGCAGAGGGGACATGGGCAGCCACTCCTGCCCCCTCCCCAAAGAACAGCTCCACAGCTCAGCGCTCAGTCAGGATTCGCCCCGCCCCAGGTGTGCTTGGAGGTGACAGTGTCACCGCGTTGGTGTCACAACACAGCCCCGGGAGTGTCCCCACAGTGTCCCCCCACAGCCACCGACACCCCGAGCCCCCCGACCTCCAGTTTCCTCCCAGGGATGCTGGGAGCTGCGGGAAGAGGGTTGCATGGGTGAGATGGTGCTGACACAGGTCCCCAGGGCCACCCCCGCCCCATCACCTTCCCCGGGGCAAGTAGAGGTGGGGAAACTGAGGCACGGCTGCATTCACGGCCTCCAACCCCCCGCCCCAGCCCGCGGCCACCCCGCCGTGACGCAGGAGGGAGGGAGGGAGCTGGCAGGGAGCTGGCACTCATGGCCAGCCCGGCTGGTGCAACCGGCCCAGCTCCTCCGGGCAGTGGCCAGGGGACGAGACTGGGAGCACCCAGTCAGATGAGCACCCACGGGTTGGGGTCTGGCACCCAGAGAGGGCTGAAAACACCTCAAGGAGACCCCAGACCTGCTCCCCTAGTAGGGGACGATGAGGCAGCTCCATCACCCCTCTCCCTCCTCCTGCAGGTACACACACGTGTGAGTGCTGAGCAGGTGTGTGCCCAGGTATGGGGTGCTTGTGGCTGTGCTGTGTCTCCCTGACACTGATGGGGGTGCCCCCGTCTCCCCGCACTGACACCAGACACGATTGCATCCAGACTGCCCAAATTTATTTCAAAAATAAAAAATAAAATATTAAAGACCGAAAAAGCCTTGCTCTCCCCCCCGCCCCCCCTTTCCCCAAAACACACAAAAAAAAAAAAAAAAAAAGACTTTTACAGACAAAAAACACATCACGTGGGGGCTCTATTTGCACAGATCCTGACAGAAAAAAAATCCAAGTCAGACGAGAAAAAGGATCCTACGGCCTATGAAGACTATGTCAGTATTGGCTCAGTCGGGTCATTAATGTCTATAAATACCGGCCCCGAGGCCAGGACCGAGTTTGGGGTTATTTATTCAGGTTTTTTTTCCTTTTTTTTTTCTTCTCCTTTTTTTTTTTTTTTTTTTAAGTTAAAAAAGAAAAAAAAAAAAATCCAACCACCCAAGCGGCGGGTGGGAAGGAGTCCAGCGACTCGGAAGTTGGGCTCGGCCGCGGAGGGAAGGCGCCTTGGCTTCTCCCTCCCCAAACAAAATTAACACTCCCCAAAAAACAAAGCCCTCCCCAACCCCGTCCCCCCTCCCCAGGCTGCGGCGGTGGGGCCCAGGCACACGTGTCCCCCCGGGGGGGGCCCAGCCCCATAGCCGAGCAATGCTACATATAGAAGGGAAGGAAAACAAACGGCCCCCAAATCGGGGGGGGCTCCAGCACCTCCGAGAGAGACTTCATCTCCTCCTGCCTGCACCGCGGGGGTGGCACAAGGTGGGGCCGGAGCCCACCCGGCTGTGCCCCTCTTCACAGCAAAGCAGCAGCTTCGTTACTCCCCAGGGCCCCCACGGGTGCCGGGACCCCCTTGGCTGGGGAGGCTGCAGGGAGGCAGCGGCTTCTGCTGCTCCCCCTCAACGCCCCAAACCCAACCGAGCAGGGGGGTGGGGGGCTCCCCCTGGCACGCAGGTCGGCCCAAGGCATCTGGTCGCAGGAGACGGCAAAACCTCGAGGAGCCCCCGGCCCGCGACGCCAGCACCGCCTCCCCGCAGGGGGGGCGGCGAGCGGGACCCCCCCCGGCACAGTCCCCCGGGGCCCCGGCTTCTCTATGCTACGACAAACTCGGATTTCATCTCGGCCTTGACCTCCGGCTTCCAGACCGAGTCCTCGAAGTCCAGGTCCAGGCTGCCCTCGCTGGAGACGCTGCTGTTGCTGTTGGTGCGCCCGGCCTTGCGGTTGGGCACCCAGTGGTACGGAGCCCTGGCGTCCCTCCGCGCCTTCCGCCGCAGCCGCTTCTGCTGCAGCAGCAGCTGCAGCCGCTCCACCTTGCAGCGCGTCGCCCGGTTCTCCGTCTGCCGCAGCCGGTCCCCTGCGAGGGAAAAGGGCAAAGGGGGTCACGGGGGGCT
>JAWWMU010000107.1:1968585-1993378 GCA_035048155.1 Cinnycerthia olivascens
GCGCGGGGGGCTCGGGCGTCCGGCCGGGCTCCGGTGGCGATGGGCACCCGCCGGGCCGTCCCTAGCCCGCCGGACGTTGGGGTTGGCGTGCGAGGCCCGGGCACCGCGGAGGGGTGAACGCGGGACACGGGCAGGCGCCAGCCCCGGAGCGCGGCGGCGGGGGCGGTGAGCGGCCCCCGCACCGGAGGAGGCCGCGGCGGGAGGTGACTGCCCGCGGGGCCGGGCGGGAGCCGGAGCCCCCGGAGCCTAGTGACGCCGGGACACAGAGGCGGAAAGGGCGGGGGGGGGGAACACGCACAGTCACCCGCGGCCGGTCACACCCGCCCGGTCACACGCACCCGCCCGGTCACCCTCCCGGTGACGCCGTTACAGCTACGGGGAACTGTCCAGATGAGGGGTTGAGCCCCCCGTACCCCTCAACACGCTCTTACCCCCTCAACCCGCAGCTCGAACCTCCACCCCAGCGGCCCCAGCCCCGCCTGCCGCCGCCCGGGGGGGGAACGGACACCCCGCAGCCCCGGGGCCCCGTCCCGGCACCCGCACAGGGGGGGGCTATGAGTCAGCAAAGCTCGGGCGCCCTCTGCCGGCCCCGCTGCGCCTCCTGCGCCCGCGGGGGCCGCACCGGGGAGCCCTCACCGAGACACCGGGGGGCCCTCACCGAGAGACCGGGGGGCCCTCACCGAGAGACCGGGGGGCCCGGCCGTGGTGACCCCAGGAGCCGCTGCTCGCCCACCGGGATGGAGAGACCCTACCCGGGCACATCCCCCCACCTCGGAACGCCAGGTCTTGGGAGCGAGGAGCCGCTCCCCGGGACGCGGCGGGAGCCGAGCGGGAGCACCGGGGTCCCGACAGCGGGAGCGAGGAGGACCGATCCAGCTCCCGTTCCCCGGAGGCAGGCAAAGCTCCAGGTGACCGGGGACACGGAGGGTCTTTGAGGGTGAGCAGAGCTCCCGAAAAACCAAAGAGGGGCTCTGCCGTGCGTCCCCCCGGGGAAGCGGGGCCACCCCTCCCGCTCCGGGGAAAGCAACCGAGAGAGTGCGGTCCCGATACGCGGATCCCCCCCGCAGCCCGACCCGGGTCCCCACCAGCCCGGCGCGGCTCTACTCACCGAGCACGGCCCCGCGGATCCCGGCGCCGCGGGAGCTCAGCTGCCTCCGGTGGCAGGAAGAGGGAGAGAGACCCCAGAAACGTCCCGGGGGGAGGTGGTGATCGGTGCGGTGTCACCTCCTGAGCGCTGCAGCCGGTCCGAGCGCAGCCCTGACGCGGAGCTGCCGGGGAGGTGCCCCAAGTTTTATCCCGCACCGCCCGGGGTGGAGCCTGGCGGGGGCAGGGACCGGGCAGGGACCGGTCTGGCCCCGGCAACGGCCCCGGCAGCGGCCACGGCCCCTGCCCCGGCGGTACCCGCACCTGCTCCTGCGGGGGGTCCCGGTCCTCGGCCCTAGGTCTCAGTCCTGTATCAGGGGTCCCAGCCCCTACCCTCTCGTTTCGGATCCCGCTTCCGGGATCCCGACTCGCCGTCCTCTAATCTCGGTATCAGCCCACCGGGGGCGTCTCAGCCCCTGTCGGGGTCCCGGCTCTGCCGCCGCTCCAGACAGGGCAGGGGCGACCTGCCTTCCACGGACCGTGGGGAGGGGACAGACCGGACACCTCTCCCCCTCCGCGTGCCCCGTCACCGGGGTCAAAGTCAGTCCGTGGGCAGGGAACGGATGGGCTGAGCTCTCCTTGGGAGCCAAGCGTCAAAGCTGCTGCTGCTGCTGCCCGTGGATACTCAGTGATGTGTAATACCGAGACTCTCTGATGTGTAATAACAAGGTTGGACCATTCCTCCCCCAAGGGATTCCCTTTGCCCAACCACCCAGTTCCCAGCAAGGACACAGACGCAGCCCCACTGGGTTTTTAGAGCAAGGGAGAAACGGGCTGGTGGGCACCAGTTTTGGGGTGTGATGCCCCGGCTGCCACGGGGCAGAAGATGCTTCCTCCTCGGCCAGCGGCTGCCCCGTGCACACAGGGAGGGTGCTGGGGAGATGTTCGTGACCTCGGGCTGCCCCGCCGGGTCTCTCCCTCGCAGACAATGCCCTGGCACACCGAGACAAAAAGCAGCTGGAGGGGGGCATCTGGTGGCCAGTCGGCAGTGGGGAGACCCCACCCGTGAGGCAGCAGCACCAGGGCCTGGCAGGAGCCGAGGGGGGCCCTCTGAAACCCCAAAATGTTGCTGCTGTGTCCTTCCCACCCAGCGTCCCCTAGGGTGGGTGCAGATGGCTGGGTGGGAGCGAGGCCACTCGTGCAAGGCACAGAGCCGGGCTGCGAGGGAGCCTTTGTCGTGCAGCCCACGGCCCCCCGCCCGCCCCAGCCCCCTCCAAGCTCTCAGGGGGACATGAGCTCAGGCGGCTCCGACTCCGGCGGCTCCTGCCATTGTTGTCCCTGGGAGAGGGGCCGGGGCAGGGATGCGCCATTGTTCTCCCCAGGAGCTGCGGAGCCCTGGGCCTGCGAAGCCGCCCCTTGGGGGGGCCACGTCCCCAGCTGGCTGTGCGGGGTGAGGCCCTGGAGCAGCGAGGAGAGGGGACAGCCGGGGCCACAGGTTTCGCCCTGCCACAGCTCAGGTTTGTGCACCAGGAGGGGCCATGGTGGGGACAAGGTGTCACACCAGAGCCACTCCCACAGGGAGCAGGGTCTGGCCGCCAGCTCTCAGCCCAGATCCGTGGGGAGGGACAAGGGGACATTGTGGCCATGGCTGGGAGTGTGGCCCGCTTGGGTTCTTTGGCAGAGCAGCCATGCCCCAAGGGCAGGGCATCTCCCCACATCCTGACGGCCCTGAAGAGCCCCTTTTCCAGTCGCCACCCTCCTCACACGGCTCCATCTCCTTCCTGGGAGGAAGCTCATCTCCTCCGGCAATCCCATGACTCCAGGAGCTGGTGCTTTAGGAAGTGTGTGCAGATTTCAGTATGGTTGAAGGTATCGGGAGCCTCCAGAGACACAAGCTGGGAGATCCCAGGATTCCCAGCAGCCTGGATTTTGTGTGTTTAGTTTATTGTGTTGCCCTGGGAATAAATCGTTAAAGATTACAGGCAGACTTGGGCATAATTGCTGCGCGGCATCCGAGGCTCCTGCGTCTCCAGAGGGAGCGTTCTCCAAACCCCGCACGGCTGAGCAGCTCGGGGAGAGACGATCCGACGAGCAAATACCTACACAAATCCTGCTGCAGGCCACACGCAGCTCCCTCAATCCGCTTAGCTAACCTGGGCCCTGGGATTAGCCCCCGCGGAGGCTCACGCACCCGGGAGGGCGGCGCGGGTGCGGGGTGGAGGAGAGGGGCTTACCCGGGTCCTGCCGGGACACTTCCCACGGGGCCTGGCCGCCGGGCACGTCCCGGTGTCACGGAAGAGCCAGGGCAGGACCCTGGTGTTGGCTCCTCTGTGTCCCACGCTCCTGCCGGCCCCAGCTCCAGCTGGGAGCCCCGAATCTTTTGGAGGCTGGTTCTTGGAAGTCCTCTCCCTCGAAGGAAGGGAATTCCCAGCCCTTCTTCTTCGGGGAAATCCCCCACCAGTCTCGGGCAGCAGCTTTTCTCTTTTCTCTCTCTTTCCACGCACACACACACCCCCCCTTCCCTCTTGGACTGAATTCTTGGCTGATTCCACAGCTTTGGCAAACGGGGGATTTTATCGCAAGTCTCTGCATTCCACTCGCAGGCGCGGGGTCATGGGATTAGGGCAGAGCTGACTCCGGCTCCAGAGCAGGGAGAGGAGGGAGGAGGGGGCGTTTCTCGCTCCTGTGGCTGCAGGAGACGCCGAGCTGCAGCCTGGGGGAACCCAGGTGGGACGCGGATCCTTTTCCTCCCTCAGCCAGGGGAGGGGAGCGATCCCGTGGCTTCCAAGGGGCTCCCAGACCCGCGGTGCCCAGCTGGGGCCTCGCACGGAGCTGCAGCAGCGAGTGGGAGCGTTCCCACGGGCGCGGGGCCAGCGGCCGGGATCATGCGGGGCACACCCCGGCAGGAGGGTGCAGCCGAACCACGGCACCTCCACCCGCCCGCCCGGCCCAGCCCGGGGCACCGCCGGCACCGCCACTGGGCTGGGGTCCCGGCGCCCCCTCCCCGTGCCCCGCGGGGCCGAGCGGCTCAACCTTAGTCACGGTGGCAGCGGTGACTCAGTCGCCCGGCGTGCTCAGGTGAGCCACCGCTGCTGCCGTGAGTAAGGAGCAGCTGATCCCACCCTCCTGGGCACGGATCCCCGCCGGAGCCCCCGCCGGAGCCCCCCATCCCTCCAGGCTCGGGGTGGCCTCGTGGCGGGGGCGGATGTCCTTGGGCAGGACGGCGGTGCCTGTGCCGGTGACGCTGGCGGGGCTGTAAACACCCAGGCGTGTCCTTAGAAACACACAACCGGCTCTGTGTGTTCCCAGCTCTCGGGGACGTGTCCTGGTGGCCTTTGGCAGAGTGTCCGGGCGTCACAGCCTGGGGACACTCCAGCTGCCAGCCCGATGCAGCCGGAGCCAGTGGCCCTGCCTGGATCACTTGCCGTGCCCTGGCTCTAGGGCACCCCACACTCCCGGGGGCTCTGTCCCCCACCCTGGCCTCGGGCCTGGAGAGTCCCAGGGATGAAGTCACCCCTGGAGTGACTCAGGCAGCCCCCCTTGTGGGGCTGGGCACACGGTGAGCAGAGAGACCCCAGCACAGGCTGAATGGCTCAGGCCAGACCCCAGGGTGAATCAGCTCTTGGAGGGGGCTGGGGGCAGTCACCGGAGGCCCCCACCCACCTGGCCCTGGCCCCAGGAAGGATGGCGAATCCCTCTGGATTTAGGAGCGCCCAGGTGTGGAGCCATACTTGGCTGTGCTGGGCCCTGCTGCCACGGTGAGGCCAGGGCTATTCTGGGCTCCCTGAGCTCATGGGCCCCTTCAGGACGCTGAACTCCAGTCCCTGCTCCCAGCCCAGTGGTTCCCAGCCCCCGGCCTCACTGCCTCCCTGCCTGTGGCCCCCTCAGCTGGGGGCAGGCAGAGTTTTGGGCCCCTGCCCTGCTTCAGCCTGGAGTTGTGATGGGATGAGCAGGGGAAACCACGGACCCCATCCCTGGCCACCTCCTGTCCTGCTCTGTGCCCCAGCCCAGCCTCTGTCCCTCTTCCCCCACGGTCCTGGGGTCCTCCAAGCCCCATTCTGCCCCCAGCCGTGTGCTGGTGTGGCAATTTTGGCAATAGCAGAATTCAGGTCAGGAGGGTCCTGGTGGTTCCATCAGTACCACGGGCACACTCTGACAGCTTGTGCCCACCAATGGGACCCTCCCCTGGGCATGGCCAGGGCCTGAGACCCCCCAGTAGGGCAGGACTCAGCTCCTGTGCCTGGGGAGCCCAGGAGACATGGGTGGGAAACTGTCAGGGTGAGAGGGGGCACCCAGGGCACAGACCCCCTGCCCACTGTGACCAAGAGGCACCAGAGCCCTGATCCCCCACACCTCCTGTGCCCCCTGTGCCCCCTGACCCCTCCCTCAGCGCCAGTGGCTGTTTCCCAGACGCTGCCATGTTCTTGGTTTGTTTTAAATCCCGGCTCCAGGAGTCAGCCGACAGCTCAGCTGTTGGTGGTGGTGTTATTATTGTTGTTATCATCATTATTATTATTATAAATGCTTCAGCGAGTTGCCCAGCCTTGGGGAGGGGAAGGACTCGGGATTTCAGGAGCCTCCGTGGATACACACGGAACCTTGTTCCTGGGGTGACCCAGACTTGTAAACCCGAGGGAAAGCAACTCCCCATTCCACCGTATCCAATCCCATCCCACCCTATCCCAACCCATCCCATCGCACTCCAGCCCTCTGATCTCACTGTGGGCTCACCCCGTGAGACGTCATCCCCAATCCTGGGAATGCGGGGTGGCAGAACCATGTGGGACGGATCCCGAGCCCGTGCCCGGAGCCGGGGGTGATGCCAGCAGGGGACCCCGGTGCCCGGCGGGGCAGCACGGGGGGCGTGGGGCGGGTGTCACTGACACACGGGGCACACTCAGCGCCGCGGCATTCCCGGCCCCGCGCCTGCCCCCGGCTCCCCTCGGAGCCGCCTCTGGAATGCGGGAACCTCACCCGGCCGGGGAGTGCGGTGCCAGCGCGGGTCGCGGGCGCTTCTCCACCCTCCACTGCCCTGGGGGGATGGCGGGGGGCTGGCAGCCCCCCAGCCCAGCACGGGATGGGGCAGACACAGCCCCGCTGTGGGCCCATTGCCGTCCCTGCCCTTCTGCAAGGCTGGCACACCCTGACTCCCAAAACCGGGAAGGAGGAACAGGATCCATGCGGGCAGGATGTGCCCCAGGAAACCCCGACTCGGGCGGGATGGGGACAGGAGGAGGCACTTCCTCCTGGCCTTGTCCCTTCACACACAAGTGCAACCGTGTGACCCCGACGGGGCACAGCCACACGTGCTCACCCCTCACACAGACCCCGCACCTGAGCTCCAGGTGTGCACACACTCCCACGGGCTCGCTCGGCCCCCGTGGGTGCTGCACCCTCACCCAGGCTCCCACACCCACGTTCCCACACCGCGGCCATGGGCGCAGGCACCCCCTCCCTTCCCGGCCCCCCGCGCTCCCCCGCGGCCGCAGTTCCTGTTTACGGTGATGGAGCCGCCTGCCCGGCCCTCCCGACACCGGGGGGGCTGCCGGGGGCATCGCCGGTGCTGCTGCCTCTGCCGTGCCTGGCACCGGTGCTGATGGGTTCCCGGCTGCCGGCTGTGCGGGATCAGCCCACGGATACAAACCCACGGCCCGTTCTGGGAACAGCAGCAGGAAATCCTGACGGGGAATAGAGCTGGACGCCGTGTGGCATCAGCGTGGGGCGGGTGCCAGGAAGCTGCTGTGTGTGGAGTGTGGGTGCTCCAGCTCAGCACTGCTGGGCACTCCAGTGCTGGGATGTCCCAGCACTGCTGGACTCTCCCCCTGGAGCAGGGGCCCATATCCAGGTGGGCTCTCCAGGGAGGTTCCATGCCCGGGGTCCAGGTGTGTCCCAAGGAGCCGAGGGAGGAATCCAGCTCTGGGCCGGACCCACTGTGCCACATTCCCCAGTGCCGAGCCATGCTGTGAAGAGCCGGGCTCAGCTCATCCCAGCACCCGACCTGTGGGGAAACTGAGGCACCGGCTGGGGAAGTGACTCACCTGCACTGTGGCCTTTAAATGCACTGCTCCGATTAGATAATGGGCGGAAGGATCAGAGGGAGCCCGACCGCCCCTCATTAAACCTTGGGCTCCTCAAAGCGCCTCCAGCTCCATCGGAGCCCGTGGCCACCTGGGCCGGTGCTGGCCCGCGGGAGGCAGCCCTGCCCAGAACCCACCCACTCACATCCGCAGGCGGCTGCAGCGCCTCACAGCTGTCCCTGTCAGAGGGTTCCTGCCCACAGGAGATGCTGCCCCTCCCACGCCCCCCAGGAGCCTGCAGGAGCTGGGGGGAGGCATTTTGCAGCCCCCGGCAGGACCCTGCACCTTTGAGGTGCCCTACCTGGGACACAGGGGCTGCAGCCAGCTGGGCTCGGGACCGCGGCCCATCTGCCAAGACAGGATGTGGGGCCGGACGGGGGACACAATGTGGGGAAGTGAGAAGGGGACAGCAGGGACGGGGACATCCCGTCAGCACAAGTGGGCTCACAACCCCTCCAGTCCCCAGAACTCCCGAGGTCCCCCTGCGCGCCCCCAGCTCTCCCGGTGCTCCCGCCTCCTGCACCTGCCTGGCCTGGGGGGCCCTGCCTGCAGCGGCCTGTCCGCGGGCGGCCGGGACGCGAAGGAGCTGGTTGGGCCGGGCAGGTGTCGGGTGGGAGCGGGGTCCGCTCAGCCCACACAGGTGTGGCCGCGCCGGCTGCGGCAGCAAAGCTCCGCGCCCGGCTGGCCCCGTCTTGCTGGGTGGCAGGAGCCTCCCGGGCCGCTCGCAGCCCGGGGCGGGCGGGCACACCCCGTAATTACCCCACAGCAGCTGCCGGCGCTGCCCGGGCAGGGAGGGGACGGCAGGGCCGGCACGGCCAGGTGGGGACGGGCACGGCGCGAAGCCATCGCCCACCCGCGCCTGGCCTTTGTCGCCTGCCGCGGGGAGGGCGAGTTAGGGGTTCGTGCCCTCTCCCTGCGTGCGACCTTGCGGGGGCACCCCTGCGCCCCAACGATGCCCCCAACGCGTGGGGGAGGCAGCCGGGGTCAGGCCGAGCAGCTGCTCGGGCCGTGCCCTGCGGGTCCGCAGCGCACAATGACCCCATTGAGGTACCGCGGGGCGGGGGGGGGACGACACTCAAGGTGGTGGTGGCAGAAGTGACTCCAGTGTCACGCCAGGCCTCAATCCTGCTATTTATACCCGGCGGAGGGGTGGCCTTTGAGGCAATGGGGATGGAAGCGCTGCCGACCCCTCCCTGCCGCATGCCAGGGCATCCCGGAGGGCAGCGACCCCGGCCCCCCCGGCTCTCCCTCCCCACCCCACGCCCCAGCACGGCGCCAGCCCCGCCAGGAAGAGCCCCAGCGCCGGGACCAGCTGCAGCCACTTCCTCCCGGCCCTGTCAGGAACTGCGGAGCCCGCGGGGGCTCCAAGCCCCCGGCTGCAGCCGGGCAAAGGGAACGGAGCAGCGGATGGAGCCCCAGGGCTCGCGGGGGACTTGCACCGGGCACCTGGGTGCTGGATGCCAGGATCCAGCTGGGAGCTCTTTGGGAACCTCCCAACTTTACCAAGGGCGAAGTCCCGGCACATCAAAGGCGGGCGGAGGCAGCGGGAGCCGGGGCAGGAGCCTTTGGTCCCTGCCAGCGCCCGGCTCCACCACCTCACCGAGCTCCCACCGCCCTGCGCCGGGGTTCCGTGCCGGCACACCTGGGTCCGGGGTCGTGCCCCCCCCTCCACGGCGTGGCACCCGGCCCATCGCTGTGGCAACCGCCACCAGCTCCGGGTGTATTTTCTGCACCAGGGCCGCCGTGGGAACCTGGACTGGTGCCACCTCATTCCGCTGGGCTCTCTGGGCCGCCTTTGTAGCCGGCGTCGAGCCCAGCTGGCAGCGGCTTCCTCCCCGAGCTCCCCCTGCCCCGTGTGGGTCACGGCCCCGGCCGGGAGGCGGTGGGAGGGGGCTTTGCTGGAACCCCCAGCACGGGGCCACGCACCCCCTTCACCCCCCCGTGGCTTTGGGCCACCTCCAGCAGAGCCAGTGGCCTCCAAGGCCGCCCGGAGCAAGGGCCGTGCCCATGGCCACGGGGCACCGAGCCCCTGCCAAGGCACCTGGGACCCTCAGGGCAACGCGCCGCCCCCACCACCCCCTGCCTGGCTCCGGCAGCTCCCGGGGGGCTCCCCGGGGGACTCCTCCCCAGGGTGGAATCGCCAAGCACAGCAGCACGCTCCGACATTCCCATGTCCCGTTCCCACTCTCCTCAGCTCGCCACTGGCTTTCCCCATGCGTGCCTCAGTTTCCCCACGAGAGAGAACGCGCCCCGGGCCAAGGTTTGCCGCGTGGCCGGCACGGCGCTCCGGGGCTGCTGGCCCGGGAGCAGCATGACAAGCTCTGTCGTGCTGGCTGCAACACCCACCCACCTCAACACCCGCCGGTGCTCGCTCTTGTGCCCAGATTTTGGGGGTGAGGCCGCTGGGGTGATGCTCCCCACGGCTCCGCCGCCATCTGCGGGCAAAGCACCCCCAGAACCGGGACCGAGGGGCCCCACCAGGCAGATCCCGGTGCCAGACCCCGAGCCAGGTCCTGCTCCTCCCCACAGGGTTTTCCCTGAGCTGTGCCACGCTCCCTCTGCGGGGACATGTGCGTGGGAGGGCGTTGGAAAAGGAGCATTTTCCAGAGCTGGAAACCCAGAGGAAAAAGGCTGCGGGCCGGAACGATTAATACGGGCGGGTTAATCATTACAGCAGCCCCCCCTCCATCCTAAGGAAGCTGTGAGGATTCGGCCTTCGAGCCGCCCAAGGGCGGTGTGGCCCAAGGACACTCCGGGCTGTGCTGGCAGCGTGTGGAGCCTCCGCTGACCTTCCCACGCCGGGGCCAGCGGCAGCACCCGCGGGCCTGGGGTTGGGAGGGGGCCAGATCTGCACTGAGGTGCTGCAGAGCCTTGGGGACAGGCGTGGAGCTGCCCGGCACCCCGGGGGTCCCAACACTCCAGGGAGCTGCTGCCACATCCTGCAGCTCCCTGGCAAGGGGAGGAGTGGGGGCAGCCCCTGTACCCCCACCCTGATGCTGCAGGGTGGGCACTGATGGTGCGGGGCAGCAGCTGGGACAGGCAGGATCCCCAGCGTGCCAAGGTTTGGGCAGGGAAGGGGCGGCTGGCTCTGCCGGATGAGTCAGCCCGGCGGGAGCGGGGCTTCCTGGGGCTGCGGTGGGGTTTGGGGTTGTTTTTCCTGCAGAGAGAAGAGAGCTGGAACCTTTCGCCTGCATTCGGGACTGGGTGGGACGGGGAAATGCCACGCGGCCAAACACAGGGAGGGCCGCCAGCACCGGGAGATTTGGCCTGGCAGAACCCGGCCCGTCTCGGAAATCATCCCCCGGAGAAGCGACGCCGCCGGCAGAATCCGTGATGCTTCACTTTCCGAGCGCTCCCGGCCCCGCTCCCCACCCTCCATCTGGCAGCAGAGGATGCGAGTCATGGGCGAGAGCCCTGGGTGGAAAGGGAGGAGGGGGGGCAACACCAGCTCTCCCCCCCCGCTCCCACCACGTTCCGGGCAGCCCTTCCCCTCTCACACCCACCACGCCCCAGCAAAAAGCCGGAGACAAACAGGTCCCGGGCTCCCGAGAATAACTTCCACCACACTGCCGATACTCCCAGTCCTGCCCGGCCCCAGCAGAGGCAGGGACCCAAAGGCAGGAGCTCATCAGCACCCACCACCCCAAAAAGAGGCAGAACCCACGGATGGAGGCTGCCGTGCCCCGAGGCACTCCAGGGACACACTGGTGTCACAATCCAGGCTGATGTTGAGGGGGGAGAGGAGAGAAAGTCACCTGCTGAATCACATCATGAGCCACACCAGGGCTGCCCCCCACCTCCATGCCTGCCCCCAGGCTTGGCTCATCCCTGCAGCACCTGCACAGCGAGCTGGGAGCAGGAACGGGCTTTGCCTCTGGAGCAGCAGCAGCCACGCATCCCCTGCACCAAGTCAGGCCATTTCCGTGGCATCCAGCAGGACGTGACTGATGGTGGCTCTGGCATGGGCAGCAGGAGCCGGGGGAGGAGGAGAACGTGGCTCTGCAGAGCCAGATAACGAGGAGGGAGGAGAAGGGCTGGAGGCAGAGGTGAGGGGCTTGGAGCAGAGGCTGCAGGGAGCAGGCTGGGCTGGGAGTATGGGGGAGCACAGGGAATCACCCACACAGGACCTGCACCCCCAAAAGTGCAGCTCAGGGTGAGCAGGGCTATGATGCCACCAGCCAGGCACCCACAGTCCCTGCCCAGTGCTGCTCCTGTCTTGGCTCAGGACAAAACCTTGTCCTGGCATCCAAGAGGCCCCATCCCCAGGGTCGCTGGACATGGAAGGGTCCCTCACTGCTCCCCCCAAACACAGCCTACAAGTCCCAGCAGGCATCAGGCTGTAGAGCACCTGGCCAAGGGCACCCTGCGAGGGGGGCAGGACCGGATTCCTCAGCCCCCCCAGCTCCCCCAGCGCTGGCGGGAGGCAGTGGGAAGAGCTGGTGAGAGGACGCTGACGGAGACACTTTTTTCCCATCCTAAAAATAGCAGCTGGCCGTTTCCCCAGCTTCCCGGCCTCGCCAACGCTCTTCCATTAGATGAAAAACCCAAGGCAGCCACCTTCCGTCAGCACGGCTGCGTGTGCTGGGGGAGGCTCACGCAGCCGAAATAGCAGCTGGGGACAGAGAGGGGCAGCGGGAGAGGGAAGGGAGCCGGCCAGCCCCAGTAATTCCCAGGATGTTTTAATTAGCACAGCTCTGACTCTGAAGCTTTGCTCATGCTCGGTGCATTGTCTGACCTTTAAGGAAAAAAAAAAAAAGGGAATGAGAGGGGAAGGGGAAAAGGCACTGGAGCAGCTCAGGAGCTGGAAGTCGGCTGAGCTTCAAATAGGCTCCGCGTCAGGCACTCGGAGGCTTTTAATAAGCCACAGAGTGAGAAATTTAACACCACAGGCTCTATTTTTGATCACTTGTGAAGGAGGGGGGGGAGAGAAAGACAGAGCGAGCGAGAGGAGGGGGAGGAGGTGGCGGTGAGAAGAGGAGGCAGCCAAGATTACATCCTGGGTGGCAGTGCCGAAAATAGCCGTGCCCTGCTCCGAGCGCGGGGCGGCGGGAGCGGCGCGGGGCCCGCGGGAGGCCGGAGCGACAAGCACTGACCTCACAGGCAGCCAACGCGCCTTCCCCGGCTGGAACACCGCGGGGAAAAGGGGATTAGAGCGACGCAGAGGGAGGGATGGAAGCTCTGCACAGCAGTGGAAACCCGAAATCCCTCTGGGAAGGCGTGGGAGGGTGGCACTGGAGCGAGGGGCTCGGCAGCAGCTGGTGCAGCAGGACACACATCCCGGATGCCTGGCACAGGCAGAGCCGTCCCCTTGCCCGAACCCACCCCTTCCCAGCATCCCAGCGAGCCCTTCCTGCTTTCCCGGGCTGTGAGGAGCCCTGAGGAACCCCGGGTGGCCTCAGACAGGGCTGCACCCAGCGAGCACCGAGCTCAGCAGAGCGGCTCCAGCCAACCCCAGCAAGAACCAAAGCAGGGCAGATTCCCACCATGCACAGCATCTGCTTCCCTCTCCACACCAAGCCCGTCTCCAGGAGCAGGGGAAGTGCCACTGGCAGCAGCAGAGGATGGGGCAGAGCCTGGCAGCTGCTGTCCAGCCGTAGGAAGCACTGTGCTGTGCCAACGTGGATTCCTGCAGTGCTGGAACCAAGAGGCTGAGGCAGAGCCAGTGCTGGGGCAGGGAGCTGGGACAGGACGGCTCTGGAACAGATCTGTGCTCCTGAAATCCTGCGGTCCAAGTGGTTACTGGAGATGGAGGTGGCTGCAGCACAGGGATGGGACTAAAAGCCTGTCTGATGAACTTCCTGGGGGTGAGTGTCCCGTGGGAATGCCCAGCCAACCCCCAGGGCAGGGCTGGTGACCCCTCCCTAGGGAGAATCCGCCTTGGGACAGGAGCTGGGAACTGCTCCCAGCTCCAGCTGCAATTGCTGCCTGGGAAGAAGGCAATGTGCCACAAGAGGGGGTCACATTTCCTTTTAATTGATCAGAACTATTTCTCCACCTCCATTTGTCCCGTTCCATCTGTACAGCCGGGGAGCAGAACAGGGACAGGCTGGGAGTTCTGCATCCACAGTGGGACTCCTGCAAAACACAAAGTGAGGTTGGGTCAGTGCAGGGTGGGTTCAGCTGGGCCAGGATCCCAATCCCAAGGCCTGGCCCCACTCCAGCTGCTGTGAGTAAACACGAGCCACCAGCTCTCTAGGACCAAAGAGCACCTGGAGCAGAGATCAGGAGAGAGCAGGAGCTGGTGCCCTCCTGTGCTCCAGGCTGAGCCCATTGGAGGCTGTCAGTGACTCAGAGCCCTGCATAGCACACCCTGCTGCAGTTCCCAGCACGTGGGAAGGGAAGGGATGAGGCACAGTCTGTGCAGGGCAGAGCAAAAAGAGGCTACAAGGTAAGAGCCCAGCCTCACCTCCCCTGAGACTGAAGCTGTTTGTCTTTACTGGGAGCACGTGGGGCAGAGGTCATGTGCTGCTCTCCCTGTGGAGCCCAGCATCCCCCTCTGCCCTTGAGTTGTCCCCATGCACGGCCAGTCCCTGTGGGGATCTGGGGCACCAGTGAGGCCCCAGCAGTGACTGCAGCTCCCAGTCTGTCCCAGCACCACCCACGTGAGGGCTGAACTCCAATGTCACAGCAGGGCTGGAACCCACAGTGCCACAACCCAGCCCAGCCCCAGGCCCCATTGCCACCTCCCAGGTTGGCTCTGGGCTGGGAACCCCCATGAGCCCCCCAGAGCTGAGGCCTGACCCTGGTAAGGGACAGCTGTGGCCACTGCTCTCCAAAGCAAGGCAGATCCCCTAGAACAGGTCTGGATGCTCAGCCAGGCCGCAGGTGAACCTCACCTGGATTTACTCCAGAGCCTTTACCAGGGCTTCGTTAGCTTCTACCTTAATCTGAGCTTCTGCTCTAGCAGCTTCATCGGATGCTGCTGCCACCTCTGACACAGCTTTCTCCAGGTTGGATTTTGCAGTCTAGACACAAAGAATGTGTGTCACTGGGAGACGCTGCAGGAGAGGGGACTGTCCTTCCCTCCCTCCCCTGCAGACACTGGTCCTTCATATGGATGCCAAGGACCCAGTGACTTGGGAGCCCCACAGAGCTACAGACACAGCTGTGCTGGCCCCAGACACCTTATCAGCAGGGAAAAGCTGTTCTGGAGGTGAGGACAAGGTCAGTGTCTGTCCAAGGGGTGGGAAACAGCGTGGAGATTTATGACTGCAGAGCTCCCTCTCTCCACAGAGTTCACCAAGGAGGAGCCCCAAGCCTCTGATCCCAGAATGTAGTGGGGGTGCAGACACAACTCTGGGTTCTGGGCACAGGAAGCTCCCAAGACAAGGACCCCAGGGCAGAGAAGAGGGGCAAATCCCCCCCAGGGAGGGAGCCCAGGGCTGGTGAAATCTCTGGGTACTCACAGCCAGGTCCAGCATGTCCATGGTCACTGCCTCCTCTGCCAGCACCTGCACCGTGGAGTCGGCGTGGACAGTGACAGAGCCGCTGCTCACTGTGAGGCACAACATGGGGTGTGTCAGCCCTGGAATCCCCAGCATCCTTTCCCTAAATAAACCCTCGGCCCCCTCCTGTCACATTTCCAGCATTCAGGGACTCGGGTCCCACCCCAAGGCAAGCTGGAGCAGGGGATGCTCCCAGAGAGCCTGAGAAAAACCAAGACCTGACCTCAGCCCATGGTTCCCAGAGCAGCTTCCAGCAGCCCCTGGCAGGTTGGGAAAGCAAAAATCCCTGGAAGTGCACCAGGCCACACCTGGATGGGCAGAGCCTCCCTTGTGAAAGTGCCAAGAACACCATCCCCACGCACATCTTTCCTCCCCAGCTTCTCCTGCCTCGCTCACCAAAGTATTTGGTGGCCGTCCCATCCTCGGCGTGGACTGTGACAACACCTGGCCGGAGCACCTGGAGCGTGGGGACGTGGGATGCCAGGATGCCAAAGGAGCCGGTCAGTGTGGGCACATCCACCTGCTTCACGTTGGCACCGTTGTAGAACACCTGGACGAAGAGGGAAATGGGGCACAGTCACCAGGGATGGGGAGATGGAGAACAGCAGCTCTGGAGAGCCCAGGGAAGAGCCCATCCCGAGGGAGCAGCCCAGCTCCAGCTCCTGGCAGCTTCAGCACACCCAGGTGTGCCCAGGACAGGCTGCACAGAGTGGGAGCGGAGCCGAGCTCTGGAGGAGAGATCCTGGCAAAGGCATCGGGGAAGCGTTCCCAGCTCCCAGGGGCACGGCGGGGAGGCGGCGGCACATGAAGACACAGAGCCGGGAGTGGGCGAGAGGCGCCGGCACAGCCGGGAGCAGCCTGGGAAGAGCGTGGGGAGCCCTGAGCTGCCGTCCCCGCTCCGGCCCACGCTGCCGGGCTGTCCCTGTCCCCCGCGCCCTGCCCCGGGGACAGCCGCGAGCCCGGTGGGGGCGGACCGGCCGCGTCCCGCTCCGGGCCTGGCGGGCACAACGGGGCCAGTAGCGGGGCGGGGAGGGCTGCACCGGCCCCAGGCAGGCCCCGGGATCGCCGCGGAGACCAAACGCCCGCGGCAGGCGGGCAAGGCCCGAGGTCAGGGCCAAGGTCAGCCCGGTGACAGCGCTGTGACAGCCCACCCGTGCCCCGGGACCCGCAGAGCTCCCAGGAGGAACGCAGAGCCCCGCGGGGGCGGCAGCACCGCCCGCGTCCCGCCCGCCCCGGGCCCTCAGGAGACACCGGGCAGGATGGCGGTGGGGGCACCGGGACTGGGGACGAGGTCGGCCTACCTGTGTGGGTGAGGCGAAAGTGAAGGCCATGGCAGCAGGGCCGCCGGCGGGATCGGCATAGCCGCGGGCGGGGGACGGCGGCAGCGCGGAGCGGGTGAGGCGGAGGAGGCGGCGGGCGCAGAACATCGCGGCCATGGCGGCGGCGGCGGCGGCGGCGGCGCAGGGCAGGCCGGGACAGCCCCGGACCACAGCTCCCGACGCGCCCCGCGCGCCGCACGGCGGAGGAAAAGCGTCACTATGCACCGCTTGGCCTTATGGGAGTTGTAGTCTCCCCGGCCTGTCCGGTGTCGTGGAGCTGGGCGGGGGGGGCCGCTCCGCCTCCGCACCGAGGGGTCGCCGCACCCCCGGGAGCCGGTTCGGGGGACTCGGGGGCAGGGACGGAGACAGGGAAGTGGCACAGGAGTGCAGGCAGGGGTACAGGCAGGAGTGGTACAGGCAGGGATGCAGGCAGGGATGCAGGCAGAGATGCAGGCGGGACTGGTGCAGGCAGGGATGCAGGCAGGGATGGTGCAGGCAAGGCTAGTGTAGGAAGGACTGGTACAAACAGGTGTGAGGGTAGGAGTAGAGGCAGGGCTGGTGTAGGCAGGGATGCAAGCAGGAGTGCAGTCAGGGCTGGGGCAGGCAGGAATAAAAGCAGGGGTACAGGCAGAGGTGCAGGCAGGGGTGCGGGAAGAGGCACAGGTAGGAGTTACAGGCAAGGCTGTGGGGCAGGCAGAGGTGCAGGGGGTACGGGCAGGACAGGAAGGGCTGGGGCAGGCAGGGCTGGGGCAAGGGCTGGGGTTGGGGTAGGCAGAGGCTGGGGCTGGGACAGGGGCAGAAGGGGCTGGGGCTGGGGCAGGAGGGGCTGGGGCAGGCAGGGCTGGGGCAGCCCGTGTCCCCACGTGACGCCCGCGCCGCGCGGGGGCGGCTCCGGTTCATTCATAAATCCCGGGGCCGCCCCGCCGCACCGAGCGCAGCGGCGGCGATGGAGCCCCGGTCTCGGTTGTAGGTGAGTGTCTGGCTCCGCCGCCTCGCGACAGCTCCTATCGCGACACAGGGAGCCGGCCCGGCCGAGTGGGGACCATCACGCCCTATCGCGCGTAGAGGTCCCGGGGGCTCCTGCCTCGCTGTCAGCAGCCCTGTCACCAGCTCTGCCTGCATCCTGCATCCCTGTCCCACATCCCTGCCCGCATCCCTCATCGCGCATCCTACATCCCAGTCTCCATAACCACCCCGCATCCCTGCCTGCATCCCGCATCCCTGCCTGAATCCCGCATCCCTGCCTGAATCCCGCATCCCTGCCTCCATCCCCGCCCCACATTCCTGACTGCATCCCCGTCACGGAGCGCGGGGCTGCAGTCACAGGGGGCAGAGTGGGTCCTCCCCCCACGCCCCCAGCCCAGCCCTGGTCCAGCCAGACCCCGTGGGTCGGACACACGCATGGGGCGCGGCCCCGGCCCGCCCCCCGCACCCCTTCCCACGTGCCGAGGCGCGGCACCACCGGGGTCCCCCGACCCCGAGCCCCCGCCCCGGGAACTGGCGGCGACCCCGGATCCCGCCCCGTGTCCCCCCCGGGGGGGGGCATAGCCCCGGGACCGGCCCCCTCCTCCAGACAATGGCCGTCCTGTTCCTGTCAGGTCGCCATGGAGACGGGATTCCTCCCTGATGGGGAACAGGAGGAACATTCTTCCCGCTCCCCCCGGCCCCCCGCTCCCCCCCGCCTCGGGCCTGAGGGTGTCCCACAGGGATCCCGCCCGTGGGGCGCCCATCCCGCGCGGAGCCGCAGCCCCTTGCCCAGGGTCCCCCCATGTGGTCGGAAGCGGGACCCCCCCACCCCCTCACCCTTTCTCGGGGATGGGTCCCCTCACCTCGTGTTGCATCCCACCAGCTCGGAGATACCCGAGGGCCGATGTGGGCAGAGGGTCTCTGCCTCGGGAGGCCCCCCAACACCCCGATATCCCTCCAAGGGATTGATACCCTGACCTGTGACAGGGCTGCCCTCAGCCATCACGGTCCCTCACTGCCAGCTGCGACATGGCCACCCCTGCGCTGTCCCCACGAGTGACAGTCCCCACCCCTTCACGGGCTCCATTCACATTTTTCACTGACCTAATTTTGAGCGGCTTCCAAGTGCCCACCCCTGCCTGCTCCGGGGGTCCCCGGCTCAGCATCACCCACCCAGCTGAGGCTCAGCCCCTTCAGCTGCCTGGGGACACGCGGAGGGGACACACGGAGGGGACACACGGCCTCGCAGCCGGAGCTGGAGCTCGGCAGCCCCCGGGAAGGGCCGGACACGGGGGAGGATGACGAGGTCCCCACCAGGTCCCCAAAGGCCGCAGGGCAGATGCCGTGGAGGGGAGTGGGATTCCTGTCCCGGCTTCTCTCGGTCCTCAGGAGCTCGGCCCGGCTCCCCCTGCCCCTCGGTGTCCCCCCCCGCGCGGACAGCCCGGTGACGGAGCCGCTCTCGGGATGACTCACGAGCGTCACCCGTCGTGCTCCGGCGACACCCACGCCACGAGCTGTGGGGCGGCCACCTGCCCCCCGTCCCTGCCGGGAGCCCCCAGCGCGGCTCCCCCGGAGCTTCCGCGGGCGAGGGGTCCCCCGGCGGCGGGGCTGGGGCTGCGTTTGGTCCCCGGGGACGGCAGCGCGCTGTCACCCCGGACCTGGGGCAGGGACTTCACCCGCCGGGCCAGCTCTGGCCAGCAGCACCAGCCACCGTTTGGGGGCTCCGGCCCCAGCCGGGTGTGGGGATCGTGGCCGCTCTTCGCGGGGCCGGGGGCTGTGCCCACGCGAGTCCGGGGGCTGGGTGTGGGGGGTGGCTGAGCCCAGCGGGGGTGAAGGGCTTCCTGGGGAGGGGCAGCGGTTCTGCCCCCTCCTCCCCATCCCTCCATCCGTCCATCCCTGCTTCCCTCCTGACCACACCCTCCATCCCTTCATCCTTCCCCTGAGCACACCCTCCCTTCATCCTTCCATCCCGGTCCCTCCCTCCATCTCTCCATCCCGGTCCCTCCCTCCCGGTCCCTCCCGGCAGCTCCGCACCGCGGTGCCGGGCAGGGGCCGGGCAGGAGCCGCTGCCGCCGTCCCCGGCCCGGCCCCACCGTCCCGGCCGGTGCCTCCCTCTGTCTCCCCCCGCCCCAGGACACGCTCGGGCCGGGACAGACCATGAGCGATGACCCAACACCCTGGGACAACGCGACCGAGAGCGCCACGGTGAGTCCTGCCTGTCCCTGCCTGTCCCTGCCGCCCCTCTCCACGCCGCCAGCCTCGGGGTCCCGCGGGAGGGGAGATGCATTTTGGGAGCTGTGGGGTTCTCGTGGCTGCCGCGGGGCCGGTGTCTTCGCTCGGCTGGGGACGGCAGCAGCCCCGCTGTCACCCCCTGCTCTGCCAGTGCTGGCAGTGGGTGACAGCTCTCCATGCCCTGTGCACCGCTGGGATGCGGTGGGTGCTGGGGGTCCAGGGGCCTGGGGGCTGCTGCCGGATCAGCCCCTCTCCCCTGGGCAGGGGGAGCGAGCACCGACCTCCGCGGTGGGGCAGGGTTGGGGGTCCTGTCGCCGTTCCCATCCCCAACCCCGTTCCTACTCCTGCTCGGCGCGGGGGCCGCGGGCGGCTCAGCCCCCCCGGCTGCCGTTGCCTTGGTGCAGGCAGGGCCAGGGGGCGGCGGGGGGTGGGGGGGCGCGGCGGCTCTGGGGAGCAGCGCTGGCGTCAGCGCGGCGGGGGCTGGCTTGGGGTGGGCCGGGGTCCCCCAGCGCGTCCCCGCGGCTCAGCTCCTCGGCCCCGGGCAGGCGGTGCCCGGCGAGGTGTCCCCTCAGGATGGGTACGTGCTGCTCCTCGCTCTGCTCTCCATCTTCATCGGGGGCACCCTGGTCCTGCTCTCGGGCATCCTGATCATCTGTCGCCGCTGCTGCGAGGCCGACCGCCGGCACTCCAGGTGGGCAAGGGGTGACGCCACTGTCTCCGGCGTGTGTGGCACCCTGAGGAGGGTCGGGGGGGGCTGGCCCGGCCACCTCTGACTCTTCTCCCCCCGCAGAGCCAGCGATGACCCCGAGAAAACCAACACCACTTACCTGGATGACTCACAACAGGCGCAGGGTGAGTGACCCGAGGGCTGTGCTGACCCCCCCCAGTTGCATCCCAAGTTCCGGGGAGGGGGCAGCTCCTGGGCCCTCCCTCCCAAGGTGCAGCGCCTGGCCCCGCGGCAGTGACCTGCACACACCCCTTGTGGCCCTCCATTGTCCATCTCTGGCTGTGGAGCAGGACTGGCAGCCGGGAGCAGGGAATTCCAGGCTGACACTGAGGCCATGAGTGCAGCAAGTTTGCCAAGCCTCAGCTGGGGAAGCTGGGACACACCACGGCGGGGGAAGCTGGTTGCTGACCCCCTTCTCTGCAGATATCACCGGCAAAGCAGAGGACCCCGAGTGCCTGTCATCCTCCAGCTACCGGGATGCGGAGAGCGAGCGCTTCCTGTCCTCCAGCTCCTCCACTGCCCGGCGCGTCTCCTTCAACGAGGCCGCGCTCTTTGACCAGGGCAAGAAGACCCAGGAGAAGGGGAGGAGGTGAAGCTCTGGGCTGAGAGGGGGGACAGGGCGTCGGGGCTGCCTCTCCTGACCCAGCTGTCCCACAGGTACACACTGACAGAGGGGGACTTCCACCACCTGAAGAACGCCCGCCTGACTCACCTGCACCTCCCGCCGCCTGCCCTCAAGATTGTCACCATCCATGAGTGTGAGTCCAGCGAGAACAGCCTGGCCATGACCCCCCGCCTGCCCCCGCCCAAGCCTGGTCTTGCCATCTTCCAGGTGAGCCCCCAGCCCCCGAGGGACAGGTGGGACATGGGGGTCAGGCAGGGCACGGGGCCCGGGCATCATGCAGTACCCCAAGGAGGCACCTCTGGACCCAGGGTGGGAGTCTCAGGGCATTGCTGGAAGTAGAGACAGAAGGTCCTGGGGTGCAGGGGCCCCTCCTGGCCCCCACCCTCGTGCAGACCCCCTGAGCGTGCTCTGCCTTGCAGCCCCCTGCGGGGGCCCTGCCCCGGCCAGTGCTCCCCAGCCATGCCGTGGGCCCCAGCTCTGCCCTGCCTGGGGACACCTACAACTCCACCGTGGACACCAGCTTCACTGAGGCCAGCCCGTCTGCCTCCTCCGACTCCGGGGAGGGGGCCTCGGTGAGTGCTGGGGCAGGGGGCTGGAACTGGGCAGGGGAAAGGGCTCCCAGCCTGCACAGCCCCAAGGGTCCTGTCCTGCTCCCTTCCTGCTCCCCCAGATCCCCCCATCCCTGCTCCCCGCTCCGTGACAGGGCTCAGGGAGAGATGTGGGCATCCAGCTAGAAACAGGCTCTGCCCCCTCCCGCCTCGTCTCTGCCCCGGGGGACATTTGTGCATCTGCTGCAGCCCAGCACTGCGGAGTGGACAAAGGAGCTGAGTGCGATGCGGGGGGGCTGGGGGGGGTCATGCTTGGGTCCGAGTGGGCACTCACAGCCCCCCCTACCCCCAGTTCACAGCAGCACCCAGGAGTGGGAAGGCAGCTGGGGCAGGCAGTGCCAGCTCCGGGGAGCCCCCCCCGACCCCCCCCCAGGGCACCGTCCTGCAGTTCTTCACCCGCCTGCGTCGCCACGCCAGCCTGGACGGGGCCAGCCCCTACTTCAGGATCAAGAAGTGGAAGCTGGAGAGCACCCAACGGGCGTCCAGCCTGGACACCAGAGGTGGGGGTCAGCGGGGGCCCCGCGGGGCCGTGCAGGGTGGGTGGACATGTTTGGGTGGGGAGGCTTGTGGTGGTGGTTGGGTTTGTTCCCCCAGCCCTGCCCTGCGCCCCCCAGGGTCTCCCAAGCGTCGGCAGTTCCAGAGGCAGCGGGCGGCCAGCGAGAGCATGGACCAGGAGGACCGGGACCCCCACCAGACCGACATCATCCAGTACATTGCCCACACGGACGACGTGTCCTTCCACCCCGCGGGGGGCCCCTTCCTGCCCTCCCCCGCCAGCCCCCCACCCTCTCTCGGCAGGTATTTTTCAGTAGATAAGAGGGGACGGGGATGGGTGAGCCGGGCGCTGGGAAGGCACCGAGGGACCCCGCACTGCCCTGGGCATGGGGGGCTCCCACCCAGTGGGGTGCCAGGGGTGAGGGGTCTGTGGGGGGTTGCTGATGGGGAGGTTGGGTTGGGGCATGGGCACGGTGGTGGGGACAGCATGGAGGACCGGGTGACACCACGGCACTGCTGTGGAGCCTGCAGGGGCCGGGCTGGCGCATCCCTGCCCGCTGCCTGCGGGGTCTGTCCGGTCCCTGATGTGACACCGGGGTGGTGCCCGCAGGCTAGAGCCAGGCGAGGGGGGCGCGGGCAGCCCCGGCGAGCCCGGCGTGCCCGAGCAGCCCAGCGCCTACCACGACATCTGGAGCCTGCGCGCCTCGCTGGAGCTGTACGCGGCCTCCGAGCGCAGCAACGACCAGGACTCGGTGCGCAGCGACGGCGGGGACAGCGTCTCCTCCGCCAGCGGCGTGCCCCCCTGCCCCTCCCCTTCTCTGGACGAGGCTGAAGGCCCCGAGGAGAAGTTCTGGGTTCGGCCCAAGCCGGAGGAGTCGGAGCCCGGCACACGAAAGCTGCTGCAGATGGACAGTGGTTACGCCTCCATCGAGGCGCCCAGCCGGGGGGGCGAGGAGGGCCCCCCCAAGGACCAGACGGCCTCCGAGAAGCGCATTTGCTTCACCAGCGCCGGGCGGAAAGGAACCATCTTCGAGAGCTTCGAGGGCCAGGAGCCGGAGGAGGAGGAGGAGGAAGATGAGGAAGAGGAGGAGGAGAGGAGCACAACCCTGGGCGCAGCGGGTGGGGGACACCTCCGTCCCCACAGCCCCCTGGCCTGGTCCCCGTACGGGCAGATGTTCCCGGGGCGGGAGGGGCTGCCCCGGCGGGATTACAGCATCGACGAGAAGACGGACGCGCTGTTCAACGCCTTCGTGCGCCACGACCCCCAGTTCGACGAGTCTCCGCTGCGGGGCAAGCACCGCTCCCGCACCCACCTGCGCAAGCAGTGGCAGCACACGAAGCAGTTCAGCGACCCCGGCGTGCGGTACCCGGCGCTGGAGCGGCACCGGACGCCCCTGCGCCGCGGCGACAGCGCCAACTATCCCCTGGACTCCCGGTTCCACAGCCCCCTGCCCCGTATCGTCAGCGCCGGCGACGAGGAGGCGGCAGAGGCGGCCGATGGGGTCCCCCCTGCCCCGGCGCTGCCTGACCCCGAGATCCAGGTGATCGTGGAGGAGCCCGGAGAGGCAGCCCCCGAGCCCAAAGCTGGCTCCGAGCCCCCTGAGGACGATGACTGCCCCGGCCCCGGGAGGTGCTTGGGGCTGAGCGACGGCTCGGAGCTGATGGACAAGATCGCCGGCGGCCTGGAGGAGCGGCTCTATGGGCACCTGAGGAAAGCGGCAGAGAGAGAGACCCCCGAGTGCACGGTGGCCGTGGCGGCCAGTGATGCCCCCCCTGACCACAGCACGGTCTAGACCCAACGTGATGGGGAGAGACCCTGGCACAGGGGGGCTCTGCCCCCACCAGGGTTCGGGGCTCCATCCCCTCCTGCTGCCGGCACGGGGTGCCCGGTGCGGGAAGGGGGTCCCGGCCCAGGCCAGGAGAGCACGTGGGGGCCCCTGACTGTACCCCCAGAACGGGGGTCCGGTAGCGTGGGGTGGCCGAGCCCCCCGGCTCCCGGGAGCGAGAGCCTGGGCTGGGGGAGCCCCGGGGGTCGGGGCGCGGAGGAGAAGCCGAGCGTTGGCCGGGGGTCAGCGCTGAGGGACTTTCCTGAAGCCCCCACCCCGCTGAACCCCCGTGGCACCTCCGCTGTCCCCTCTCTTTGTGGTTTTACAAGCAATAAGCCCCTGGTCCGGCCGGGAATGTCCCCGCCGGGAAGGGGGCCGAGCTGGGTGTCCCCGCTCCGGGGGATGCTGCGGTGCCACCCTGACCAGGGAATAGTTTGGGGTAGTTTGGGGAGGGGGGAGTCACCTCCTCAATCCCAACCCCCCCCCCCCCTCAAGATCTGCAGGGAGCCTGGGATCTAAACTGGAAGCAGGGGGCCTGGGCCAAGGGGGATTCTTGAGGGGCTCAATCACCTTCTGGGGGGCCCCAGAATGGCAGCCCAAGGGCTGGGGGACAGGATCGGCCCCGGGGACCCCAAAAATACCCCCCAGAGGGGTGGGGGCTGCCCGGTGCCTGTCCCTGGTGCTGCCCAGGGTACAGGGTGAGAGCAGAGTGGGGCACCCCCAGCTCAGTGGGGGCTCAAGGATATTTATTGATTTTTACAGAGGCGGCTGCTGCTCCGGGGGGCGGATGTTCGCTTTTTATTGGGGTTTTTATTTGTGTTTTGAAGAATGGGTGAAAAAGAGAAAAAAAAAGAAACTGCCCCAGCCCAGCCCTGGCTGTGGCACCTGGGACTCAGCAGCAGGGGGGGGACAGGCAGGGCCCCCCCAAACCCCCCATTGCATGCGAGTAGAGGCCGGGTTGCCCCTTCCCTCTGCGCAGGCTCTGCCCAAAGCCCTCCCTCCATCACATCTGCGTTTTTAAGTCTATAAACAAAGGAGAAAAACCAAAACCAACCAACTGTGACGTCTCTGAGCTCTTTTCTTACCTTCTGCCTCTAGAGATGGTGCCTGCTGTGGGGGCAGGAGCTTGGGGCAGGGGGGCCTGGCATTGCCCCACAAGTGTAGGGTTTACCTGGGGGGCCGTGCCCTTCCAAAATGAGAAGGAGGAGGGGTTGGTTGTGCCCTTGACCCTGCCTGCTGCAGGAGGAAGGACATGAAACCCACCTGCTGTTTTCACTTTATTTTTCTTTAAAAAAGAAAAAAAAAAAAGCAAAAAAAAAAAAAAGGAAAAAAAAAAGGGAAAAAAAAAAACAAAAAAAAAAAACAAAAAAAAAACCCAGTGGCTGCCAAC
>JAWWMU010000107.1:1993478-2029017 GCA_035048155.1 Cinnycerthia olivascens
CAAAAAAAAAAAAAGGAAAAAAAAAAGGGAAAAAAAAAAGCAAAAAAAAAAAGCAGAAAAAAAGCCAAGTGGCTGCCAGCACCCCAATCCCTTTGGAGCTCAGATTCCTCCCAAGCTCTGAGCCCTTCCTGGGCCCTGTTCCCTTCCGAGCCCCTCCGAGCCCCCGTGCAGCATGCAGGTGTAACAGAGTTCTGCTTTGTCTTAATACCTTGTTTTTGGTATTTTTTTTTTTGTTTTTTTTTTTTCCTCATCTGGTTTATTTTAACACATCACGATGTGTAGGAATCTCTAAATATACCGCAAATATAAACAAAACAAAACAAAACAAAAAAAACCCAGAAAAAAAAAAAAAAGAGGAAAATATATAATATATAACAGTAGTCTAAAACATAAAGTGCACGGCAATGGCTTTGCACGACTCTACACGGCCGGGGGGGGCCCGGCAGGGGGGAGGGGGAGGGTCCCACGCCCCCCAACCCCTCGTCCCACCCTTCCCATCGCAAAATTGAAAACAGAATCAGTGTCTTGATTGGCAAAGAGTGATCGGGGGGAGGGGGGCAGCGTCCTGGCAGCCGCAGGGTTCAACTTCCAGGTGTCCAGTGGGGAAGGTCCGGCCACTGCAGCTTCGTGTCCTGGCGCTGGCCGGAGCAGGGGGTGCGGGGAGGGAAGGGAGGGGGGCTCCTTGGTTGGTTTCCTCTGGTTTCCTTTTGGATTGCAAGCACAGTCCAGTCCCAGGAGAGAGGCAGAGCTGGGGCGAGGAGGGGGACGCAGGCTGGCCCGGGCCCGGGGATGCTGTGGGGAGAACAGAGAGAAGGGGGTTAGGGAGGGCAGGGGGTGCCCAGTGTGGGGTGCTGGCTCTGCCCCTGCCCTGCACCTTGTCCTGGGGCTCCCTCTGGCACCCTGGGATGGGAGTGAGGGGCCAGGGATCCCTGTGCTGTCCCTGGAAGATTTTGGGGGTTCCCACAGCACATGGTCCCTCAGCCAGGTGAGCCCAGACCTGCCCAAAGCAAAACCCCGAGGAGAAAAGCTCGCCAAGGAATGTCATTTATGCCAAGGAGGGGAGCATTCCCTTCCTTCCAAAGGTTTCTGAGCTAAGGGGTGGGAGTGACCCAGCCAGGCTTGGGCAGCCCTCACGGAGCTTCCCTTTCCAGCAGGGGCTGAGCAGGAAGGAGCAGGAGCAGCAGCAGGTCCTGGGGAGCCCCATCCCAGCTCCGGCTGCGCTGACTCCCCGCAGGTGACTCACTGCCCCCATGAATTAAAGATGGAGCTGCCACGGGCCTCTGACAGCTGCAGGGGGAGGATCCGGCTTTTATTTCGGGCTTTTTTCACACCACAAAGCTGGTCGTGATCCAGGAGATAACAGAGCTCAGCCCCAGCAGCGCCGTGACGAGCATGAGGCCGGGGGCGGATGAGGCTGAACATGAGTCACTGCTGGCTCCGTTATGAATGAGGGGTGGGAAGGAGGGGACAGGGCTTGGAGCTGGGGAGGAAGGAGCCGGAAGGAGGGGGGGAAGCAGGGAGTGGGTTCAGCTTCCCCTGGAAGCGGCTTGGACACGGCAGTGGCCTCGCCATGTGGGTGACAGGGCCACCTCCTGGGCGAGGGGCAAGTCCCATGGGGGTCTCTGGGGACATCCTGGAGCTCAGCATCCCTCTGTGTTCCCTAAATCCAGCTGGGAGCAGGGCAGAGGGAAAAGGGGTGTCATGGCACAGCCTGGCCATAGCCCAGGAGGGGAGAGGGATCACTGCAGCACCTCTCACAGGTGACAGGGCAGAATAGAGCAGAGCCAGGTGAGCAGAGCAGGACATAGGGGGGGTCTCCCCTGGGCTCTGCACCCCTCAACACCACCGGGGATCCAGGTCATGGATACCAGGGACTGCAGAGGGATCCTCAGGACCCAAACTACAAAACACCCCTCAACTCCCTCCCCATGGCCACGGCTGGGGCAGGCTCAGATGTCGCTCCCCTCCCTCGGGCAGACCCTGGAGCGCCCCGGCAGTACCTGGGCGGAGCTCACTGCTGCTTGCAGGTGGAGAGCTTGCGGATCTTGCTGCTGGCGGAGCAGGCCTTGCGGGAGGGGTTGGAGGAGGCGCTGGCGCGGCGCTCGCCCTTGGCCCTGGCGCTCAGCTGCCCCGGCTCCGTCCCGTTCATGCACACGGCCTTGGGCAGCCCCCTGCCGCGGCTCTGCCCGTTCTGCCCGGCCTCCTCCTCAGGCACCTGTCCTGCAGGGGAATGGCCACAGTGAGGGGGTGCCAGCAGAGCCTCAAGGAGCATCCCCTCCCTCAGGATGGATCCCGTTCCTGCAGGGAATCTCAACCTGTTCCCCTAAGGGAAGGGATCCCCAACCTGGGATGTGCAAGGCTGGGAGCCTGAGACTGCAGCTCCCTCCCTGCTCCCCTCGAGGACTGGTTTGGCCCCCGTTCCCACAGCACACAGACACAGTGTCCCCTCTTCCCTGGACTGTCTGTGTGCCCTGCCCCACACCTCAGGCTCCTCTGGGGAGCAGAGGGGCAGCAGTGGACGAGGTCACTCCTCTTCCTCCTGCCTTCTCTGCAGGTCCCAGCCCCAGGTACCAACCTTGGGGTACCCAGGTTTGCAGAACGGGGTAGTGCAGCCTCTCCTGGTGGGGCTGGGGCTCAGCTGTGTCACTGTCCCTTGAGGGAACACCCCAAGGGTGTAATCAGCCCCTCTCCCTCCTCAGCTCCCTGTGACTCAGCAGAGCAGGTGAAGAGCCATTTCCAGAGGCATCTCCTGCTGCCACAGCCGGGGCTTGGGACACATCCCCTCACTCGGGGAGTGACAGAGGATGTGGCTGCACCCCGGGGTGCTCCCAGCAGGGAACAGGGTGCAGCCCCCAGCCCAAAGCAGGGTTGAGGAGAGGCTTCATCAGGCCCCTGGCTCGCCCCCACCGGATCCAGCCGAGGCAATTTCCTTCCAGCAGGAACGTCACGCTCCAGGGCCCTTCAGTTATGACTCAGAGGTTTGAGTGGAAGCAAAGGCTGTAAGACGATTATGTATAATTTTCTTTAAAGGATGCTCAATCCTTTCTCTGCCAAGGCCGGGCGGGACGTCAGCTCCGCTTGCGCCAACGATCACCCCACTGCTGGGAGCTGGGGGGACACTCAGGGGTGCTGGGAGAGCTGCTTCCCCTCTCTGGGGGTCCCACCTCGGCCCCCTGTTCCTTGCCACATCATCCCTGGCCACGGCCAGAGATGGGGAGGGAAGGTGGGTGTATCCTGGGGTTACACGTGCAGTCGATACCCTCCTGGATCTCCCCTGCATCCCTCCCTACAGCTCCCAGCATTGCCACAGCTCCCAGTCACTGCCTTGTGGCTGCTTACCTGAGCACTCCAGCCATGAGAATAGAGAATAGACAGGGACTGACTGGCCAGGGACAGCTCCTGGTTCTGGGCACCCAACCCTGGCACTGCTGGAGCTGGTGGCACCTGTAGCATCCAGCCTGGCACTCTGGAGCAGCACAGCTCCTGGCCCAGCTCACCACGAGGGATTGCAGTGATGGGGGGTGCTCTGGGCACCCCCAGAGCATGTGTCAGTGCCTCTGGCACTCTGGCAGTGACTGGCACAGTGAGAGACTCACGAGCACAAAGCTCATGGCCCTGCTATGGATTCCTCCAGTGCCTGACCTCTCTGGAGGGGTGATGGCTGGAAAGGGCTCAGGTGTCCAAGTTCTAGAAGAGGGGGACACACTGGCCCCACAGCCCCCAGGCATGGGGCTCCCATGGGTCAGGGTGCAGCTCCAGCCCAGCTGCAGCCCCCCAGAGCTCCAGGTTTTTCGTCCCATCCCTCCATCCCACCGGCACGACTTGCAGAGCCTCAAACAACCCCATTCAGAGCAAAGCTGAGCACTTCTCCTTCCCCTCCCTCGGCTGAACTCGGGCCAAGTCAATTAACATTTCTGACTGGGGAGGGAAAAAAGAATCTATCCAAACAGCTCATTTGTCTTTTGTGTGACTCTTCCCTCCTCCCCTCCTTCCCTGCTTCAAAAGCACAGTCCCGGGAGTCTATTATGGATACCAAGGAGGGAGGTGAATCGTGAGCTAATTTTACCTCCTTCACCAATGACAGTTGCTGACGTTCAAATTAATGAAAATAAAAATTCAGCACGGGCTGAAGTCTTGGCAACTGCTGCCCCCGCGGAACCGCTGACCCAGCGCTGTGTCTGCCCGAGCAGCTCCTGCCCACCTCACCCTCACCACGAGCAGGGCTAAAAATAAAATAAATAAAGGGAGGGCTGAGAGAGGAACCAGGAACGTGGCTGCTCATCCCTGCTCATCTCTGCCACCCCTCACATTCTTAATGGCTCCGCATCCAGCTCATTCAGGCACCAAAAAAGGTTTCAAAACAACACCGCAAAGAGCTTTTGAATTGCTGTTTGTCAGACTGAGCACACAGGCACCATGAGCAGCCAGGAATGCACCTTCCCCGAGCACCAGGCTTGGCTCAGGAGCTCCAATCCTGGCTGTATTTTCCAGCCTCAGACTGAAAAGCCCAGGAGCAGGTGCTGCAGGATGTGGCTGCAGCAGAGGAGGGGTTAATGCAGGACAGGAAAGAGCAGAGCTCAGCCTTCTAGACCTGAGGCAGCACAAAAGCACAGAGCAGGACCATCACATCCTTTCACTGCATCAGGAGTGGGGAGAGGATTCAGCCTCCAGGCCCCACAGCCATCCTCTCCTCCATCCTCTCCCAGCACTTCCCCGCATGGGAAGTTTAACACCGATTGAACCAGGGGCCTGAAACATTTACATCTCCCCACAGAGCTGCATGAATCTTTAAATAACCCTTTAAAAATGAAAGCACTTCCTCAAAGCCCCTTCTTCCTCTGAAGAACACAGGATTTAATGAGGTTTCCTCTTCCCCCACCCCTCAAACCCAACACCCACCCCCACCCATGAGTCACTCACACTCCTGCTCTGGCTGCCCAGCAGAGCCACAGATGAACTGATCCCCCATGTACAAGGGGGCTTTTAATTTATATTTTAATATGAGATCACTGCTAGAAATGCAGCACCAGGCAGGTTCAAAGGGATGCTGCAGGAAGACTTTGGTGGAAAAATTCACATTTATTCCATCTGCAGCTGCCTCCACCCCTGCAATGCCTCAAAAACCCACCGAGGGTCTGTGCTGGGACCCTCCTCACCCTGCTCCTCCCACGAGTGTTCCCAGTGTTGAGGGGATTCCTGCCCACCACAAACACTGCACATCCCACCCCACCAGCTCCTCTCATCCTTTAGGTCTCTAATCCCTCTGAAACAGCACAAATTACAGAGAGAACGTGGAAGATCTTCCAGTAACCTGCCTGTCATCTGCCATGACAGCTCTGATTTGTGTTTAAACGCTGCTGTTCGTATGAGGAGGGTGAAATTCCTGGTGTCACTGCTCCCAGTGTGACCATAACCTCAGACACCTGCCTGCATGGGGCTCACCCTGCTTGGCTGGGATGGACATGGAGCTGAGGAAGGCAAGGGCCTGGCTGGGATCAGTCTCCCAGCAAGCAGGGGTTCCCCTAGGTGTGCCACATACTCTGAAGACAGAGTCATTTCAGGGCTCTGCTCACAAATAACTCATTCCAGCAAAATTGGTCCAAAGAATTAACTGTGCTGAACAGCAGAGTCCAGCAGCAGCTGTTCCTGGGAGAAGGGAAGAACTGGCACAGGGGTAACACTGGGAGGGGCATCCTGGTTGATCAAATCAAGGACTGAGGAATCTGGAGCATCACTCACACCATTCCACAACCAAGAATCTCCTCCTCTGCTGAAAGGATTATTCAGACATCGAGGCCTTTCCTTAAAAAAAAAAGCTTTAAACACAAAAAAAAATTCTCCCACAACCACTTCAAACCCCTACCTGGTACTGTGAAGTCCTGAGTGTAGATGATATCATCTTCAATGTCATACAAGTCATCATCCTCTTCCTCATTGTAGCCATGCAGATCTTCCAGGTAAGGCACCGCCGTCATGCTCCTCCACCTGTCCTTTGTCTCAGGGCTGGGAGGGATGGGCACCAGCGCCTCTGCCTGAGCGTGTTTCTTCCTAAACCAGCTGCAGAGAGCCCAAGGGCAGAGCTGGGTCAGTGCACAAGGCATGCAGGAGTCCTCCAATGAGGATGGCCCCAGCCCACCCCAATATTCCGAGCCGGGAGCTCCATCCACGGCAGGTCAGGAGGAACTGAAAGGTCTGGCCAGGTGTTGGTATTGGAGAGTGCTGAAGGACAGGCTGGGAACAGGACAGGAACAGAGGGACAGGCACAGAGGGCAGCTCAGCACCACTCTCTCCATCACCAACTGCAGCCCAAACTACCTGTAAGTCAAAACACACCAGCAGAGCTGCCAGAGCTCCTCAGTTTTATTATCCAAGCAAGCAGCACAGAGGGAACTTCCTCTATCCTGAAGCTGAACCAGCTCAACAGACACAAGTTTGCAGGATCCCAGCCTGAGGAGAGGGGCAGTTACTGCAGCAGTTTCCTCTAAAAAGCCAGTTTGCACCAAGGCCACAGCAAAAACGCTTCTACTTTATCTTTTTATCCCCCCCTGTCTCAAGGGACTCCTATCACCACGGAACCCTGTGCTGCCATCTGGCCAGGAAAGGATATCAGCTCCAAAAGCTGTTCTTAATCAGATCAGGAATCCAGCAGGCTGCTTCCCAGCAGCATCCCAGAGCCAGATGGGATAAACCTCTTAGATTTTCATCGTACTCCCATAGCAGAGCTCTGACTCCAGACTGTCTGGGACATCTCCCAGCGCTGCATGTGGGCACCCAAAGTTTCCTGGAAGTGCTGCTGGAGCCTCCATACTCCCAGTGACCCCCTAAATGTGGGAGCAGAGGTTCCTCCAGACCCAGGTACCTCTAACACACCTTTCCAGCCCACACGAGCCTGATGGGACACAAGTGCTCCCCACCCTGCAGTTGGCATCCAGTAACTCCTGGCCTCCAACCACGGAGGAGGGCCTGAGCCAGCCCAAGAAACTCTCACCAACCTGAGCCATCTGGTTTTTATCACCCCAGCTCCAAATTCCTTTCAGGAAGGAAGGCTGAAGGCACCTCCTGCGCAGAGCTGTAATTATCATTTTGTTCTAGTCTTACACTGCTTTGACAGTCGGCCTAAAAAAAAAGTGGGATTCTAACAAAACTATCAGGAAAAGCGAGAAGTGAGGAGATAAACAAATGGAAATGCACCTACTGGGACAAATCAGGCAGGATTCAAGGGAGGGGTGAACTCTCATCCAGAAACTGCTTCACCATCAGAATCTTTAAACTGTTTTCTCTGCAGCAATGGACTTTTGGAGCCAGGCAACCCCTTGTCTGCAGGGAGGAAGGTGTTGTTTGGGGAGAGGGACAGGAGTTGGTGCAGATTTCAGCTGACAATTGTCACCTCTGGTCCCTGAAGGGACACTACAGGAGTTAAGCAAAGCCCATCCCAGCTACTGGACTGGCAGGAAGGGAGTGGGATCAGTGTAACTTGATTGTGGCCCAGGGCTCTTCACAGACCCCTTGGCTGCCTTCCTTGGTGACGTGCATGGCACACCACTCTCCTAATCAGATCAATCCATTTCCCCTCCTTGGAGACTCTGTGCATCGAGGAAGAGACTGCCAAGAGAGCAAATCCAGCCCAGGCTCATCCAGCCTGGCAGGATCAGCAGCACAGGGGCAGAGGAGCCACCAGCTGGTTTTGCCAGGGGCACTGGGGCTTGAGGGATCCAAACTCAACAGCAGAGACCTTGGGAGAAAGGAATATCCAGGACAAATGAGATCAGAGTGACTGCTGTTAAAAGGAGAATTTTAAAGGGGAAAAGCCTGGAAGTCTATGGCAACTGGTGTTTTTATTTTGCTGTATTTCAGCTCTGCCTCACTCTTCCCTCCTGTCCTACTTACCAGGAGAGTAAAAATAGGTTTTTATTAGCAGCAGAAACCTGAATCACTGTACTCCAGTCATTATGCTTCCATCCTCCGGGAGGTGATTTCAAACACTTGCATATGCATATATGGTAATGAGGATAGAGAGTGAGAAGAGAAATCCATTGAAGTTCTAAGAAAAATCAAAGACCTCTTGGAAGGAGCCTCGAGCGATTCTGTACGGAGTTGTGGAGTATTTCCTGGCAAGGATTTTCCAGCAGGGACAGACATCCCGCTTTCTGTGCTGGTGCTGGAGGTTGTCACTGAAGATTTGCTCTTCAGCTGAGGACCAGTGGCTCCTGGAACACCCTCATGTGTCTCAGAAAGCCACTGCCTGAGCCATAAAGCAGCACCTCCTGGTTAGCAATGGCCATGAGATAAAGCCCCTCCTCAACCCTGCCCTTACCACCACCCAAAACACAGGCTGGGTCAGAGCCCTGCTGATGACTGCCCTTTTCCACCAGTTATTCCCAGTTTCAGGGATGTTTTCTGAGCCAACTGCACTGGCACACACACAGTTACCTGGTGCTTGTGGCAGCTGCTTTAACCCCGAGGGTGAAGAAAAGATTTTGGTTATCTCAGAAGCGCCCCTTGTGCAGAACATCCCTCTGCAAGAGGCAGATTCCTCTCTGGTCTCTGTTTCAAAGGGCTGGGAATGGCTTAGAAATGCTTCAGAGTGAAGGCAGCAGTAGTAAGGGATTATTTTTTCCTATTCCACAAGCTCATTGAGGCACTTGCAAAGCTCAGAACCCCCAGCCAGCAGCGGCACAAGCGTTAATTGTGATCCTGCCAGGCAGAAGTGGTGCCCAGACGGCTGCTGTCAGCCACAGGGAGATAAGACAGCAAGGGTCAAGGACTGAAGGAAAAGAGGAATCTGGGTTGCCCAGTGCTTAATGAGCCCGTTTGCTTTGCAGCTCCCAAGCTCAGATCTCCCATCGCAAGTCCTCCCTCTGCTCTTTTCAAGTCCTGGTATAAGCAAGGTTAAAATAAGAATCTTGTAAGCACAGCTGCAGCTTTCCAACACTCCCAGCTATGCACTTCCCATTTGGGTCACAAACATTGCAGTTGGCTTGGTTTGCTCAGGGATGGTTTTCTCTGAGAGCACATGCCAAGCTGCAGATCCCTGCCCTGGCAGCCAGGGTCAGGACGAGCGATTCTCCACCTCCTGTGATGCCATGTAAGGGCCTCAAGCACCCTGGAAGGTCACTGTCACCACAAGCAGCAATGAACAGGGTTCCAGTTTAGCTCAGCTCCCTCACAGGCAATCGTGGAAGGCACACAATGTCCCAGGGAAAGGCAACACACGCCAGCAGCGTCCCTGCAATCACCACTCCAGCTCTTGTTGGATCAAGAGATGTCCAAGCTCTTCAGTCAGGTTCAGAACAAACTAAAGTATGAAAACAGCAGCTGGTGGTAGGACCAAAAGTGGCAGGGATGGCTCAGACTCCTACACGGAGTTCTGGAGATTCAGTCCTTTTACACTGATTTGCAGAATGTGGGTAAAAGAAGGAAAGATCCCTTCCATGTGCTACCAGAGGGCAGGAAGATTGAGCCAGGTGCCTCAGGAAGGAAGAGGAATGCTTCTTTGTGTCCTGCTGAGGGGAGATCACTGCCTAGCACCACAGAGAAAGGAAGGGGAAAGCCCACAAGTGCACAGGCAGCTGCAGAGGCTCAGAGAAGCCCCTCTCCCCTCCCTCAAACGCAGCTCAGGAGCACAGACAGCCCCTGCAAAGCAGCCCTCAGATTTCCAGGGGGTTTGGTAGCCAGGTTTGAACAGCACAGCATCCCAGAGCCACGCTCCAAACCCCACAGGTGCTGGGGAAGGCAGCACAGCAGCTCCAGGAGGGCAGGAGGAGACCCCAGCCTGCAGGTTAATTTGCACCTCCACTAACAAAAAGTGGAAGTGCCTCCCCTCTCGTGCTATGAACTCCTGCAACCGGATCTGCGCCTGAACAAATTAAGTGTGACACTTGTGGAGAGGGAAGGGAAGATGGTTGCCTTGGAAACAAGGGACAGAGGTAGAATTCTGCATCCACTTCATCACTTTAAGTGCTGCAGCAGGTCAGTGAATTAGTAACAAAACGCAGTGTATGAGCAGGAAGCCCTTCAGCAAAAGCACGAGGCAGAGGGGAGGTGGTGGCTAATCCACAGGGAGGAGGTTGGAACTCCCTGGCTCTTGGCAGCTTTTCCTCCCTGCCTTATAATCCCTATCCCAGGAACACCAAATATTCACAGAGTTGAGCTATGTGAACTGATTTTCCACTGAACACTATCCCACTCGGACCCTTCCAGGGAAAGCAGGTTTTCAGGCTCTTCCACTGATGTTCAGGGGCCAGCTTCTGGCAGTTCCTAAGTTCTGAGATGACAGGCTGGGAGAAGTTTAATTCATTTCTATTTCCAGCTCCAGGTCTGCTCTGCATGGACTGGGTTGAACAGAGCAGCATTTTGCTTTGTCCTGCTCCAGTAAAAGTGCAGAGACAGGAGTTTGATGCAGTTCAGCTGCAGGAGTGAGGAGGGAGGAAGGCAGCTGGAAGGGATGAAACACAGCAGACTCTTCCTCCGGCATTCCTCTGCTGCTGCAGGGCAAAAGCATTTGGAATAGCTGACAGGAATAATGGGAGGAAAGGCTGGATTACCATTGCTGGGCTGCCTGGATTCCTTCCCTGCCTCCTGCAGCTCTGCTCCCTATGGAATAGAACTCTGCTCCCTTGGTGCCTTCTCAGTGCCCCTGAGCCACTGATTTTATCCCTGATCCCACTGTAAGGGCCTCCACACTTTAGGGAAGGTGAAATGGGGAGGGATGGATCCTGAGCCCCAACTCTGTGGCTGCAGGATGCTCCCCTTGGGATCACAGGCCAGGGGAACACTGCCCCTTCCCACCATCCTGACAGGAGCCTGGTCCAGCAGCCTGAGTGCAAAACCACTGCTCAGGGCCCAGGGGCTGCTCCTGCTGATTTCAGAGCACTTTGATGATCCTGGCTGTCCATATGAGCGAGTCCCTGGGAACAGCAGCTCAAAGACATAAAAGGAGACTTCCAGCAGCATGGAAAGGCACGGGGTGATTCTGGTTTGAGACGGGATCCATCCCAGCAGGGCAGCCTGGGGAAGCTGCTTGATGTTCCTCTGGCTTAGTTCCTGTCCTTAGCACATGCTTTTGGGGGGGAGGAGTGTAGAGAAACCCACAATCATTAATGATTTACTCCCCTCAATACATGAAATCTAAGGGCTCTAGAAATCAAAGCTCTTCTTACTAAAGTGCTTTCCCAAACCCCTCTGCCAATACCCGAATTGCTGCCTGCTCTCCTGACTGCTGTGTTCCATTTACAAAAAAAAAAAAACAGGGTCAGGTTAAGCATCAGGGCTAAGCTTCTATTTAAAGAAAAGGCAGGAGAACCAAGCTCTGGATTCTTTAGCACAAAAAGAAGCTGGACAGACACATCCAAGGCCTGGGCCACGAGCTCTGCTGTGCTTGATGTAATTACTAGATGCCACAGCAGGAGGAAGGAGGCAATTACTAATAGGGGAGAAAAGCCTGTTAAGAAGCACTGGCTAAGCTCACACAAAACTAATAAGAGCCTAAGCCTTGGAAATGCTCCTGGGTTTGCAGGTAGAGCTTTTCCTCAGCCCCTCTCGGTGCTGTGGGATGAAAAACCTCAGCACAGCAGCTGAGGAGCTCGGTGGCTGCCCTGTGCCAGGGGCATGCTCCAGTTTCTCTGGCTTTCTAACTACAGGCAGCGTCTCTGGAGACCCCTCTGTGCTTCCAGCTGGGCAACGCTGACACAAAAAAATCACTGCCAGGTGGGAGGAGGGCGAAATAGAGTCTCTGGAGTTGAGGAACCAGCTCAATGCCCCAGCAGTGACCCATGAGGGCCCAGGGCAGTTCCTGAGCTCAGGGGAGGCCACTGCAGCCACAGGAAGGGAAGTGCTTTTGGTGCTTTTCTCAACACCTACTGATGACTCCACAGACTTAATTCCTCCTTCTTTGCAGTGCTTCCTGACAAAGCATGGCAAGCTGATCCCCTCTGGTCATGGCCACTGGCACTGGGAGGCATGTGCAGGGAAAGACAGCCTTGAGTGGAAGATGCCTGCACCCATCAGTGCCCAGAGTCCCTGAAACAACTAAGGCACGGGGCTTGGCTACTACAAAATAGTCATCCTTTCACTTAATTAATTGCCTGGGCAGCTCCATAAACCCTTTCCCCCATCCCTGCTTGCACCCTGGTCCCTCCACTCCCTGTTGGAGCTGGTCCTATTCGCTCCCTGGGGAGCCCCAGGCCACTTCAGGCCTCTCAGGGGCTGGCTGTGGCTCCTTGGGCACCTCCCAGGGACCATCACCTGACAGCACATGGCTTTTCCAAAGACACAAGAGGAAAGCAGTGCTGTTCCTGCAGCATGGAGTGGGCTCAGCACCACCCTGGATCACATCCTTGCTTTTACAGCTCCCAAAAGGATCTGGGCAGGCTCACAGGCCAAGCAGCTGCAGTCCAGAGGCAGCTCTGCCTGTCCTCAGAAGCACTTCCCATTCCAAGAGGAGATAAGCTAATGCAGCCTCCGCAGTGGAGCAGCCTCATGATGCTTTTTGTTCTTGTACTTTTATCCGCCCAGGAAATCTGTGCTCGGAGCCAGCGTGTTCAAACAGATCCTCAAAAAAACCCTCAGTGATAACGGGGCATTTCCCCCCCTGTCTATGGCATGGAAAATGGGGGAGGATATGGGGGAGGGAGGACTGTGATATTAAAGAGAAAGAAAAAAAAAAAATTTCCTATTGTCCTGGAACGCTTTTCCACATACTGACTCCATATGGAGCAAATACCAGGGGATATTTCTGTCCCCAGACTGGCCAGAACTAACACACGTTACTGAACAGTCCTACTTCAATAACACAGCCTTCAGGACCTCCTGTTCTGCTCCATTAGTAGCTGCTGGCCTCTGGAAAAAATTATCCAGAACTCTTAATTATCCAGAAGCAGGCACGCCACAAACAGACTCCCAACATATTCCTTATTTACTGGTTAGCAATTCCAGTGCTTCACCGGATGCTCTAATAGGAGGAAAAAAAAACAACAAGTGGAGGTTGCCAGAGCCCCAGCAGAGCTGGAGGAAGGAGATCTAGTGACTTCCATGTGTCTGCTGTCAAAAGGAAACAGAAGGTGGGAGCAGGAGCACAGGTACAGGAGGAGCAGTAAGAGATGGACTGGTAACACTCACTTGTGCTGCCTTATCTGCTGTATTGAGAACCTCTTGGCTGGGTCGTATTCAAGCATCCCTGAAAAGAAGAAAAAAAGTGCATGTGTGATCACAGACACTCTCAGCTGAATGGAGGCCAGGAAACACAAAGCTCTGCCCTTCCCTCCCCCTCCCTCCCCGACAGCCATGCTGTGTCCAGTCCTGGCAGCTCCAGGCAGGATTTGCTCCGTGAGCCACAGAAAACTCAGCATAAAATCCCAATCCCATTGCTGACCTGTTCCAGTCTGTGCCTCAGCTTCCCACCAGCAAAGCAGCTACAGCCATTCCCTCCCTCCCAGTGCAGGGACTGAGGCTTGTCCAGTCCTCAATCCAGCTCCAAGAAAGTCTCCAGGCAAAGAACATCAAGACTTTGCATTTCCATGGAAGAGCCAAAGCCTCAGGCACAGCATACATCCACTTGCTCAGTGTCCCAGATCCTCTGGTCTAATGGAATTCTATTCTGAGGTGCAGCTGGGGAGAACTAACAAAAAAAATCATCCTGCTGCCCTTCCCTGTGCCCTGGCCAGGACTTGGATTTCTGGGATCATCTGCTGAGGTAGCTGAGGTGGGTGGTGAGAAGAGTGGGGAGAGGAAAAGCAGCTCATCCCTATTCTCTCTGGGAGAGAGGGAGGTGGATTCCTTAAACAGCTTCCTGGGATGCCCACTCTGCTCCACTGCCTTTCCAGAAGCTTCACAACTCAACAGAAGGGAAGGTGCAAATTTTGAAACATTCTTCAGATATGAGCCAAGGGAACCCTGAGAGCTCCATCCAGCAGCATCTAAGATATTCTCAATGAAGGTTCCAGGAATATATTCACCTAATGAACATTAACAAAGCCCCATGGTAGAACACTACAAGGAGGTTTTCCTTTTACTGGATGATCCCCTGTTACTCCTGAAGCACCTGCACTGTCAAGTCTTGCTCAGGTTGCATGAAGAATGAGGGTTTGGAGATGGGTTGGAACAGGAGGAGCTCATCTCCAGCAACCAGAAAAGTCTGGGAAGTACAACTCACTGTCAAACAGGAATTCAGAAAGTCAGGACAGGAGCAAACAGAGCAGAGTGCTGGGGAGAGCCAGGACAAGGATCCACTGAGAACACAAGGGTGGGGGATACATCTGGGGGGACACTTGGGAAATGAGGGCTGGAAAGACATCCTAGCACAAGTAGGGAGGGCCTTGTAGGTGAGATTCTACAATTCAAAGGTCAAGAAGAGATAAATCACCACAGCACATGTGATACCAACAGCTGCTCCAGAACATCTTCCCTGTCAGTTTGTTCATATCACATCAGATCAGGACATGGGCAAAGAGGGGGGATAGAGCAGTACAGTGGGGGAAGTTATTTCGCTCTCAGAACCCAAAATACACTTTGCCCTGGCAATTTGGGAAGGTTTATCCATGCTGGTGACAGCATTAAGAGCTTTTAGGCAGATGGGATCACTACTGATCCACATGACATCACATGAAGTAGGTTAAAGCAATCCAGGAAGAGCTCTCCAGGTCACAGGTCAGGTTCCTGGCTCAGGAACTTCAGAGCCCAATTCCTCAGAGCTTTGGATTGTTTGGACTGGGTTTTGAAGGTCTCTGAGGATGGAAACTCTACAACCCTCCCACTACAACCTTTTCCAGAGCTCAACCCTGGCAGCAAAGGAGTTTTCTCACGTTCAGATGGAATTTCTCCTCACCTTACAGAAAAAGAAATAAGTTCAGAGGAAAAAAAAAAAACCCCACACCTAATTAAAGAACCTATTAATAAGATGATCAGACAGTTTCACAGCTGAGCTGCACAAATGAATTGGCTTTTTTTTTTTTCTTTTTAAGAAATAGGGCTACAAAGAGCTCTCACATTAAGTTTAGGGGTCAAGAACAAGTACTGGTCGGGTTCTCTTACTAAAGTAATCAGAAACAGGGAAGTCAGGACACCACCCACTCCCCCCATTGATTTATTTAAAACCCACACTTCAAGGTGTTTTTGAAATTTAAGGCATTTACCAGATGAAACCGGTACAAGCAGGAGAAGAAGTTTAAGGTAAATGATTAAAAGAGGCCCAAGAGCAGGAGTCACAAACAGCCATGGCACAGGGAGTTGTTGCTCTCAAGCCATTAAAAAGGCAGAAAGAAAATAACCAAAAGGAATTTTTTACTTCAATGAAAAATGACCACTGCATTTTGGGCAACATTTAAAAGAAAACAGAAAAATGTCCTCGCTGAAAATGTACATTCATACATTCAGCTCTGAGTCACTCGTGGCAGCTCTGTGGCTCAAGTCCTGCACTGAAGAGAGGCTCCAGCAAGACAAAACATCATGTTCTATTCACCAGGCAAAGTCATCCCGGAGCGTCTGCCCGCAGCAGCCGCCGCTCGCGGCCATTTAGGGTAAAGACTTCCCTGGAGTTTATCTGTGAGCAGGGATGGGACAGGCTGTGCCAGGGAATGCTTCAGGAGGTCCAACTCCAACCTCTGCTCCCTGGTATTCCCAGAGGATTCGCTGTGCCCATCCAGGGGTGTCACAGAATCACCGAGCTCAACCTGCGGCTGATCCCCAATTTGTCACCCAGAGCAGAGCACTGAGTGTCACACCCAGGAGTTCCTTGGAGATCTCCAGGGATGGGGGCTCCAAACCTCACTGGGCAGCCCCTTACAGTGACTGAAATCCCCTTCTCCATGAGGAAATTATTCCTAAAATATGAAGCCCTCTCATCGAGAATTATCAGGTATTAAACTGGTAAGAACAGACACCACACAGTCGTGCCCAGACAGGGGTATTGTGTCCTCTGCAGCACATCAACAGTTTCAAAACACTTTCAAATCACATCAAGTGACAACCCAGAAACTGGAGATCATGGATCATGAGCTCCTCATGACCCCCAGCCCACACACTCGGTGCTCCTGGACAGGCACAGCTCCAGGGCAGAATTCCTGGAGTTCAGAACACAGGACAATCTCAGGTGTGGGACTGGAGAAGCAGGAAGAAATCCAACAGCAAGGTTAATAAACTTAACCTGGATTCCACTTCAGTCTCCAACTTGGATCAACATTTAACAACCACTGTAAAAGCAGTGTGAGGCCAATCTGTAAATGAGGCAGGACCTTCTCCCTCTCCCTGCACTCAGCTGCCTGTTCTGGCCACAAACTCCCTCTGCAGGCAAATCTCGAGCCTGTGATCCAGGCCAGGCCTCTGGATGGGCACAGACTGCCCCAGGGACCCCTGCCACTGCAGAATTAAAGCATCCCACTGTCACCAGGACACATCCTCTCACTGTCCCAGCAAGGAAAGGTCATGGAAGTGAGAAAATGAACTGCTGAGGATCCAACCGCCATGTCCCAGGTCACAGGGCCTGGAAATCAATCCAGATGCTGATTAATGCAGAGCTGCAGCCTCAGAGCTTCCTCTTCCAGTAAAAGTCTATTAGACCAGGAGGAGGAAAGCTGACCTTGTGCATTTTTCTGGTCCAGAAGCAAAGTGCACAGGAGTTGATAAGAAATGGGCAGATGCTGCCAGAAGAACCTTAAGCCTATTTATAAACTCCTCCACTCTGACACATCTCTCCTGACTGCACACACAAAACAGCACCAGCCCTTCTTCTTTCCATCCCTGAAGAGTATAAATAAAGCTTCATCCCTGATTAGGGAGACAAAATGAGGAGCAGCATCCCAACTAATCTGGAGGATATACTGTCATGCGAGTCTCTTTACAATCCAAATACCACTGAAGCTTTAAGTCCTCTAAACTCTGCTGTTCTGGAAAAGAGGAACAAAGATAAGAACAAGCTCAAGGGGAAGAAAAAGTAAAGACACACTACAAAGTAGTCAACAGAAGAACAAAAAAAACCTTACAAAGTGTGTTTGTGTTTGCTTCACAGCCCGGCTGTGGGGCCTGTGGTCAGCATAGCCCTGGCAGACAGAGGAAATGAGCACTTTGCTGCACTGAATTCTGCCTCACTCAAACCCAGACCAGGCGCTCGCAGCCCTGTGAGGGCTTTTAGAGCCTTTCAAAGCAACACAAAGATGAGACAAAACCGCCAGAGAGACAGAGCTGAGCTGAGGGTGTCTGTGCTGCTCACACAAACACAGCCATTGACTGTATCTCATCCACAGGCAATGGATTCAGCTCCAGCCTGCTGCAGCAGGAGCGGGCACCAACCAGGAAATGCAGATGTTCTGGAGAAAAAGCAGGAACTAAATAAAGCATCCAGGTTTGTCACCATAGCTACGTGGTGCTACCGCTGCACAGCTCAGCCCTGGGCCTCAGCAGATGCTGGGGAGCTGCTCAGGACTCCAGAGCAGGCAGAGCTGGGGTGTTCCCACCCCAAAATTCACCCCCCTCGAGGCCACCTGGCATGCTGACCGCTGAAAAATGTGTCTCACACCAAGCAAGGGGAATATCAGAAGGTTTTGCCAGCTTTTGCAATGTAGCAGCTTGTACACAGCAAGATGAGGGGTGGGCAGACTGTTCTCAGGTGGGAGAGAGGACAGGAAAAGGGATCCTTAGGGCTTCCCACTGCCCTGAAAGAAAGGGTTGTAGCCACCTCCTCCCAGACAAGCTCCTCATCAAACCCACTCAACTCCCACCTCCGTGGTGCACAAGCACAGAAGGGATGCAGACAGACAAACTGACAGCAGTGAGGTTGCAAGAGAAGACTCAGGCTGTAAGAGATGGACAACGGGCACCAGATTCAAGGCTCCTCCATGTAAAACCAGGCAGAGGGAAGAGTAGGTAATTCTGGCTCCTGATCTCACGCAGGGGTGGGAAGAGAACTAGGAGGGGAGTTATTGTGCTAATGAAGCACAAGATTTTAAGCTGTCAATAACCTCAGCACAGAAAAAGAGAAAACTGCCACGCTCCTTTTCCCTGGGGGAAACACTAAGTGCAGCTGAGAGGCTGATCACAAACCTCCAAGGAGTTCTGTTGGATGCTTTAGGAAAACTGCTGCCGGACCAACAGGACTGTGGGATTTGCTCCGTTTGGGCAATTCCCAGCTCATTAAAAGGTCACATTTGGAGTCATCAGTCAGAAGCCAAATGCCACACGGAGTGCAGGCCACTGTTCCCTGGGGCTGGCAGGTATAATGTGAAGCACCTCAGGCCAGGAGCAGCTCGGCAGAGCGGCCGGATCCCGGCTGTGCCGAGCGCCATTGGAAGCGCTGCCTTATGTAACGCCTTTGGAAAGCTGCTAAAGCTGGCTAATGCTTTTGGAAACACATGGAAATAACTGATTTCATCACTGGCGTGGGGCCAGGGAAGCTAAAATAGCCTCTGAGGGGGGCTGCGGGGGTCTGGCAGCTCCTTGGTGCCGAGGGGCCGGGGGAGCCCCGGCGGCAGCAGCGGAAGAGCTCGGACTGACAGCACCACCTGCCGCCGGCACGGCCGGCACGGAGCCAGGAGCCAGGGCACTGCTCTGAGCCTGGAGCTCTGTCCCTGCTCCGAGCCCGGAGCTGTGTCCCTGCACTGAGCCCGTGTCCCTGCTCCGAGCCCGTGTCCCTGCACTGAGCCCGTGTCCCTGCACTGAGCCCGTGTCCCTGCTCCGAGCCCGTGTCCCTGCTCCGAGCCCGTGTCCCTGCACTGAGCCCGTGTCCCTGCACTGAGCCCGTGTCCCTGCTCTGAGCCTGTGTCCCTACACTGAGCCCGGAGCTGGGTCCCTGCACCAAGCCCGGAGCTGTGTCCCTGCTCTGAGCCTGTGTCCCCGCTCTGATCCTGGGAGCTGTGTCCCTGCACTGAGCCTGTGTCCCTACTCTGGGCCCGGAGCTGTGTCCCTGCACTGAGCCTGGAGGGAGCTGTGTCCCTGCACTGAGCCTGGAGCTGTGCCCCTGCACCGAGCCCTTGTCCCTGAACTAAGTCCAGAGCTGTGTCTCTGCTCTGAACCTAGAGAAGTGTCCCTGCTCTGAGTCCGTGTCCCTGCACCGAGCCCAGAGCTCTATCCCTGCTCCGAGCCTGGAGCCGGGACTCTGCACCAGGAACCCAGACCCTGCAGAGCTGACGTGCTGCCAGCAGGGGGGAACAGCCCCTCACCAACCCCACAGAGCACAAGGACCAGGAAAACCAACGCAAAACAAGACAAACATCCCACATTTGGGGGCTGGTTCCTCACAAAGAGCTGAAGAGAAAGGAGAGGATGAGCCCGTGCTGAGGGCTGGGGAGGATGGCTGCAGCTGGCTGTTCTGCTGCTGAGGAGGCACTGGGAATACTGGTCAGGCTCTCCCACAGGCTGGAATCACATCCCAGCTCCTGCCAAAGAGGCTCACCAGGCTGCCTGCTGTGCATAGCACAATTGCTGCCCTGCCTGACTACTCAGCTTGCACACGTAGAGACTGTTCAGCATTAAACCTCAAACTGCTGTAATAAGTGATGGGAATAAAAAAACCCCAAAAAACCCCATAACTTTCTCCCCAGAAAGTGCCACTCCTGGTCCTATCCTAGCCCTGCTGTGAAACTGGGCACCTGTCACTGCTCCAATATCCTGCAGCTCTGAATTTGGAGGAAGGAGACAAATGGTACTGAGACAAGTAAGTCGAGAGCAGAGGATGAGGAGGGATGGTAGACCCCGAGTACTCAGTGTGTAACATTAGGGAAAGTCTGGACACAGCATCTGAGTGCTCTCACTGTCCAAACCTGCATCAGTGCTATTATGCCATTTTAAATTTAACCTCTCGTGGGCTTTGTCTTTAGATATAAAAGCTTCTCAGAGCACAGGAAACAATGCAAGAACCAACTCTTTACAGCAGTAGCTGTGAGCTGTGCAGGGAGTTAGTGGATCTTAGGAAAACACCAGAGCTGAAGATCTGCCAGTCTTGTAAGGCTGTAAGTATAACCTCCCTGACTAACAGGATCCCATATTCCCACAGGACACTTGGAAGGAAACTCTGCAAGCTGAGGAGTTGTTGCATCTATAAATGTCACCCTTTTGGAACCAGCTGGGAAAACTCACCTCTCAATAAGTCTGAGAGTGGAGGACCACAATCCTCTGGAATCGTGTAGTCGCCTTTCCCGATGTTTTCAAATAATTTATAGATATTATCCCCTTCAAAAGGGTACAGACCCGTAGTGATGTTGTATCTGTGATGGCAGAAGGAGAAGCAGGATGAGAAGCAGCACACAGGTACTCAGTTCTTACCTGACTACATAAGCCAAAAGCAGCCAAGAGGAAACCAAAAGAGGAATATTTGGCAGTATGTGCCAAAACCTCTTTAAGCTCAGCCTGTCTTCTTCACAGCTTTTCATTCACAGGGGTCAAAACCACCAGGACATCTCCCTGGGACAGCAAAAACTTAAAAATAAATACTGGAGATACTTGTGGTTTCTGTTACTGCCCTAGCTGTGCCTCTGGGGGCTGAGCAACAGCTGCTGAGTCACTCATGGAGAGCAAAGATCCCCTTGTGCAGAATTACAGGTACTCTGGGAAGCATAAACCCACCCACAGGAGCGAGCAGCACCCCCCACCACACAAGAGCAGTGGTGACAGAGCTGGGCCAGGACTGAGCTATCTGAGAGTGTCATTAGTTATGAATTTCCTGGGGGCTCCTGGGCACTCACAGCGTCACCCCCGCAGACCAGATGTCGACTTTAAAGCCTGAAAAGGTGTCAAGGCCATTGGCAATTTCTGGGGGCTGGAATGCTGGCGACCCTTGGCTCGTCCTGCACGTGTCGTCCTCCGCAAACGGATGCAATGCCTGAGGCAGGAGAGACCAAACAGTGTCAGGCTTCCAAGGAAAACAAACTGTGACTCTTGGAAAAGTTCCACCTGGGAAACAAAAGGGGAAAACTCCTCTACTGAACATCTACAGCTGATGAGATCATGTCACCACAGCACTACACGCCACAGTGACAAGTGTTGCACCTCTTCTACCTAAGACAGCCTCCACATAAAAAAAGGATAAGGTTATGTAGCTTATCCCCATTTCCCCCCACTTTTGGGCTCGTCCAAGATTGACATCTTCCTTTTCTGTGCTTCCTGAGCCGAGGTTTCACGCTGTTCCCAAAAGAAGTGCTCTGCCAATTGCAATAAATACTCAGAGTCACTCAGAGCACTCTGCAAGTGCAACAGAACAAAAGCCTAAATGTACAATAAATCAATGACACCACAGAGGTGACCTCAATCTAGAATGTCCCATTCTGACTCTGCTGTGCTTCTCACATACCTCTGCTACGCCTAAATCGGATATTTTTAGTGTCCCATTGGTTGTTAGCAGGAGGTTCCCCGGTTTTATATCCTTGTGGACAATCCCTTGGCTGTGCAAGTATTCTAAGCCATCTATAAGCTGACAAAAGTACCTGCAGAGAGAGGCAGAGGGGAAAAAAATCAAACACTTTTAGCCAGTAGAAAGGAGCTTTTTGCTGGGCAGTCATTGTAACCCACATTCAGCCTGGCAGTTGTAGAGGCAAGTGTTTCATCTCATAATACCCAGAAATAATATTAATGTGCCTGAATTCCACTTAGGCTGTCTGTAATCGCAGAGATCGCTTAAAATAAAACAAAAATATGACCATAAAATTGTGTAGTTGTCACAGATTTGCCGCTCTGCATTGATTTGATCCTGACAATGTTTTTGTATCTACTCCCAGAATTCTCAGGTTTCTTTCCTTGATGAGTGAAAGGGGCTCCAGCTTATTCCAGCTAACTATCCCAGCTACCAGATCATGCTGAATATTGTCAATCCCTAATCCATCCCAAGGCCTTTAAAGTCTTTTCTGATGCTGAACTGTGGTTTGACCTCCATTTAGGCAGGAGATTCTCCCCTCACACCCCTTGGGATGGCGGGAACACAGGGGCCGGAGGGGGCTGTTGGGCAGCTCAGGAAGTAAAATAAAAAGAACAGAAAAATAACAGAAGGATGGTTTTCCTCCCAGGGGCAATCCCTGCTGGCCACTTCAAGAGCTTTTCACTTTTTTGCATGGGTGTAAAATATGAAATTATTGCACAAAGCCAGGTTTGCTTTCAAACTCAGCCTGGGCAGAGCAGAATGTGCTCTCCACTTGAGAGAATGCAGTGGGGAGAGGAACAGAACTTACCCGTGAGCCTGAAACACTGGAAACCTCTTTTCTGGGACACTGTCCAGCATTTCCTGCATCCCACACACACAGTACTCCATCACCATATACGTGAGGGCAGAGTTAAGGAAGCTCCAGGTGTTAAACATTCCTCAGATGGGCAGCAGCCCCATCCCAGAGGGAATGGCTGAACTCCCTCAGGTACTGAGGGAGGTTCCTCCAGCTCCCACAGAACAGGAAAGCACCTACAGGAAAATCCTGCTGCCAAACGAGCATCTGCAGACCTGGAACAGGATGGGAACTCCACAGAAAATAAGCTGGAGATGTTACAGGCATGAGACAGAACAGGGAAATACCCTGAATTGGGCACAGAAAGTTGGGAACTCCCTGGCAGAAGAGCTGTAGCCCGTTCCCCCAGTGCTCTGGGTGTTCTGCATCTGAGATGACAGTGAGCTCCCACCACCTTCCCCAAAGTTGGTTATTCCTCATTCCCCATCCCAAACAATCCAGTTGTGTGCTCTATGGAACAGCTGCTGCTTACCCCCAGCTCCACGGGAGTATTCCAGTAGCAGGAAAAAGGATCCTTGGAAAGCTGGGAAGCTTTTTGAAACCACATGGATAAAAACAGTTAGAAGAGAACGCCAAGAGCTGGTGGCACTTTGCAGCATTTGTTCCCTTGCAGCATATTTCAGTTTTCATCTCTGTAAGCTTTAATGTTGGGGCCAAAAAATGGGAACCAGACTGCCTGATGCTGTAATTGCCTGTCTCTTCCTGTCCCTGGGCTTTTGAAGGCAAAGTCTGGCTTGGAGGGGCCTGGGAGAACAGATCCTGGGATATTGGGGAGTGCCCTGACAGAGCAGAGGCTGCCAGGGCTCCCCTGCAATCCCAAGCATGCTCAGTTATTTCTCCAAGCAGGTGCCTTCTTAACCTAAGCCCAAAATAAGTTACTTTTGCCCCAAGAAGCCACCTGAGGTAGAAGAGACAGAAGGGAGACTCCTGCCCTGGGTGGGATCTGGGCCGAAGACTCTGCAGCTCCAAACACTGAAAACTCATTAAATTCCTGCTCCATTCCCCATGAGCTGCTCTTCAGAGAGACCCTAAAATACTCTAAACATCCTCTAAACAAGACTTTATGATGGGCACAAAGACACTCGGTAAATCAATAAAAGCAAGAACAGAAAAAAGAGCTCCTAAAATTCATTCCTACCCTTTCTTACTCTGGAAGAAATCAGTGAACTACTTCTAATGAGAGTGATGTGGGAGACATCAACTCTCCCACTGTCAGGAGAATAACAGTGATGGTAGATAATCCAGACCAGCTCCCAGGGAGCAAAGAGGCTCAAGGACAGCCTGGCTGGGTGTCAGTAACAGCCAGGCTGCTCCTCACCCCTCCCTGGTCACTGATCCACTTCAGGTTGATCACCCAGATTAGAGACCAGACTTCCAGATCTATTACAGGTGCCCCAAGCTCTCAGTTCTCCTCCTCAAAGGGTTCTGCTCCCACACTCAGCTGTACACACTGGTAACAGGATCCCTGGGATGCTGCTCATGGAACTGGGTTCATTTTCTGCCTGGATGAGCTCTCCATTCACCAGCAGCTCTGCACTCCCAGCCACAGCAGGCTAGCAAACAGCCCTTAAATACTAAAAGTCCTTGATATTTTTAATCCAGTCACCACAGCTTTCCCTTTTCCACAGAAAATCACTAAAGGTTTTTATTAGATGAGTTGCTCAAATGCTGTCTTAACCTGAAGGGAGCCTACAAGAAAGATGGAGAGGGATTTTTTACAAGAGAACGCAGTGACAGCACAAGGGGAAATTGCTTCACACTGAGAGAGAGGGGGTTTAGATGGGAGATTAGGAAAAAAATCTTCCCTGTGAGGATGGTGAGGCCCTGGCACAGGTTTCCCAGAGCAGCTGTGACTGCCCCTGGATCCCTGAAAGTGTCCAAGGTCAGGCTGGACAGGGCTTGGAGCAGCCTGGGACAGTGGAAGGTGTCCCTGCCATGGCAGGGGTGGAATGGGATGAGCTTTAATGTCCTTTTAACCCAAGCCATTCTGTGACTATGACAAACAGCTCAAGCCTGCAGTGCACTTCCACCAGCAACAGAACACTCAGGTGGGAACAGAATCCTTCCTTCCACAGCCTCAATTTCCAATCCCACAGTGCTTGGTCTGGAAATGAGGATTGTTTTTTTTTAACGCCATCTCCCTCTAAACCCCAACTCTGCCTCCTGCAAGGAACCAACACAGCTCTGTGTATGACTAAGGGCCTGTCCCCAGGGCAGCCTCAGGGAAACAGTTCCTTTTCTGCTGGATCTGTTCCCAAATCTGTTCCCCATGTGGCTGCTCAAGGTCTGCTCTGTCACAGTCCAGGATATGCAGCACAGGCACTGCCAGCCAGGAACTGGGGAAAGGTTTGAACAAAATCATGGATGAATCCCAGCTCCCAGTTCCAGTGAAAACAAATTCCCCCAGTTACTGCCAAAAGCAGCACAGGGAGGAACAAACTTTGTGAGAGTGTAGGAGCAGATAAAGATGAAAATAACAAAAGTCAACCTGTCCTTGCAAGGGAAAAGCACTGAAAACCAACTGAGGACCAGCACTGCTCAGAAAGTCCAGCAAGGAGCATCCTTGGAGAGCTCCCATTTCCCAGCCACGGTTTTGGGCTGTCATCACCTGGTACCAACACACGATGTCTCTCTTGGGCTCCTTTTCCCTGTGCTGCCTCCTCCATTCTACCTAATTAAACAGGATCTCTCTATCAGTAATTGACTCACAGTCCCCTTGCTCTGTGGAGGCCACAGCACAAGCAGAAGTTGTCACACTGCTTTATCCTAATGATCTGGTGGCAGAGTGTTTGATCTAATTAATGCACACAATTAAATTACTCCTTTTCTGGAGTACTGTAATAAGAAGACAGTAGTTAGAAAACACTGTCAAAAATAAAAGCATCCATTTATAACACATGCTACAAGGGATCAGCTCCAGGAACTTCCATGCTGGTTCCAGGCAGAATGCTCTCAGCGTGGCAGAGTCACACAAAATCCAGCAAAGAGGATAAAATTGCCTTGACCAGTGTCTGTGTGAATTTGTGTTTGTGTGGAAAGTCTGCCAGGCACGCAGGACTGTTAACAGCAGTGGCAATAACAATTTAGCTGCAAAAATTTAAGCTTAAGAAACATCCAAAAGGGCCTTTCCAAAAGCAGAACTACAGCAGGGAGCAGTGGGAGTTCAAACCTGACTGACAGCCCTGTGCAAAAGGATATATTTTTTGCTTCTCCTCATTGTACAACACATCTACCAGCTGGATGACGTTTTTGTGCCGTAATCGCCGCAGGAGCTGGATTTCCCTGCAGGAAGAGACAAGGAAAAAAGTTATGTTTTAAAGAGCTTATTCCCACCTCCGGTTCTTCCAAAATTTCACCCAGGCTTAACTTGACTGAATGGCTCAGAGAGCTAAACTGAATCCTGTGTTTGTGGGGAATAAATAAGGTAAAAGAGAGGAGCCACCTTCCCTTGGCTCCGGGAACAGCCCCTTGAATGTCACCTTCTATCAGCTGCCCTGGTCTTTGTCTCCAGGGATTTTATACCTGCCCCAAACCACAGTTTAGTCTCTTTTGCATTAAACTCATTCTGCAAAATCCCACTGGGTGCCAGCTGTGGAGAAACAGGCAGAGCAGGACAGTCAGGTCAGGGTGGTTCTGTTGGTGCCTGGCAGTGCAGGTCCTGCTTTTCACTTTGTTCTGCTGCTGCTCCATCCTGGGCTGTGCTGAGCTCCCAAATTCTCCTTCCCAGCTCCCTTCGAGAGTGATTTGGTGAGTGCTTTAAGTAGTGTGGTCACACTTCATCAGCTCAGCCTCTGGGAAGCAGAATTACAAGGAATTCTGAGCACAGCACTGGAAGTGAGAGCCCCTGCCCAAAGCCAGCTCAGAGCCCCTCACGGGTACAATTAGCAGCTTCACTAATGAGCTAGGGCCAGCACAAAGGCTGAGCTGCTCCTTGGAAAAGCTTCTCCAATGCAAGAGTGTAAGGAGAATCCTTGCTGATCTTTTAAGGATGTCTGAGCAGTATGAGTTATTTCACTACCAAAGTTAAAGCCAGAGACTCTTTTCTCAGCTCTGGATTTAGAAGGAGCCACCAAGAGCTGAGTAGAGACCCAGGATACCACAGCAAAGCTCCCAAGTGTTCTGTGGACATGGCAGACAAGTCTAATTATAGGAATGACCACAGGGCTGAAGTGGATTAAATTAGCACAGGAACTGCAGCCAGTGTCAGTGCGGGGCTGAGGAGATCCTGCAGCATGGAGGGAGAGGGCTGAGGGCTCCAACCAGGGCTGCCAGAGGGGAGCAAACACACTCAAACACAACTGCTTTAAGGCCCAAATGTTGGGAACACATTTAAAACCCTGATCCCAGCAGTTCACTCCCTGTAACACAGCTCGGAAGCACAAACACTAATTCCTCCCACCTTCAATGGACTAATAAATATCTCTTATTTCTGTAATGATTCTCCCCCCCAGGAGGACTTTGCGAACCAATCCAAAATGCCAGGACAGTGCCCCCACCCCTGGGGCAGAGGCTAAGCTGCCCTTTTCCCAGAGGAAAGATTACTTCTATTTTTAGCCCCTCTTTTGCTCTGGAATGCCTGAGGAGCAGGGACAGCCAGCCCAGTCACCTCCGATCCCGTTTTGCTTTGCAAACCCCTCGAGTAGGGAAACATAGGTCTCACCTCCTCAGAACAGGCTGAAATTTGATTTTTTTTCTTTCAAAACTAACAACAAAACCCCACCACAGCCCACTGCAAGTGTGTGACCAGACAGACTGCCAGAGGGCAAGGCCTGCTTCCAAGTACAACCCCCTTGGAGGGAGACAAGGAGGGAAAAGACCTTCTAACTCGAGTTCTGTCAGATCCATTAAGCTCATCCTGGTGGATTAAGACTTATCCCCTGCAAGGTACCTGCTCTGGCAAATAACAGGGGGTGTTGTTGCTCAGAACTGTAAATAACAAAGCTGGCCCCTTGTTCCATGTGCCACATCATTTTGGAAGATGCCAAAGGCAGCCTGGAAAGCAGACTCTCCTTCCTGGACATCTCCACAGCGTTCTTCCTACAGCTTGTTCCTAGCCATTCCTGAGTAAACAAAACCCAGCAACACAGCCAAAAGATTCATTCCCTTCCTTTGGTTCACAAGGCTCTTCCCACAACATCCTGAAAGATTAGGAAGTGAAGCACCTGCTCTACGACTGTGTGAGCCCAAGGGCTGGAAGTGCCAGGATGATCTCAGCGTCACTTTTTCACGTCCCTAGTCCCAAGGGTCCATCCACATCCTGCTCCTGCAGGGATGTGTGGCATTCCAAGCTCCATATCCACCACAACCTGTGTTCTTCCATGGGTACAGGTCCCAGCATTTCACCTCTCAACCCAAGCAAACGTCCAGCTCAGCAAAGGAAGTCCTTGAGCCACACAGCTCCACGGGAACACGTGTTTAGGGAGACATTCCCACCTGAGCCCACACCTGCAGAGCTTCCAGCAAGTCATTCCCCAGCAGAGCTGTCCCTATTTGGAGGTTCCAGCTTGGGACTTGCAGACCCCAGGAATAAACTGTCACAGCACAGCCCCATAACCCAGGTTAACCCTCCAAGGAATTCCAAGGAGCACAAATTCCAACCTGAGCGATTGCCGAGGTGGTAAGTACAGCACAGGGCACTTGGGATCCCACAGAGCCCCAAACACTTAATTAACGTGTCAGGCTATTAGCACACAGAGTTATTAAACCTCTGCTGCTGCAGCCACAGGCTGCCAGGTTCTCCTGCCTCTTTTTGGCAGTCCCACTAAACTCTTTTTTTTTTTTTTGCAGGAATGAGATCCAGCAGTGTCTGCCTGATTGAGCCACCTCCACCTGCTCTAAAGAGAAATAAAGATTCTCCCAATGGATTTAAGGAAACTATGTCTTCTTACAAGTTGAAGCCCTCAACACCCCCTCCAGGACTCGGAGAGCCTTTCAGGGCTCATTTTCCTGAGGCAGAAGTGGAGTATTTTGAGGCAGAGAAAAATAATTTGATTTAATGTAAGTCCCAAGCATGTTTTAGCTGCAATTTCTGGGTCTCCAGAACACCAGGACACAGTGCTGGGGCAGGGATGAGGCTATAGCCTGGGATATCAGCAAGGAGTGACCCAAGGATGGCATTAACATCCTATTTCCAAGCCCAACGTCTCCAGATGCCCAAGGCCCAGCTCAGACCTCTATTACTGCACTCTCATTACTCCCTGTGTGTAACGGCTTGTGGAATTACCCAAGGGCCACAGTCTAGGAACTGTTTTCCAGGGAATTCCTTGGATGACACGCTATCAGCACAGCTGGAGCAGTGCTGAGGTGCCTGTGAGGGGGCAGAGGCAGGAGCCCACCACAGTAACTCAAACACATCTGCCCAACAGCCCAAGCCTCACGTGCAGCTTTTCCCTGTGTGGCAGCAAACACTGGAAACCACTTAAGTGAACAGAGTCCAAGAGAGAAAGCAGAACCTGATGGTGTGATCCAGCCCACAAATTGATTTCCTGCTGTTCTGTGCACAGGGGCAGCTTTGGGGCATAAACTCCTCAAAGCTGCTCCAAAGTGAGATTCCAGTGCAGTCTGGCCATGTTGACATTAAAACACTGTGTCAGTGTCCTGTCCAGCACTACCTGGAGACCCCACAGCACTTTGTTCCTCCCACACTGACCACTCACACCTGGGTTTGGTCGTGTATCTCCACACTCAGAGCAGACACAGCTTTCACTCCCTCTTGCAGCAGTGCTGAAGGGTTCTGATAAGCTCAGAGTGCCAGGGGACCACAAAATACCACAGTTTGCCTTAAAATTCCCCACTGAAGCAGCAGATAAAGCACATGGATAGGTGGGCAGAGGGAAGAGGGAACAGAAATAGGAACTTGAACTAAAGTGAACCCCTGGGTACAAGGCAAGACCTAAAATCTGCCTCGGTGTTTTGGAGCAGGTGGGGCTGAGCCAGGAAACATCCACAGAAAACCCCTTTTAAATAACTTCCATAATGACCCATCTCTGGGTATGAATAAAACTTCCATGGAGTTCACTTCAGGACACGGGAGCATTCCCATGGCTCTGAGAGCAGGGAACTCTCCTGATGTGGGCAAGCTCTTTCTACCTAATTTACATTAAAAGCTTCCCTAAGGAGGAAACGATCTCCAGGTTCCCCAGTGGCAGCTCTGAATGTGCCCGAGCAGGAGGGACCCAGGGACGGGGCACTCAGCCTCCACCAGAAAAACAAGAAACATTTTATTACACATTAACCAAGTTTGCTCGATCCTGAACCCGAGCCAGGAAGGGAGAGACAGGGAGGTTCCAGCCTTGGGATGTGACTGTTCCACGGCCAAAGCTGTTAAGAAAGGTTGGAAGGCAAAGTGAGAGAGCTCTCCGACAGCAGTTCTGGGCCAGGATGTGAAATACCTCACAGCTAAACTTGGAAATCAAACTGAGGGACAGAAACAGGACTCCGCAGGACAGGGCTCACCCGCAGCAGAACACACAAGAGTCTCCTCGACCTCTCAGAGCTTTCCCTCCCAGCCTAGATAAACCCTCATGGGTTGTTTGGGCTGCAGAGGCTCCTGCACGGCTGATAAGCAGCTCCTGGCAGGGCTGGGACGCAGCAGCTGCGAGGTCCAGGGAAGGGAAAGTTCCCACAGCAGCCCCATGGATCCAGCCCTGCATTCAGCTTCTCCTGGGGTTCACTTCCATGAGGGTTTTGTGCCCTGAGTAACCAGGTGTGTCAGAGGCAGAGAGAGCTGACAACCCTTGGCCCCATTTTACAGCCAAAGAAATCAGCTGGGGAGAGCCTTGAGTTACCTCCCAAGGACCTCAGAAATGAAGCCAAGGAAAAAACCCAAAACTTCCTGGGCCCATATACTGGATCCTGTTCCAGGCACCTTCCATGAGTGGGAGAAGGAATTGCTACCACAGAAAGCTCCAGGGCCTTTGGAACACACCTGGGCAAGTACAGGAATAACCCCGACTGTGAGGACACCAGGTGTGTTTGTGTCCCCTCACCTTTCCCAGCCAGCAGCACCTGGGCAAGGTGAGATCTTACACAGGAATTGCATTAAGAAACACTATTTTATCCATTACATGACACCAAAGTGGTGTATTCCAGACTGTCCCAGTCTCTGGGAACCTGTCCTTTCCCTGTGCCCAGCCTCACCCCAGAGTGCTGGCTGCTGTTCAGAGGGAAGAGATTCCTAAATACCTGTGGATTAGGAAGCACTTCCCCAGCAGAGCCACGCTGTCAGCTAAAACAACACAGCAGCTCAGCTGGCAAACAAGGACCAAGTTCACCCCCTCAGCTCCCAGAACTCTTTACTCACTTTTTCACGTTGGCCTCCCCGTTGGGGATCCGGCGCAGCTTCTTCTTCTTCAGGATCTTCACAGCTCTCCTGCACAGGGTCTCTGAGTCCAGCATCTCCTTGACTTTGCCGTAGGAGCCCTCTCCCAGCAGGTCTCCCATGAGGTACTTGCCGATGAGCTTGGCCCGTTTGCGCCGAGGCTGGTAAATGACCTCGGTGGAGTCGATGCGGTGGATGAACGTGTCCATCCCCACCGACATCAGCTCGCTCTCTGCAAACATTCCCAGCTGCTGGGGCTCCTGCAGATCCATCCTGGATTAAGTTCCTTAACCTGTTTTTTTCCTTAAGCGCTCAGGGCAGCTTTAATCCTGTTTGTTAGTTTCCAACACTCCCTTTTACTCCTTCTCGGAAAAAAAATATCCAGAAGATTGTACAAACATGAATAATAATAAAAAAAAAAAAAGCCAACAAAAAAAGAGAAGGGAAAAAAATAAAAGAAAACCAAACCTAAGAGCTGCTTCCAGGTCAGTTGGATGCCAAAAGATCCCGGCCTGGCTCCAGAATGTCTTTGTAAAAGAACATAAATCTGTGATGGGACACACTCAGTTTGGGACTCGCTTTGCCTCTGACCCGGTCCCACTGCCGGGGGTTCTTCCCAGTCAATCGGCCTTGACTGGGCCCAGTTTGATGCTGCAGAGTTAGGTCATCTCCGGGCCGTCAGGCCACCCCGTGGAACCAGAGCAGCTCCCAGTCCCTCTCGTGACTTTCCATGCCTAGCAGCTCATGATTCCCAGCCGGGGTGGGAAGGTGTTGCTCCCGCCGGCCTCCCGGGAGCACGGGCCGGAGCAGGGGGGGGGTTCAGCCGTTCGGGAGCTGGAACCAAGTTTCTTCGAAGGAGTTTTCCGAAACAATTCTCGCGTCTTCGCTATCGCCTACAAAAGTTTGAGGCCTTTGGTGCCTACCGAGAGCTCCCGGGGGCATCCTTCATCCACCGGGATTCCGCCTGGCACATGATGTGTCACCACCTCTGCTCCGGGTGTCAGCGGTGCAGGACAACACAACCCACCCCGGCCCCGCCGACCCCGGGGGGTCAGGGGAACCCTCTGCCCGCTGCCCCGGGTCCTCCCGGGGGGTCGGGGGGTCCTTCTGCCCGGTGCCCGGCCCCTCACGGAGCGGGCTCAGGGATGTCCACCTGGCCCGGACGGTCCCTCCCGCCCCTCCCACAGGTGTCACCGGGGCAGGGAGGACACAGCGGTAGGGCAGGGAGGGGTGACAGGGGACAGAACACTTTTAGTGCGACAAAATCAGCGCCGGAGCCGGGACGGACTCCCGGAGGGGGTTCGGTGACCTCCGGGCCCTTCCCGGCCCAGGCCGGGTCCTCCCCCGTAGGCAGCTCCGGCCGCTCCCGCCGGCCCGAACGGTGAACTAGGGGAGGGGGGCGGGCGGCCGAGTCCCCCCTCCCCGCCACCGGGCGGAGGAGCCGGGCCGGGCCCCGGCGCCACGCTCCGCCCCGCCGAGCCGCCGCCACCCGCGTCCCCCCAAGTTCAGGGGCCGCCCCTTAGCCGCTGGCCCCCGGCGCTCTCCCGGCCCCGGCCCAGGTCCCGTTCCTTGTCCCGGTCGCGCCGCCCCGCTACCGTTCGACCCGCCGCGCGCGCGCCGCCGACGCCGCCGCCGCCATCTTGGCCCCGCCCGCCCCCGCCGTTCCGTCCCCCCCTCCCGCTCCGCGCCTCGCTCTGCCCCGGCGCGCTCCCCCATTGGCCGCGCTGCGGGCCCCGGCCCCGAGCGCTCGAGCGCTGATTGGCTGCAACCGCACAACGTCGGGTTCCGGTTGGTTCGTTACGAGCAGCACGCCCACCCACTCCTGCCGGCAGCGGAGCGAAATGATAGGTTGGCTGAGCCGTCCGTTACCTCTAGAGGCGGGGTTTCATGTAAAATTCAGATGTGATAGGCCATAGGAGATGTCCGTCGCCAACTTGGGCGGGGCTGACAGCGGCCGCGCGCTGCGATAGGCTGCGAGCGCTGTCCGTCACCGCTCGGAGGCGGGGCTGTGGGAGGTAAAGGGCGAAGGGCAAAGAGCACGCGGGTGTCATGGAGACGGGGCCCGGCCCGGGGCCCTTCCCTGCCCCGCCGCGCTGCATCCGTTTCGGGTGGGTTTGGTGTCCCCCATCCCGCGCGGTTCCGCTCGGCTCCGGCTGCCGTCCTGCCCAGCGTGGCTGTGTAAGTCCCGCCAAGCAGCTGCGAAGGCATCCCCAAAATAACGGGAGCATCCCCAAAATAACGGCGCCCGGCGGGAACGGGCTCCTCTCGGCGCCGCTTCCCCCTCACGGCCCCGGCAGAGACGCTTCTCCGGCGGGGATGCTCCGCTGGCTCCTGAGGGTTGGGCTGCACTGCTCTCCCTGCAGGGCCGTACAAGGCTCTCCTCCCGGTTTCACCGGACACCGGAGCTTCCTGTCCAGCCCGGCGAGTTGCGGTGTGACAGCTCCAGCCTCTGTCGTGCCTGCTCCTGCCGGGAACACCGGGAAGCGGTACATCGGGTTTGTGCAGTGCCGGCTCGGAGGAACCACGATGCCCCCGCGGCGCCTCCAGCCCCGCAGTGCCGGAGGGTCAAACCCTTTGGCACAGGGGATGGAGCCGGACTAGGCTGGGATTGCAATGTGGAGCACCAGCTCCGAGAGCTGAGCAGTTATTTTGAGGCAGGGCAGGACAAATCCATAAGTTCTTCCTTTCCACGAGAGCCGCTGGAAGAGCGCGGATCCCACAGCACAGGTGGGAGAGCCCTGAGCCCGTTTTTGGGGGCCTGAGCAGGAGCAGAGCCCCCCTGGGTCCCAAAAGGGTTAGAGCACAGAGATGCTCCAGGGCTGGTTTGATCAAGGAATTTTAGCCTGTGAAGGGTCGGGAGGAGGTTCCAAGGCTCTGAAGAGTGGGTGCAGAGGAGGGGGCTGCCCTGCCGAGCCCTATACTCCCACTAGCACCGCCTTTCCCTCCTCCCTCAATGGCTTCTGTCACGACAGCGCCTGGCCCTGGGTGATTTACTCCAGTCTTGGCACCGAGTCCAAAGTGCTGGAACCTATCCCCGAAATTCTGGTAAGCGCTGTGCATCCCCTTCCCGAGGTGTTCCCAGTAGTGGGAGGGCAGGATCGGCTGGAGGAGCTCCTGGCACTCCACACTGCTCCCTGCCCATCCCACTGTCTGTCCTGCTCCCTCTCCCACCATAGTGGCAGAACAATCCTCCCCAAAAGGCAAAATCCTGCTCAACTCTCCAGGAATGGGCCATTGAAGTGGAGCAAGCCAAGAACTCACACGGGGTGTCCTCAGGACCCACCGAGCACCCCAGCCCTGTCCCCATTGGGGCTGTGGGTGCATCAGGCAAAGCCAGAGGCTCTTGGGCTTTCCCAAATATTTGCACCAGCATCATCCCTTCCAGTGGGGAGGTCACAAGCCGAGGGAACCAGCTGAGACCTGCCAAGCTTGTGGCATGGGTCACTGCAGGAGCACAGCCCCTGCTGTCCCCTCACCCTCCACAGCCCCACAACCTGGCTGAGGGAGCACTGAAGGGTTTATCCTGACATGGGATGGTTTTGTGGGACCCTGGCACCCCAGCATGACCCCTGCCAGGTCCCATTCCTGTCCCCTTCACACCCTTAGCTCCAGCCCAGCACTTCCAGGACCCTGCACGGGGCAGGGTCTGTCCCCTGGCTGCCTCTTCCCGCAGTTCTGGGGGCACAGGGCCAGCTGGCGGCAGGGCTCTGCAGCCCTCACCCCACGGAAAGTCAGGGGATTTCCAGGCTCTGGGAAAAAACAGGAACTGGCAGTGAGTGACAGCAGCTGGGCGCACCCCGATGTGGAGCTGCTCTGCAGCACAGCCCATGGGGTCAGGGCCCCAAAACTCTCATCTTTGTCCCCATTTCCTCAGACTGGGTGTCTCACAGGGACCAGCTGCCCAGGAAGGGCTGTTCCTGGAGAAGCCAGGCTGTTTTCCAGGGCCATGGCTGCTGTATAGGGGCAAAAAGACCAGGACACAACTCAGCCATGTCCCCACAACTCCCACCAGTGCAGGCACAGGAGAGCCCCAGTACTCCCAGCCCAGCCCAGCATCACTTCTGATTCATCCCCATCTTGGGGTTTCCTGTGTGAATTGGGATCCAGGCTGGGATAAGAGGAGGAGGAGATCCTGGTAAGGGAAATCCGGGTTTGGTGGTTCTGGGAGGAGGCTGATTCAGTGCTGGATGGATCCCTGTGTGTTCTCCCACTGTATTTATTTATTTGTATTTGCATAACACCAAATAAAGAGCTGAGGGGAGATTTAAAAGAAGGATCCATATAAGAAGGATGCGTTGGAAAGTGTGACAGGATTGCCTTGATTAATTACTGTGTGCAAATGAATGAAGCCAGGGGATTAACAGGGGGAGAAAGGGACTGTCACAGACCTTCCTGGTTCCCCCTTTGCCTCTGGCACACACTCAGTATTCCCAAGGACCTGGTGTTAACGTGGTTCCCATCTGCCAGCACTTCCCTTCTTGGGGATGAATCAGTTCCCTCTGGCTGCTGCTGTGCTGGTGTAAAAACAGACCCATCAAGGAGGCTTTTGTGTGACCCCTTGGGATTTTGTTCCTAACCTGGGACTGCAAAGGTGGCATGAATCCAATGCAAGCAATGGGAAAATAAAAATATTAAAAGGCCCTGTGTGGGGAAAACGAGCAAGGAGCCTGGAATAGCCAGAGCAGCTCATTCTCCAGCCCTGTGATTCATTTAATTCCTACAGTAGGACTCCAGGACTCGTGGCATGAGAGTGGGGAGAATCCTTGGAAGCTGCTCAGGGTTTGAGTGTTTCCAGCTCTCCTGTGTCCTCTGTGGGCTGAACTGCTGCCCCGGTCCTGCAGGGAGGAAAAGTGGGGAATTTCCTTTCCTTTTGAGAGGAAAAGAACTGGACAGACTCCACTTGGGCTGCGGGCAGGTGCTGACAGTGTGTGCAGCCAAGGCTGCTCCAGGACTTTGGTTTGCTTCCCATTTCCACCCCATCCTGGGATGGATGGATGGATGGATGGATGGATGGATGGATGGATGGATG
>JAWWMU010000107.1:2029399-2089329 GCA_035048155.1 Cinnycerthia olivascens
GGCCTGGTTTTCCCGCATCCCTGCTGCCCACTCCCGGCTCTCCCGTTCCCCCGCTGCCCTCTCCCGGCTCTCCCGTTCCCCGTTGCCCGCTCCCGGTTCCCCCATTCCCCACTCCCGGCTCTCCCGTTCCCCGTTGCCCGCTCCCGGTTCCCCCGTTGCCCACTCCCGGCTCTCCCGTTCCCCGTTGCCCGCTCCCGGTTCTCTCTCGGCTGCCGCCGCCCCTTTCCCCGGAAGCTCTGTGGCCCTTCCAACATGGCGAACCCGGAAGCGGCGCCAGGAGGCGGCGGCCGGGCGGGAGCCTGAATCCCGGAGCCCCCGGGACCCCCGGTACCCCCCGCGCCCTCCGGACACAGGTAAGGGCCGCTCGCTCGCTCCCCTCGGGGCCCGCGGCTTCCTCCCCCCCGGTCCGATCCCTCCGTGGGCGGGAGCCGCGGGCCCGCTCGGGCCGGGCTGGGGGGCTCGGCGGGGACGCGGCCCCCGGCCGGGCCTGTCCCGGGAGAGGTCGGTGGGTGCCGCGGGGAGTCCGGGGGCTGTGGGGCTCAGGCCGGGTCCTGAGCAGCCTGGAGAGACGGCAGCGCCGGCCCCGCTCCCTTCGCGCTTTCGGCGCCCGTGTCCCCCACGCGTGTCCGTCCCGCGTGTGGAGCGGGGCCGGGGGGGCTCGGCGGGACCGCTCGGGGCCGTGCCGGCACCGGCAGCGCATGTCTGCACCGGAGAGAGCTGGAGATGCTGCGGAGCCTCTGTGACCGCGATCCCAGCAAAGCCCAGACCCCTCTAACCCTGTACGAGCCGGGTCCGGACAGGGAATTGCCCCGGCACAGGCGGGGTGGCCACAGCCAGCGAACCCTCGAGTTTCTGACCCCCCCTTCAGCTGCTTTTCCACGGAGCGCTGTGAAAACTGCACAGCGACCACAGAATCATGGAATGGTTTGGGTTGGAAGCGCCTCAAAGCTCATTCAGTTCCACTCCCTGCCCTGGGCAGGGACAATTTCCACCATCCCAGGCTGCTCCAAGCCCTGTCCAGCCTGGCCTTGGACACTTCCATGGATCCAGGGGCAGCCACAGCTGCTCTGGGCAACTTGTGCCAGAACCTCACCATCCTTAGAGGGAAGGATTTCCTAATATCTGATCCAAACTTCCTCTCTGTCAGTGTGGAGCCATGCATCCACCATGCTCCTGCTGTGGCGCAGCCCGTCCTGGCCCAATTCAGAGGCTCTTCAATATGGAAGCAGTGCTGTCAGACCGTTAACTGGGCTGGTACCGGAGGCTTCACCTCATTAAACACTAGTGCCACGTCTAAAACTCCTCAGAGTTACTGTAAATTCCAATGTAAGGACTGTGGCTCCCACTTAGCAGGCTCGATTTACAGTGAAAATGAGATGGGCTGGGCAGGACAGGTCCTGCAGGTTCAGCTCTGGCATCCCAAAGCTGGGATCCAAACCCCCAGAGGGTTTTCTGGTCCGTGCACTGGCCCTGGGCTGAGTCTGGAGGGCAGGAGGGTGTTGGCTGTGGCCGGCTGTGTCTCTTTTGGGCTGTTCCTGCTGCACATCATCTTCGTGTCATCAGAGGGCTGAACTTGTCCTGAGCCATGTGGGAATGGCTGAACCAAGAGCAGCTGCTGGTGGGAATGTTTAAGTGGAAAATAATGTGCTAAATAATGTTGCTGTGAGGTTGGGAGTGCTGTGTGTCCTGTGCAGCACTGCCAGGTTTTGCAGAGCTCCATAAGCTGCCAGCTGGAGCTTTTGGAAGCCTGAGCTCTGTTATCTCTGCCAAAAGCTCTTTACTTGATGAGGGTCTGTTTGCTGGGGGTTTACACCTTCATTTTCCTAAAATAAGCCTCTACCTGTCTCGTTCAAATGTTGCTGGGAGATCTCTGCACAGGAGCAAACCACGCTGTGACTTGTCACCATAAGAGCCTGGATCCTTCAGGGATCCTTCAGGAAAACCTTCCAGGCCTAACTGGGAGGTTTCTACTCTCCTGAGACATTTTTTTGTTTAAAACTTAAAACTCTCAAGTCTTTTTTGGTTACATGATCGAGGTCTGAAGTGTGGGTGTGATCCAGGTGAGCACACGCCTCTCATGGAGCAGGTGCACATTGGGTCTGCCTTGAGGCTGCCCTGATCTGTAGAGAAGTTGGCTTTGATGTCCTGAAGTGGTTTTTCCACCCTGAGTGGCTGCGTGTGAAACAGAACGTTGGGATCTGCTCAGGTCCAGAGAGTTTCTCCCAAGTGTCTCTTGGGAGGGAAACTGGGGAAAAAGTGTAAAGAATTTGGGACTTGTGTTTTCTTGGCTTCTGACCTTGCTTAGCCAAGTTCTTTGTGGAAGGGGAGCAGCCCCAGTGCTCTCAGGGCCCTGCTCAAGCTCTGCCCTGTGCTGCGGAGTGTACAAACCCCTGTTTTTGGGAATATTCCATGCACCTGGTGTGTGAACCTCAGCCCTAGCTCTGCCTTGCAGGGATGTGTTTGTGATTTGGAAGTGTTGGTGCTGGATGTGTGAGGGTGATGCTGGGTGGATTTACACAGGAACATGCCGAGTTCCTTGGCAGAGCGTGGATGGTGTCTAGGGAGGCGTTTTTGCCCTGTTCAGAAATAGTCCTGTGTGTTCTCCCAGATGGAAGAGCAGGGACAGGTGGAATCTACCTGTGGGGGGCAGATACTATTTTCTCCTAAAGGGGACTTTTCCCTCCAAAAAGCTGTATTTGATTAGTTTTCCCCTGTATGGTCTGAGTATCAGACGAGGAGCAGCAAGTACTGCTTGAAGGATCAAGCTCTTCCTTTTCCCTGTACAAACTTTGCTGTCCTTGGAGGGCAGGTTTGTTCTTTTGCCTGCACTGCCACAGCTCTTTCAAGAATCTCTGGAATGATCCAGATTTTCCTTCCCTTTCCTTACAGACTAATTCCCACAGTCAGTGGATTGTTCCATGCTGCAGCTCTGCACTCACTTGTGGTGCCCAGGTGATGCTGAGGTTTGCCCTGCAGCCTGGCACTGCTGTGCCCAGCTTCAGGGCTGCAATACTTGTGTCCTAGAAGCCTTTTCCACATGCTTGAAGCATTCTGGAGATCAGGGTGGCTCAAAGTGCTGGCTTAGGATGCCCTGAAGCAATTCCGTTTTCATTACCCATAATACGAGTTTTCCGCTCTGGTGTTCTCCTTTGCATTGGTGACGGGACTGAGTCCTATTCCCATCTGCTTGCTTGGTCTAAACTTCCCAAAAACACGTCAAGGAGAAGCTTGAAAGAGGAACTTGAAGGTGCCTGGGTGCTTGAGATGTAAAACTGGCTGTTCAGAGTTCCGTAGTGTTGAGTTCCCATTTCTTTGGGGTCGTTACATCCTGACTGTATCCCGCAGAATTCCCTCCAGCTGCAGCTCCAGTGGGTGATGGTGCAGGGTGGGGACACTTTGGGGCTCCACCTCTGCTCCTTGGGGGTGGGCAGGGTGAGGGGAACTGATCCCCGAGCGGGAGGAAGAACAGGATCACATTCCCAAGGTGTTTTTGTTGTTCCCAGCGTATGGTAATTCATGATCGGCAGGTTTAGCTCCGGCTGCTCCAGGCATGTCTGTGGGTTCCTTGCTGTCTTCCTTTAACGGAGGCATTTTAAAATACACCAACAAAGGCTGGAACACAACAGGAGGAAGTGCTGGCTGCATTTACTGGCTGTTTTCACCTCTCCTGATCGCAGTTATCAATGATCCGAGCCCTCACCCCCGGCTCTGTCCATCCTGGTTACAGCACAGCAGTTCTTTGCATGTTCCAAATTGGAATTTTCCTGCTGGAGTGCTGGTCTGAGAAATGCCTAAAAAGCTCAAGCTGTTAAAAGCTGAAAGTTGTGCTCTGTAACCTTTAGACACGATGAATTCCAGAGGAATTCCAGGCTGGAGCTGCCCCTTAGTCCCTGTGCTGACAGCAAACCTTTAAAGCAAACTGTTTGGAATATTGAAAGTATTCTGGAGCTCAGTGATAGGATGAAATCACTCAGGGGCTTCGTCATCCTGTGCAGGGAGCTGCTTTCACTTTCAAACCTGGGTTGCCTGGCCAGGAAGGAGAATGTCCGCTGGGATTTTTAGGGTTGTGCTCTCCCTCTGGATCTGGGGGCTCGCTGCTCTTTCCGTAGCAAGAAAATGTGACTGAAGTGACTGAACTTGGGAACGGTCTCTGTGTGCTGCTGTGGGCTGGGCTTTCCTCTCCCAGCCCTCTCCCAATCTCCCAACACGAGTGCCGGGACCAGGAGCCTCGTCTCAGGGGATTTGTCGTGACAACGGAAGCTGCAACTTGGTCGGAATATGTTTGGTAAGAGAAGTGGTGGAAAAACTCTTGCAAAGTTTGCTGTAGCGGTTCCCTCACGTGCGTGGGCCTCTGCGTTATCAGTGTTTATTGTCACAGCAGCAGGATGGGATGTGGAAGTGGAAGCACTTTGGAACTTGCTGATTTTTCTGCTTTCCTGTGAGGGAGGATGGCGGGATGGGCACAAACCGAGGGCTGTTCCCAATTCTCTGTTCCCGTGCCGGCTGTTGTCCTGCTGTCCTCGAGCTCACACAAGTCTCTGACTCTGAATTTAGGGAGATTTTTATTTCGTTTTTTCTTGGAATTTGGGAGTGTAAGCTGGACAGCAGCCCTTGGCACTGGGGTGTGAGCTCAGAGTGAGGGCTGGGCCAGCCTCCACGTTCATCACCAGGAGCTGGTTTTGCAGCACAAAGATTTGGCAGGTGCAGGTTGGATTTTGGGGTGTCCAGCAAATGCTGGTGCCGTTCTCCTGGGGTAAGGAGTTCCCTCATTCTCCTTCAGGACTGTGGCGTGGCTGGAATGGTGCCAGCTGTAGAGTGGTCTCTTGGTGCCTCTTTTTCCCCCCTGTTCTCTATGCTCAGGTGTATTTTGTACTTGCACTACAGCCCGCCACAGACCAAGAGAGTTGCAGCTTTCTTGCTAAGCAGTTTTCTTTCGTTTTTTCAGTGGGGTGTGATCTGTTGAGCAGCTTTCCTGGGGGACTGATGCTGCTTTAGAGGCAGCCTCTGCTCTGCAGGGTCCACCGGTGAGATCTGGTGGTGTGAGACAAGAGCTAATGCAGAGCAGGCACGGGGGGATACTGATATTGATTTTACCCTTCCTAAGTTCCTTTGGATCTGTAAGTAAAGCTGTATATTTGCTATGGCTCTTACGGGAATCACTGCTGCTGATTTCCTCTCAAAAGCTGTTGCAAGTAGGGGAAAGAAAAAAAAAAGAAAAAGCAGCAAAACCTCTGAAGTGTGGTGTAAGGAAGAGTCACAGGGTTTTATAGACACCAGAGCAGTTGATGACATTGACCCTGAGATCAGCAAACCTCAGCCCTGCTTGGAGATCTTCTCCCTACAAAAAAAAAAACAACAAAACCCAAATAATCCTTTGGGAGCTCTACGCAGCATTCCATAGGTGGGATGTGAATGTTGAACTCTGCTTTTCACACAGAAGGTCCCTGGCACATGAGGGGTTTGTCTGTGACCCCACCATGGGATCACTGTCCAGGCTTGGGGGTCCTGGCTGGTCCCTGTGGGCCCTGCAGCCCCCACACGAGCCCTGCTCAGAGGACACTGCTGGCACAGCTGTGGCACCACAGGAAGGCAGAAAGAGTCACTTTAATTTCGCTTTCCATTGCAAATGCTGCAGTCATTTTGTCCATCGCAAGGTCACTTTTTTTGAAAGGACCTTGATGTCAGAAATGGCTTTTCAAAAACATTCCTTGTAGCAAATAGTGTCTCCTGAATGATCAGAGGTGGCTCTTTTAAATTACAGCTTTGGTCTGTGCTCTGTAGGTGTTGTGTGTGGCTGGATTGCTTCATCCAAAGGTTTTGGCCACTGTGATTTACTCAGTTTCTGGGGAGGGTCAGGGAAGGCAGGAAGGGGCAAAGAAAAATTCAGTGGAGGTAAAGATGACATGGATGCTTTTCTCTGCCCCTCTGGTTGTATAGGTTGCTTTCACCATCTCTTTTATTTTAATCCATTAAATCTGGTTGGAAATTGGTTTCCTGTGGGATTATGGAGAATTTAGAAGAAAATTAATCAGTTTGGAGGTTTTGACTGAGAAGGTGCACTGAAGGCAGGATGTCACTGTGGAGTTAATCTGCCAGGACAATGCTCCTGCATTGGATTCCCTTTTGCTGGCAAAAGAGAAAGTGCCAGAAGCTGATAAATGCAGGAATTTGTAGCATCAATACCATTAATTTTTAACGAGTAACAGGTTATTGTTGGGTTTGGTGTGGGAAAGCTCTTGGTGCACAGAAACATCTGCCTTTGAACTGTGGAGATCCCAGTGTGGCACGGGGTGGGAGATGAGGGTTCACTGCTGGCTCAGCGGTGTCCGGTGTCCATCCTCCAGAGCAGATTTTCAGCAAAACAAGTGATTTAGGGGAGTTAATTACCATGAGTTTACACATGAGTGCAGAGTCTTCTTGTACATTAGATAAGCAAATTCCTCGGGCTGAGCCCAGCTGTGTGTGCAACGACCCAGGTGATCTTAGGGACCTGAGGGGCTCCTGCGGTGTGAAAGGCAGGAGAGGTGTGTTCCAGTTCCAGCCTGGGTGAATTCCAGGTGTGGTGGTAATGGAGAGCTCTGTTTCCCATAAAACCCTCTCTTTTCTGAAGAGGCAGCAGCATTTCACAGGCTGGTGGCTGTTTGCTCATCTCTCAGCTATGTTTAAGCTTTACAAGTGTTGTTTTTTTTTTATCCCCACCTCCCCTTCCACAAAACCTAAACGTGCCTTTCTTTCCCAGCCCAGGACATGGTGCAGGGTGAAGAGCACAGATAAAGACGCTCCCACCACTCACTCCACAGCCTGTGCCACCCTCCTGAGGACTCCATGAGGCAGGACACGGGCTGATGCCCTCAGCTCACCCCGCCATGGATGGGGGGAACAGCTTCCCACAGCACCAGCAGCCGGGCGATGCCATCCACGGCATCCCCGGCCTCCGCTCCGAGCTCGCCGTGCCAGACATGGAGGTGAGGCCCTGCAGATCCTGGGCAGGGGGAGGCTGTACCCAGGAAGGGTCTGAGCAGAGCAGTCTGGCCTGGTAGATCCTGGTAGATCCTGGGAGTCCTGGTCTGTGTTTACAGCAGCGATTTCCAGGCAGCTGTGCCGGGGCGTACAGGATTGATCGGAGGGGTTGAGGTTGGGGTGAGGAGGGAAAAGCAGGGCTGTGTTTAAAATAAAGCCTCTCTGAAAGCTGCTGGATGCCAGCTCCTTGAGAAAGGACTGAAGAGACTGAGAGAATCTGCCCAGGATTGGGCAGACCTTGTTCCTACCCCAGCACATCTCTACCAGACGTGTGAATCTGTGCCCGAGTCCAGCTGTCCCTGTTTCCAGAACAGCAGAGATAAATAAGTTGTATTTGTCCTGATATAGCTGCTAAAACCAGACCAGGGCCCTGATGCATTTTTCCAACAGGGCAAAAAACAAACCCTATCCCAAAATAGCTGAGGTGTTCCTGGAGTTTTCTCTTTCTGTTTCAAACTCTGGAATGTGTCACATGCAGGGACAGAGAGGTTCAAGCGAGGCCCAATTTCCTGTTGCTTCAAGTACAAGGTTTCTTTGCTTTGGGCAGAAAAAAAACAGATTAAAGGCAGCTGTGGAGCAGAGTAAGGAGATAGTGTTCTTTCCCTGATTTTATTAATATGAGCTGAGCTAAGAGCTTCCTGTTAATTGGAGAGTGTTCAGGGAAGCGGGAAGACAAAAAGCACAAAAGGGCATTTTTTGGGTGTGACCTCTGCCAGCCAATTTCAGGTTATTGGGTTGGTGCTGACATCGCACAGAGACTGAATCATAGAATCATGGAATCATTGAGGTTGGAAAAGATCTTTAAGGTCATCAAGTTCAATCTGTGACTGATCCCTACCTTGTCACCACACCAGAGCATTGAGTGCCACGTCCAACACTTCCAGGGATGGGGACTCCACCACCTCCCTGGGCAGCCCCTGCCAATGGCTGACCAGCCTTTTCACAAAGAAATTCCTCCTGATGTCCAACCTGAACGTCTCTTGGCACAGCTTGATGCCATTTCCTCTTGTCCCTTCAGAGTATCCTGTGAAAGGGCTGGGGAAGGAGACTGACCTTGGTGACCACCTGGGGACAGTGGTAGGGGGGTAGGTTCCAAAGCTGAAACCTGACTGCTGCTCAAGAAACAAGGAGCCATCTCTGGGAAGCACTGAGGGAGGGAATCCACTCGGATCTGCAGCCCCAGGTGACAGTTCCAGGCCTGCTACTCTAACTGTTGTGCCTTCTGCTTGCAGAATTCCATGCTGGCCGCCGACTCATGGAGTAGCTGCTACCCAGGTCCTTTCCCAACCTCGTCTTTCCCAAGTGAAAACCAGTGAGTGCTGTTGTCTTTTGTCTAATCCTCTCTTCTCTTGCACACCCCGTGATTCAACTGTTTCTTTACTACTTTCCATGTTTACTTTATTTCACGATCTGATGGGGAAATAATTGCATCATTCACTGATCTTGTGGCATTTCAAATACTGCTGCAGCTTGGAAACAGCAGCAAACAGATTTTTGTTTTTAAAAATAAGAAAACCTTTGTTTTCTGGTAAACCTGGAGGCTGCAGTAAGGGAGGAACAGCCTTGGTTTAGCTTGGATGTGTAACACTAATGGAATTCTTAACAAATCCAACTGAACAAACACACTGAGCTGTCTCTAGCTTTGCACAGATGTGGAGGAAGGTGTTACCTGTACCAGGTGTCAGGTTTTGGGTCAAGTTAAAATCCTTTGCCATGTTACTGGAAGTGTCTGACACTAACAGCCGTGTCATGTCTGTACTGGAAAATGTTGTTTTCCATTTTCCCTCTTTATAATGAACCTCCATCCTGGATCACAATGTGAGCTATGACAAATGTTTGGACAGCATAAAGTGGCCTTGTGCCATCACTGAGTGACTTGGATTGGGACTCTGGTGGGGCTGGGGGTTTGGAGGCTGATCCATGGCTTCTTTGGTCTCTGTGAATCCAGGGAGTGGCACGGATACACAGGATGTGTTCTTTATCTAGGTCAGAGGTGGGAGTAAGGAGAATTGAAAGAAGCAGAGTTTGACATCCTGAGCTAGCAATTGTGTTCCACGTGCCTGGAATTAAACTGGAGGTTTAATGTAAGCTGCCTCCTAAAGGGGTTTTGGCATTTTCATGGTGGGATCCCTCCCTGCAAGGTGTGAGTTCCAGGCAGGTGGGAGCAGTGAGGATCAGCCTCTCTCTCAGGGCGATGGGGGACTCGTGTCCCTGTGTTGGTTCTGCTGCCCTGGTCCCCCAGAGCTGCCTGGGGTGGATGGACAGGGCAGTTCCCCATGAGAGGGTACCAGAAGCTGCCCCTCAGGTGCTGAGGGAGCTGGGCTGTGCCAGCTCCTCCCCACAGGAGAACAGGAGACTTCTCAGATCCTTTCAGGCCCTTTGCTCTCGGCCAGCCTGGCTGATTGGAAGGGGCTGTGCTTTTTGAGCAGGATTCCTGTAAATTACACGTTGTAAATCCTCCGGAGAGCTATAACAGAATTTCTCTTTTGCTGCATTGAACCACAAGATTAGATTGTGTTTATCTATTGCGTTGGGTTTATGTTTTTTGTTGGGTTTTTGTTTTTTTTTTTTTCTCTTGACCATTTGTTCTGGTTTTGCCCCTCACTCTCTTCCTGCTCGGTGCCGCTTGTATCAGCACTGCCGGGAATGTTACAGCCCAATCCTGCAAGGACATGCCTGTGTCTGACACAAACCTGGACTTGCTGCATTTGCTGGAGTTACTTCTGGAAATGAGACCCATTGTAGTAATGATTTGCTAGGGAATGATTTAGCTAAGTCTGCACCTTTAGCTTCCTGTTCTTCATACCCCAGGAGCTGTAAAAATCACCTTTCAGGTGAGGTTGCCCATATCTGCATTTCACATTAAAAAGAAGTCTGTGCTTTTTTGTATTTGAAAATGGCACTGACTGTTTTAGGTGGATTTAGAGTGAGGGGGTTAAGGTAGGAATCCTGGAAGGAATGGAAACATTCAAAAGTGGGATTTTAAAGGCAATTTTGTTGTAATTGTAGCCCATGCTGTAACATAGAAAAATGCAGCTGCCATTAGAGGTGGTGCACGCTTTTCTTCAGAATCCTTGCAGAGAAATCTCATTTGCAAGTGGCTGTGTTTGGACAGGGCTTATTCTCATAGCAACACCTTTATCCTGAAGCAGGTTTTTCCTGTTTCCTTTCAGGAGTTCACTTTCATGCTAGGGAATTTCTTTAGAAGACCCCAAATGTGGCCTCTTGGGTTCAGATTTTCTTAACCTGACAAATGTCAACAGTGTATTAAACCTCCCTGAAAGAACCAAAGAGGTTCAGGGCCCTGAAGAGCAGCAGCTCAGCCCTTTTATGAGGAAATCATCCCTGCAGAGCTCAGCTTTCCTTGCTGCTGGAGGTTCAGCACGTTCCTGGCTGGGGATGATCTGGGGCAGCCCAGTTGTGCTGTTGGATGAGGTGTCACACAGTTGCAGCAAAGCTTTGTCCCCATTTTCCAAAACACACAACCCCTTTTCTTGCTCTTTTTATGCCCTTTTTCACCTCTACATGGAGCATTGCTTGCTGAAATAGAAAAGCAGGCTCTGAAAAACATGGATTGGTGTCTAATGAGGAAGGAAAGTGCTGAGGTGGACTCTCAGCTCTTCCTGGTCTTCCACTGGCTTGAGATGTGAAGTTTGTGTCTCTGAGTCGAGGACAGAGGATGCAGCCTGGCCAAAACACACATGGAGGTCTCAGAGAAGTGGCATTGTGGGCCCAGAAGGGCTTTGGATGCATTGGGTCACGGATGAGCAGCTGGAATGCAGCAGAATTGCAATGGAGCATGCCTCGTCGGGCAGCTGGTGTGATTAAACCAGCATAAATTTCCTTTCTGGAATGGTTTTTGGCTGTCCAGTGAACCCCCATAGCCTCTGAGGGAAGCTGCTGACCCACTGTAGCTTCCATGGAGCAGTTTGCCAGGAGCTAAGCCCTGGAGAGGCTCAGCAGGTGGGGACAGAGCAGTTTTTTCACACCTTGGCTGTGACAGGGTCACTGACCTGATTCTTCCAGTTGAAATGGTTTTGTCCCAGTTTAATTCAAGCAAACTTGTCAATGGCTCCGTGCCAGCCCTGCAAATGAGGGGGAGCAGCTTTGAGTTCTCACTCAAGGGAAGGTAAAGCTCAGCTCCAAAGGTACTGAAAGGATTTGGGGGCTTTCCAAGGAGGATCTCGGGGCAGTGCCCGGAGCTGCTGTGGGCTCTCCCTGCAAACTGCAGGAGCCAAGTGCATCTCACATGGACAGATTGGAAAACCAAGATTAAGGGTAACAAAATACCAACCAGAGCTGGTCATTCCACAGCAGGCCAGGGAGGTTGGAGTTCTCTTGTTCTCCTTCTCATTACCTTGACTGACCCTTGTCCAGGCCACAAAGTGCCAGGGAAACAGGAGGGGGTGTTCACTTTTCCAGTAAAAATAGTTTTCCTATTCTTTGGTTAGTTCCTTGACGCTGGCCAAGCTGTGTCCTCGTGTGAGAGACGGTGAGACCACAACAGCCTTGGCTTGGAAGCCTTTTAAACCAGCCTTTTCCTGTGTGGAAATACATTCATTCCCAGAATTTATGCCCAGATTTTAATTTCCTTGGATGGATTACAAAGAGCTGACAATCAGGGCTGGGCTGTGGGAGCTGGGATGTGCAGGTGTGTTCACACGGGGTCTCAGGTGTCTCTGCTGCAGGTAAAGCCATGGCATCACAGAAAAGAAGTTAAAAAAAGGAAAGGAGGAAGGAGCTGTTCGTTTTTGAGGATTTTATCTTTAGTGATGGGAAGCGAGCAGGAGCTGTTCATTTTTGAGGATATCATCTTCAATTATGGGAAACGAGCAGGAAAAATGTATTTATCAGGGGAGATAACTGTATTTGCACATAAATCCACATGTAAATGTTCACCGGGTGTGTTAACTAGCTGCTGGCCACACATGGCACCTTAATTGCTTAATAATCCTTTGGCAGCTTGACATTCCCAGCTCCTGGGCAGGAGTTCTGTTCAAACTCTGTTTCTCCTCCCCCAGTGCCCTGTTCAAATTTCTGGCCGTGGGTTCTTCGGGCATGGGGGAGAACATCCAGCCCCCCACAAGAAGAAAAAACTCTCCAGCTGGGGTGGATGTCCCGTGGCTCCAGCGCCAAGGGTGGCAGCTGCCCAAGGAGGAGCACGGCCCCTTACGGGAAGGATTACAAAGCACGTTCCTTGTTCCTGCAGGAGAGGGAAAGGGCTTGTGCAGACCAGGAGGTGGCGTGGAGCAGAGGCCCAGCAGCTGCTCCTGGGCAGGAGGAAGGAAATTGGCTGCTCTTGTGGAGTTTTTGCCCCTGTCTGCCCGGAGGAAGCGGATGCTGGGCTCAGGGAGCAGGAGGAAGCTGGCATGGCCCAGCCCAGGAGGAGCAGGCAGGAGCTTTGCTTTGTTCCCTTCTTAGCTGAGCAGAGATCTTGCCTTTGAACTCACATCCCTAGTTCCTCTCTCTGGGTAACAGTTCTGTCTGTGTTTCCCAGTCACCAGCCCTTCCATTCTGCCCTGCCTTTGGGGTCTGTGAGTGGTGAACCCCCGTCCAGGTGGGTTAACAGGGGTGTTTCTGTCAGAGCTGGTTGGTGGGGCTCTTTTGGGGGTTTTGTGGCCCAAACTGACATTCAGGTGTGATGTTTCCCTGCACATCATGTCCTTACGTGCTGGGACTGGCAGGTCCACCACACCCATCACGCTGGGACGTCCCAGGGCTTCATTCTGCTGTGTCATCAGGGCTGAAATATAGAGTATTGCAGGCCATTGTTATCTATTAAATCCTTCCTGGTTTACACAAATTGCCAAGAATAATATTCTTAATTCAGCATTCTTTCACTGCTGAGTTTGGGAAGTGGGATAAAACTGGTAGAGATATTATTTTGCCATCTCCCTTCTGGATAATATCCAATAATATCCTGTCCTGTGTGTGACATCCTGAAGTTTCAGCTTCGCTGCTGCCAGAGGCTGAAGTGACCTGAGAAGTGCTGGAGACTGACAGGGAGTAACTGCTTCTCCCATTTCCTTACAGGCAATATTTTAACCCCCCTCAGGATTTTTATATGGATTCCATCAGCAGACCACATTTCTTGAATACAAACTATGCAACTGTGGACCCCACTGACTTCTTACCAAAAAATGGGGACTTTCAGGTAAGTGCAGAGTCTCTGATGTCTTTGAGGGGGGAAATGAGGCTTTGGAGTGCTGGGGGTTATTTTCCAGTGTTGCCTTCCTGAGGGAGAATAAGAGATGGGCGATAAATTTGTCCATCCTGGAGAGGAATTGTGTGCAGTTGGGATCAGTCCTCTGACACCAGGAATTTGAAGGGTGTCTGTGGTTTGGTAGGAGCTTCTCTGTGGTAAAAGTGCTTCTATCTTTTAAGGAGGTTTTTGGCATAAACACTGGCAGTGCTGGGGGTGGTCATTGCTGCAGGAGGGTCCCAGAGTGTGAACTGAACACGCTTCAGACTCTTCAGTTATTTCCCTCCCAAAATGCTCTTGTGCTGCACGTTCTTCCTCACTGGTTACAAGTGGTGGATTCCTGAACAGTGAATATTTAGGAATTACATCAACTCAGTGCCCAGCATTCCAAGAGTGGAGCCAGGTCAGTTTTTGCAGAGCTGAAGTGTGGCAGGAATGAACAGTGACCCTGAGTCGCTCGGCGTCTCTGGGGATCCAGAGCTCCCTCACCTCAGGGATCTCTCTGGGTGGGAAAGAGCTCTTTCCATGGAGATTTTGGAATGTTGCAGTGGCTTTTGGCAACATCTTATGGTAAGATTAGTCAGTAAAAACTGCAAGTAGTTGATATGACAGAGTTGACTTCGGAATAAAGAAGGGACGGGCTATATCCTTTCTAGGAATTAATACAGACATTGGTGTCTGCTGGTATATGTGTTAATTCCCCCCTTGTTTTGTTTTTGGTTTCTTGGCATGGCTAAAGAGTGGTTTTGTCCCTCCTTGGGACTCTGATTTCTGCAGGTTTGGATGTGCAGGTGCTGAGGATTTGTGCTTTTTGAGGTGGCCACTGGTGTGGTCCCCCCATCCAGCTCCCCGTGCCTCACGTTAGAGACTCAACTGGGCAGCCACTGGTCAGGGTTTTCCGGCTGGATTAAACCAGATAAATAATTGAATCACTGGAGCATTGATCTCTGCCTCCTGCAGAATTAATTGTGGGAGGAATGAGGCAGAAAGGTGATCTCATCAACTTGTGAGACCATTTACTGGGCTGCTATGGGAAGGGGAGAGAGGTCCCCACCATAGGTCTCACCTCCAGGTCTGGTGGGGTTTGGCTGATGGGAAAAAGGCTTAATTATTTCTTTAGTTTATGTATTTTCTAGTATCTCGGTGGTCAGTCAGCTTCCTTCCCTGCTGCATCAGAGAAATTGATCTCAGCCAGCTTGGAGGAGCAGGTTTTTGGAGGTTCTTTGTGAAAGGAGATGCTTTGTGTTGGCTGGATGTGAAAAGAGCAGGAGGCTCTGAGACAAAGCAGGTGTGAATGATCTGAAATTGTTCCCAGAGCAAGAAATAATTCTTTTGCTGCTCTTCTCTTTTGGGAGAGGAAGCCATGGATCAGAGTGAGGTAATTTTAGGCAAATGGACTTTTGTTTGGACTCTTTCCTTCTGTAGTGAGACTGTACCTATTGCAGCATGCCTGCAGGTGTCCTGCCCCCAGTATGGACACAGCAGTGTCCTCTGAACCTAACACAGCCAAACCAGTATTGTAGCACCAGGTAGTGCCAAGTGCTCCCACGAGGAGCAGGGCAGCTTATGGTGCTCTCCTGCCCTGTTCCAGGGTTTGTCTGTGAGCCCTGGTGCCTGGAGATGCCACAGGTAACAGGGCAGTGATGTGTCACCCTGTGTGTGCTGAAACTGAGCAGCAGTGGATCAGGCTTTGTTAGAGCTCTGTTTTTTTCCAAGCTGAAGTTCCCTGCTGGAGTTGGTGCCTCCGAAGGCTGGGGTGTGTCTGGAGCTCCCCAGAGCCAAGGGACAGCTCTTGGTTATTTCACCTGTGAGGCTGTTTCTGGAAGAGGAATTTCAGGCTCCAGTCATCCTCTACCAGCTCATTCTGCAGCATGGAGCCAGGTCAGCATTTTTGAGCTTTGGACTTCTGAGCACCCTGCACGGTCCCTCCTGGTGCTCACTCAGATTAGGATGCACTAAACACTGACATGGATAAACCCCAGGGGTCTCTGAGCCATCAGGCATTGCTCATTCAGAGAAAAGCTGCAGATCTGCTCACAGGAGCCAGAGTGTGCAGGCCCTGAACTGGAGACAGTGGCATCAGTCTGGAGCCATCTAGGAGTTTCCTGAAGCTTTTCCAGCCCTTTCTTCAGCAATGTTTTCCACTTTACTGATTTCTCATCTGTCCTAGATGCCAAATTGTTAAATATTAATATTTGGCTTGGGAAGCTGAAACATGCCATCCAGGAGGGGTGGGAGCAGCTGAGTGGTTCCATCTTTCCAGGTGGCCGTACAGGAAAGTACCTGTCTTTTCCAAACTTTCCTGCTGCCATGGTTGGAGTGGCAAGGGCTGGTCCAGCCGTGCCAGACAGAGCAGTGGAGCCCCAGGGGCAACATGAGGAGTCTGCTGCAGATGCTGGTAAGAAATTCCTGATTCAATCTGTGGTTCTTGGGCAGGCAAAATGGATCAGGTGCTTGTGTGAGGACTTTTGCTGCCTCCACACATGGATACAGGCTGTTCTCTTGGCTTTGCTCCTGCAGCAGAAACCAGAATTTTGAGGAATAATGAAGACAGATTTGAAAGGTCTAAAATGATTGAGGCATTTGTGTAGCAAACCCTTTCTGTGGGTGGCAGGCAGTGATTGTCCATGTGCCCTAGGGTTTGGAGAGCAGGAGTTCTGGTGCTTCTTCCTCTGCCATTGGCATTTCCTCTCCTTGTCCTTCCACGTTTTGTTTTGGGAGTCCTGGTCCTGCAGAGTGCAAAGGCTTTGCTGACCTGGGGGTGCTGAATTTGGGAATAGCCACATTTTCTAATGGCTCTGGGAGTTTCTCTGTAGTTGAACCATTCACCTTGCTGGGCGGGGAAGGTGCTTTGCTGCATGGCCAGAACAGCCTGATGTGAACTTTAATTTGTTTCCTCCACAATATCCTTGGGCTCTGGCTTGCTCCTGGGTGATTCATCCTTGCCGTTCTGTTGGCATTTTTTATATAAACAAGTGGCTTGAGCGGAGGTTCAGAAAATAGTTTTGGGAGGCCACGTTGGGTCTGACAGCCTTTCTGGTCTTGGGAACTGTTGTCTTCAGCCAAAGTCTCATCCCAACCACATGGTGCCATCTCCTTATGGAAAAGTCTACGGGCTGCCCACGTGTCCTTACAAATCACAGTCCTGAGAGAAGCAGGGTTTGGTTTCTGCTGCTCCCTTCCCTCCCTGCTGGTTGTTCCTGCAGTCCCAGGTGCTGCTGAGTTGGGATCTGGCACTCGTGGGCAGTCCTGCAAAGGCACTGTAGTGATGCTGTCCTGTGACAGTGATGGTGAGAGCTGTTAATTGCCATAATAAAACATGGAATGCGGGAGGGTTTAACTTATCCTCTGACCTGTGTTGTCCCTGAGCTGTGTCTGTCCCCAGAGTCTTGCAGAGTCAAAGCATCCTGCTCTAGGAGAGCGTCCCTGCCATGTAATACCTGCTCCTCTTGGCCACCACAGAACCACAGATTTTTTCTTCAACTTCACTGCCCTGGTCAGTTTAAAATTAGTTGAAACACAGATCTGCCTAATTTCTCTGAGCTCTCTGTTATGTCTTGATGGCGTTTGCTGGCAGTCTGTTTTCCCTTTGCCTAATTTTGTGCGACCAGTGGCTTCAGAACAGGACTTTGCTGAACACACAGAAACCTTCTCTGCTGACTTCATGTGCCCTGAAATCCACTGAGGAATAAACCTGGGAGAGGGAGAGGCTCCAGGGGAAGGGGAGCAGCTCCAGGAGAAGAGGAGCAGCTCCAGGGGAAGGGGAGCAGCTCCAGGGGAAGAGGAGCAGCTCCAGAGGAAGGTGGAGCTGGGTGTGCAGGGGACTCTGCAGATCCTCCTTCTCCCCTCAGTGAAGCAGCTCTGGGTGTAAATGCTTTGGGAGGATCTCTGGTCCCCTTTTTAAAATGCAGGCTGAGCTTGGGCTGGAGGAAGGAGGTCAGGCCAGATGGATTTATCCCGTGGGTCAGAAGGAATTGGCTGCTCTCGGGCAGAGTCACCTTCAGTAATGCTGTAAAGATGCAGTTACAGCCTTGTTTGATCTGCCATGCTGGATGGGGGCTCCTGACCACACGTGTTAATCATAAACCAGCCCTCTCCTCACCAGCAGCCCCTTGCAATCTCCTGTTAATCTTCCTTGTTAAAGCAGGAGGAGAAATTAACCTGCTCTTAAAAGAAGCATTAATTTTTAGAAGTGCTGCAGTGCACAGAGCTGTGGTGATTTAGGAGAAATCAATGCAACAGTTATTAAATTATATGGAACACTTGGTTGTGGCTGAAACAAAGAGTTTCCTGGAATAAGAAACGTCCTGGAACTTCTGTTGCTGTCCTGGAGTTATGTCTACAGGGAACACAGACATTAAAATCCATTTGCAGGCAGTTACCTGGCTCTTGGCCTTGGGAGAGCAAGTGGCTTTGCGTGCTCGTGTCTTTGTTTTTGCACTGCAGGCTTGGGGTTTGGGCTGATGTAATAATTCTTTATAACCCCTCTGGGCGAGATACCTGACACTTCCTGCAGGCCTGGGGCAAGGAAAGTGAAGGATGTGGTTATAACAACTCACTGTGCACTGACCAAAGGCATGGGCTACTCCAGCTGAGGCACCCTGAGCTGGTTCCCATTGAAGAGGGGAGGTATAATTCGGCTTTTGAGGTACAATTTGTTGTCAATGGATTGTAGGAGCCCCCTCTCAGATCCTGTGGCCCTGGGGAAAGGGGTAAAAGAGCTTGGTGGGCTCAGATACCCCCATTACCCCCATTCCAGTCTTGATAGTTTTCATCTGTGTTGCTGCCACCAAGCAGCAATGTCCACTCTGGGCAGGAGGGATGGAGATCTGCCTTCTGAGGCTCTTGGCAGGCACCATTCCCTTCCTCCTCTCTTCCCAAAGCCAACAAAAGTGGGAAAAGCCGGTCTGAAACTCTCAGTGCTCTTAAAAGTGCTGGTAATAGAATCCAATAGCAGACATGGTTGCAAATAGATGCTTTAATTCAAAGCAGAGTTGGTCTGAGTCAGGGGGTGCAGAAGGTTCCTCAGCACAGCGGCTCCCTGGGCTTGGCTGGAAGGGGATAAGTTAGAGTGCTGGAATAATCCTGCTTTCCTTTTCCCTGTCTGTCAGCACACGTGTTCTTGGGTGAATTGTGGGGAGCAGGATTGCCTCTCCCCTGGGACAGGCTGGGAACATTCCAGGGGGTGGTTCCGCAGTGGTTTATCTTCCCCGTGGTGATTACACTGCTGTGGTCTTGCAAAATCAATGCAGCAGCCCTGGGTGTCTGTTCCCACTTCCTTTGGCAGCACAGGTCTCTCCTGTCTGCATTTTGCCCCACTGACAGAAAAGGAAGAGGAAATAATCCACCTGCTCTTCCAAAGGTTGCACGAATTGCGAGGCCTCGATTGGCTCAGGCAAGACATAGTGGTTCAGTCAAGGTCACACAGCAAGCTGCTAATTAAGACATTTCAAAAATTAATTTGGCTTCTTCACTCCACATGTGTCATTAAAGCGCCTGCCCTTAAATACAGCAAATTCAGAGAAAAGCAGCCTTGAGAACCCTCAGCCTTTCTCCACTCCGAGCCTGCTGCCCACAGAAACCAAATTCTGTTGTCACTGTAGTCCCTGCAGGACATTCTGCTGGCTCTCAGGGTCCCCCAAGTGCTGCTTGCAGCCTCTGCTGGGAGGTGAGATGGGTCCTGGGAGCAGGGAGAGCCCAGCAGATGCTCCAGCTCCTCCTGGGACCCCCATCCCTGACTGCAGACCCTGCCATAGCTGCAGCTGTGCCAGGGAAAAGGTGTTCTTCCTTCCCATTTGCTTATTGGAAATAACTCCTGGACTAGGTGTGTTGAGGGTGGAGTGTGGATCCTCACTGTTGATGTCTCAGTCCCTGTGCAGCCATGGTGCTGCAGAGGGTTCTGCCCTTGGAAACAAGCCCTGCTGCAGATTTTTGCCCTGGGGGTGGTTTTCCAGCCTTAATACCTGGCGACTTTTCCTTGGAGAGGCCCATCCTCCTTCCTCACCTGATGGCATAAAGCGGAATTCATTCGCTCAACTCTTTCCCTGGAGGGCTTTATCTGCTGGGCCTGCTGGGACTTTGTGCCTTCTTTCACTCCAAAGCTCTGGTTTGTTTTTTGAGATGTGCTTGATAAAGATGGGATTTTCCAGCTGTTCCTGGCACAAAGCCCCGAGAGGAGTTGCCTCAGCAGTGACAGCAGGCACCAAATGCAGAACAGGGGCGAGCTGTGCTCCCTTGGAGCTTTGCCGTGGGGGTCTGGGAGGACTGGGAGCAGGGATGCAGATTCAGAGCACCCAGAGTTCCTATCCCTTCCCATTCCCAGCACGTGCACTGCTGGCTTTACTGGGCAAACTGGGGCTGACCCTGCGGGCAGAGCTCTGGGGCTGCCACCAACCCTGCCAGGGAAGAGCAAACAGGAGCCTCTTGCACCCAAAGCAAACACGACAGTTCCCAGGGATTTTCCAGAGGGTGGGGGATCCTTTGGATGATTCCTTTAATCTCCGGTGGCGTTGGAGGAGACCTTAAGTTTACATCCCTTTCAGATGTCCCTTTTTGTGCCTTTTTTTCTCTCCCCCACCAGAATTTTTGCTTATTTCTGTTACCAAAACTGTTAAAAAGGACAGCCTTGGAAAGAGGAGGCAACAGTCCCTGGGAAATAACAGTGATCGAGAGAGGAAAGGGAAGAGAATGGGCCACTCCTTTGGATTTCTAAAGGCACGATTTGGGGTGGGGCAGACACCAAAGACAAAGAGGAGCAGCACATGGCTCTTGGGGGGACACCAACGCGGGGAATACTCCTCATGAGCTTTGTCACTTCGGCCACATCACCCGAGCCCTGAAATGGGGCTGGGGAGGGGTGGCAGGAGGGCAGGACCCCCAGCCCAGAGCAGGGGGACAAAAATCTGGCTTTGGGTGGCCGTGGAGGGGAGGAGGGAGCCCGGAGCCCTCTGGCTCTGCAGAGTCGGCGCTGTTTACTGTGCTCTGTGGTTGGATTACACCACGTACAGTAATTCTCCTCGCACTGCCAGTAATTTCACTGACTTACCAAGCAGGCATCATTTCCTGAAAGTCAGCCCTGGACTTAGAGGAAGTAAGAGCCCTCTCGTCGTGACTAAACAGTCTATGCAAATCTCCGGGCTCAGGACGGCTCTGCCGGGCCCTGAGTCTCCATTTTCCCTGCTCTGGCTGCTGCATGTTGGCTTTTAAAGCCCCCCGATGAGCCCCTGCCGTGGATGGACCTTTCTCCACATTCCGCTGAGCACCCTCCTCCCCCTGCTGCTGCCTCCCGCGCCGACAGCCCCCCGAATGCTGCTCTAAAATGTCCCAAATGCAGTTCTGGCTGAAGTTCCCGTCTCTCTACAAGGTAAAGCCTCGTTTTTCCTGGGTTTTTTCCCTGCTCCTCCGTGGAATTCCTCGTGCCTTTGGTCACCAGGGCAGTTGTGCGGTGGCTGCAGAGTTTTGGGAGTGACATCTCTCCACGTTGGGGACCAGGAGTAGATTTTTTTACTTTTTTTTTTTTTTTTGTCCCAAAGATGGGATTTCTATTTTGCTGGAACCTGCATTCCTGGGCTCTATTCTGTCAGTCAGAATTCGGTCGCTGAGTGTAGAATTTGGAGGGAAGGAGCTGTCTGAGGATTGATCTGTGTGTTTGTGTAGGTGTGATGGCTTTGAGGGGTTTTATTTCCAAAGTTGATGCAGGATGCGAGGGGAGCACCAGCCAGCCAGAGCTAAACCCTCCACACTGCCAGTTTATTGCCCTAAATTTAGACAGACTTTGGGGTTTGGCAGCTAGAAGATTTTTCAGTGATCGTCTGCAGCTGCTGATTCAGTCACTCCTGAATGATAATTTGCTTAATCTGTGACTTTTGAGGTGCCAAATCTCTCTTGGCTTGCTGTGTGGCTGTGGTTGTGGGTATGCATTTGGGTATATAGTTAGAGTTTTGGGGTTTTAATAAAACCCCCTCTTCACTTGGGTGCTCTGCAGCGCAGTCATCCAGAGCTGCTCTGCAGACACTGTTTCGTCAGTGTCTGGATTGTGAGAAAATAAACCATTTCTATTGATGGCTTGATGAAAAAAAAAAATACTTTTAGGATGCTTGTTCTGTCTGTTTTTAGACCTCACCTGTTCTTTTATTATTTTTAACACTTTGTTTTGACTGAGGGAGCTGAGCTGTTCCCAGGGGCTTGGAGAAAGATCAAGTGTCTGGGCTGGGATACCATGACTTTTTCCTGATCTTTTCTAGGGAGATAATTGTTTGATAAATCTCAGTTTTTGGATAATGACAGGAGTACCGTGTGCCACAGTAGCATCAGGTTGTCCCCTGCTCTGAGATGCACCTGCAGCTCTGCCTCCAACTCTGGATCCTCAGCCCAGGGTGGCCTGGACCTGCTGGGGCCAATCCAGAGGATGCCACAGAGATGCTGAATTGCAGGAATAAGATTTAAATAGAATAAATAGAATAAAAAAACAGTTGCAGAAAAGTGTCTGAAATAAAGATCCTGCCTGTCAGGACAACTTCCATCTGGTGCAGAAATTCGACTTCCATTGAAACTGAAGTGTTGTTACTATATAACTTCATGTTTCTAATGAGAAAAAGTTAAAATTCTGATTAATACATCTGAAACAGGGACAGAATGACATGTGCCTGAGCTGACCCTGACCATGGGCTTTTGGTTGAGATGATGATCCTTCTTTTCCCTGAGGTCACCGAGGCAGCTGCTTCCATTTGAAGCAGATAAACCAGTGGTGTGATTAATCCAGGCATGGTTTGTACTGGTTGTGGTTATGCCGTGGCCTTTTGTTAAACAATTACCCTGGGTTTGATCAATTTACAGAGGTGGTGGTGGAAGTTCTTGGGGTGGGGAAGCTGGCAGGTGATTAACTTCTGTGCCCTTTAGATAATACAATTAGTTAAGACAAATGAGTGACTCTGGAAGTTTGTGACTAATGCCTCGTAATGCTGGCAGAGGATGGGATCACTGCCTCACTTCCAGGAGGAATATTGTCCTTCCTCTGCCTTGGAGGCTGATTTCTTCTCCCCAGTTCAGCCCAGTGGCGGGGCTGGAGTCTTCCCTGAGGATGCAAGGGGCTGGGTGACATTTGCTGGAATGTCTCGGGTTGGATCATGAGGCTTTCCCATATCCTGTTGCTGTTCCAGCCCAGCCCTTGCCTATTGTTGGGACCCCAGTGGCCACTCTGTGCTGCCCCACAGCCTCCCCTGCCATGACACAGGTGTGCAGATGTTTTTCCACCTTCCCCAACCTCTCTCAGTGCCCTTTGCAGGTGAACAGACCCTGCTTGTAACTGTCTCAGCAGTGGGACTGGGTGGGATCTGGGACTGTCTGGCTCCTGCACAGGCCACTCTCTGTGGCCATGGCCAGACCCACCCAAATATTCTTCTGCCTTCTCAATGTGAAGGGGACTCCAGAGATCCCTTAATTCCAAGGTGATAATTCCATGTGCCTGTCCAAGTCTGGGCCTTGATTTCTGGGTAATCCTAAAATAGCCACAGAAATATCAGGAGCAGGAGCTGCCCAGGAAGTGCTGCCCTCATTCCCTGAGTCTTTAGGTCCACCAGTTGGTAATTGAGGAATCCCAGCTCCCCACATCACACCTGCCACTGCTGGAGTGTGTCCAGCACCTGATGGCTTCAGGGCACACACTGGCCATAGGAGACATCCCTGGGATGAAGGGGAAGGGAGCAGGGAGCGTGTCCTGGTGGTTTAAAACACCACAAGCCCATAACTTTTGATAGCAGTCGGGGGGGGGTCTCACCCAGCTCTTGGCCTGAAGCCCTTGGGAACAGCACAGCCAGGCTCAGCTGCTCGTGGGTTTATGTCAGGCAGGGATAAGTGACTTTTAAGAGTCTTTGGCTGCCTTTCTGCCTGTAGTGGGAAATTGGCCCTTTACTGGAAGTGAGCAGCGATTCCTCCTGCAGCAGCCCCTGGCTCTGCTGGCAGCAGCCTGGTGGGGTTACCCTGGTGCTCGAGCTGGGCTGTGCTGACACAGCTGTGAGGAGCCACAGACCCACCTGTGCTGGCAGCATCTCTGGGGCCACCAAGACAGACCTGTTGGTCCATTTGCCCTTCGTTCAGGGACAGAGGCTCATCTCTGGCCAGACCTGAGTGCTGGAGTTTGGTGCTGGAAATACGTTGCTCTTAATTCACAGCGAAGTTTTTCTGCTTTGACAAAATTTGAAAATGCTCTTTGGTGTTGGAGGAGGGCTGAGGTGATGGGATGGAGCTGGGGAAGGGGCAGGGTTTGTACCACAGTGAAGAATGCAGGGCAAGAAGTGCTTATCAGCTCTTATGCCTCCTGAAATAGGGAAACCAGACCAGGGCTTGATGTTAGAGAGGGGATTGATGGCTCTTTCTGAGCCAAAGTCTGTGTGGCCCAAACCAACAGCATCACTGGGCTGGCACCAAATCAAACAGTTGCAACCCATCCAGCCCAGTCACCAGAAAAAGAGCGAGGGCAGAGCCTGGTCCCTGTTGCTTGTCCAGGCTGAGGCTGGCCCTTGGGAAGAGGATTGGTAGATCTGCCTGGATTTACCTAGATTCAAATCCAGGTGACACCAGCACTCCTTCCCCTGCTCCTGGCAGCCTCGTGTGTGCAGAACCTGCCAGGAGGAGAGGGATGTTTCCCACAGGCTCCAGGCAGTGCCACGTTGGAAATTGCAGTGAAATAGCCACACTGTGATCGGGTGTAGATGGGTCTCTGGGGATCCCTGCACATGAATGAAATTTTCGAGTCCTTTGGAGTCAAGCTGAAGCCTTTGCTCCCCTCTGCAGCCCTTTTTAAGCAAGCACAAAGTGGAGTTGAGCAATGCCTCATTGGATGCTCCTCTCTCTCCCAGTCCATGGTGCAGGGATGTGCACAGCCTGAGTCAACATTGACCACGTACCCATACTCCTGGCCAGGGCTTTTTCCTGCTTTTTCAAGAAACAGATTTCCAAACAGCACCACAGAGCGTGTCCTCAGTTCCAGGCTAATTTTTGGGATCTGTGGAGTACAAAGTAGCAGAGCCGCTCATTGAGCAGCAAGAAATTAGAACTTGCTGGCTGAGTGAGGAAGGAACTCTCTGGTCTCATCCTGCCTCCTCCAACCATGGCTGTGCCTCTGTTCCAGGATTCTTCATACCTCGATGAGCTCTCCAACAACAACTCCCTCTTCTCATCCCCCCCGGATTCCCTCTCGGACATCGCGGATCCCAAGGAATTCCTGCCCGCCGACAGCCTGAACCACGTGCCAACACTGTGGGATGTGAACACGCCGCAGCAGAACCAGATCGAGGTAGGGCTGCTCCTTTCCCATCCTCCTGCTCCTTTCCCATCCACCCAGCAGACAGGAGGCACCTCAGGCTTCATCCTGAGGTGGGGGTTTTACCGAGGAATTAAGAAACCAGCCCGGTTCCTTCGGGTGAAGTTTGAGGTGTGGTGATGTTATCCCGCTGTTACCAGCTTTGCTGGAGGAGGGAAGGGGTGAAGTGGTGTTCAGTCTCCTGGAAGGGGAGGGAATTCCCTCTCAGAGGGATTCATGCACTCTTCCAGAGTGCAGTGCAGGCAGTGGCTCTTTCTCCTGGCAGCTGGGGCAGGTGGGTGCATCCTGAGGAGGATTTATCCCTAAAACATTCAGCAGGTCCAGGGTGCTCGGGAGTGCTGAAGGGATGGACTCCAGGAAAACCACCCTGACATGGATCATTAACTTCCCTCTGCAGCAGCACCTTTTGTTTGTTCACCAGGGCAAATAGTTCAGTAACAATGACTAAATAACTGTCTCAACGTAAGACTCACCATTTGTGTTTACTTTGTGAGTCCAGGTCCCTGCAAGCTTTTACATCCCAGAGTTTTCTGGAGTGCAGTCCTTCAGCATCACCTGGCTGTGGGCATTTTTGGGCATTTTCACCAGCCTTCTGCTCTCTGCTCTGCCTCAGCTGGAGGACTGACGTGGGCTCTGGAGGTTGCTGGAGCCACATCATCCACACCCACTGGATCTGGGTCTCAGTTCTTGCAGTGCCTGCCCATCTGTGCCTCACATTTCCATTGTGGGTCACTCTTAGGAAGAAAGAGGGAAAAACACCCAAAGTGGCTACTCCAGGAGGCAACTGGAGTACTCACTGCTACATTTTGAGGCTTTGCTGTGCTCAGTGTCTCTGACTGTGCTTCCCTGAGCGGTCTGCAAAGCTCAGACCGGTTGGAACTTGCAATTTGAGGCAGCAGGAAGAGAGCTGAGCTATTGGAACATAAGAAATGGCTGCAGACATATCAGGCTTGCAAACTGAATGGTTAAAAATGCTGGAGAGCAGATGCATCCCCCAGGACAGAGGAGCCACGTGCCACATTGCTCCTGTTCTCATATTATTGTTGGGTTTTTATGCAGAAGCCCAAATCCCTGCAGAAATGGTTCTGTGGTGGCCTCTTCCCAAACATGTGAACTCTGGTTGAGATGTCCAATGCCTGGAAAATCCTGGAGTTCTGTATCTGTGGAGTGCACAACAAAAACTTACTGGGAAATGCTGTTCTAAATCCAGCATGAAGAAAACAAGGGAAAAATAAACATTTTGTGAGTGTGAGACTGACTCGTGTGAGCACAGCAGGATCTCCAGCAGAGTCCTTGTCCCTGTGCTGTTCCTTGTCCCTGTCCCTTGTGTCCCATGCTGTTCCTCATGTCCTGCCCTCTCCTCTTGTGTCCTGCTGACCTCTTGGGCTCAGATAAGGCCAATTAACTCCTCGGAATTCCATTTATAAACAACTTCCTTTGGAAATGAATCTCCAGCTAATTTTAAATGTTGTCTTACCTGTGTTTGCTTAGGCAGTTTGGGCAGGGTTTCTGCTTATTTGGACTGTTTTTTAACTGAGTAACATTTCCTGAGGTGGTGTGAGTGAGGTGCACTCTGGACAGGGATTTTGGTTTCATTTTTGTGTGGAAGTGACACCACGTACCAGGACACTGGGTGAAAGAACTGCCAGATTGACTCACCACTGGCCTCTGCATGCTGGTGTGTGAGGGATATTAGCAGCTTAGATAATCTTGTCCCTCCCCACATCACCACACCGTTGTAGTTTTCCATAGAATTGCAGGAATTTTGGCTTTTGAGCAGCCAGAGCAGTCACTAAGCTACAGTGGTGGAACATCAGTCATGTTACATCCTGATTCCTGTGATCCAGGACATCACTCAGCTCTGGCTGTGCAGCCAGCTCTGACCCACAGCCCACTGCTGGGTTATCAGGAGTGTAGTTTTTTCCAGAACTTTTGTTTCAGAGACCCAGACAGAGCAGGAACATCAATCTCTCACAGTTCTGGTACATGGATTGTCCCAGGAGCCAAGCTGGATGCCTCCTGGGGAGACCCCAGGTACAGGAACAGCCTTGTACTTTGTCCTCTTTAAAAATAAACTTTCCCAGCTCGCTGAGAATCCCTGGACTGAGGTGCCCAGCGCCGAACTGGAGGTGGTTTGGGATCAAAGTGGAAAGGGCTGGACACAGAACTGCCTCCATGTGCCTGTGGGGCGAGCTGTTATCCCAAGGAAAGGAGCTGTATCCAATATGTTGTTCCTGTTTATCACTCAGGAATGGGCAGAGAGGGAAGAGCTGCCACCCTGTGAAATATTTGCAGGAGCAGCAGACAAAACAGCTTTGATTGTAATGGAGTTGTGAAATAACCTTTTAAAAATAGTCCCTGTCATACATTGTGTTTTCTGTCATCCATCTCACACATTCCCAGCGTTTTTAAGGCTGGGAAGCAAAGCCCAGCCTCGGAAGCCTGTGACTGGAATTTGTGAGCTGCTGCTGCAGTTTTTTTGTTGCTCATTCGCAGTATGTTTGAGATGTGAGCAGCCTTCTCCCAGCTCAGAACCCAGGGAAGGGATTTACACAGAGGGAGGTTGGTTGGGCAGCCACGTGGGACTGATTCCCTTCCCAGGGAAGTCACAGCAAGGTGGGACAAAATGGAGAATAGTGCAGAGAGGAAAAAAGTGGAGTAAGAGCAAGGCTGTGATTGTGCACTTGTCAGTCTCTCTCCTGCTTCCAGCCCTGTGCTCTCATGGATCTGTGTTCCTCTTCTCTGGATGTCCTTAGCACAGAGGGAGGAGAAAATCAAACCAGGAGGTGAGGGAGGGTAGGGAAGGGCAAGAATTGTACAGGTGGATGATCCATCTCCCACTGCAGCTCCTGCTCTCACCTGCTTTGGCCCTCGCAGCACATTCTCACCTGTGGGGGTGGTTTTCAAATGCTGTGAGCAGCCAAGGTCCCTCTTGCTTCCTCTGCAATTCCCCAGGTGGAATGCTGAGTGCCAAAGCTGCGTCAGGATAGCAAAGGTTTGTACTTGGAGGATTTTTGTGATGCAAACTCAGCCTTGCATTCACTTTCTGCTGCTGGAGCTGTGAGAGCACATCCTGCCCTTGCAGCAGCTCCTGGCCTTTCTCCTGTCCGAGACCAAACTGAGCTAGGATTTTTAGGTGGGGATGTTTCACCTGCACTCCAGATTTGCTGGCACTAAAAACAGTTCTTCTGTCCAGCTTCCTTCTGGTAATTCTGACTCAGGCTTCCAGGAATGGAGGGTGGGTTTTTTCTTTCTTCTTTTTTATTTTTCTTAAATTTTATTTAAAAATAGGAGTGTTTATGCCTAAGAACTTCCCATCTTTCTCTGCTGCTGGTGGAGCCTGGGTCTGTCATTGAGCCTGGCGCCCTGCACAGGCTGTAAACTTGGAGTAGTGCAGCTCCTGGAGCTGCTGATTGCTTTGGATACCACGAGCTGCTGGCCTGACCTTGCTCTCTGTCGGGAAATTCCAGGGTGAATTTGTTTGTGTGGGAGCAGACAAAGGATCTCCTCAGCCTGGAGTATCTTGGGAGCTCTCTGTCTTTGCACAGTGTCTTGAGAGCTCTCTCCTGGCAAGCTCCTGGTCCAGGGATCACAGTGTCCAAGGATCTCTGTTGGTGCATCTCCATGTTTGCCCTTCCTCACCTGCCCCCTCTGTGTGTTCCAGCTGTTCCCACCCAGCACGCCGTTCCCTGGCCTGAACAGCTCCAGTGACCACGTTCCTGCCATCCCCAACACCCCACTCCTCATCAGCTACCAGGTGAGAGCCACGCTGGCCTCAATGGGATGCTCCTGGTGCCATCCCAGTGCTGGGTGGAGCAGTCCTGACTTTTTTTTCCCTTCAGAGAGAGTGAGACAAGAAACTGAGCCTGGCACAAGTCCCTGCCCTTTCCCAGAAGCGTGTTACCTTTCCCAGAGGGGAACCTCGCTGTGTTAAGGGACACTTTGGGCTCTCAGGACTTTGCTCTCTGCTGTGGGCACAGTGCTGGGTGTAAAGCTGGGCCACCTGCCTGCTCAGGGCAGGTTGGGCAGGGTTCACATAACTCCACAGCCCCTGCTAAAAGTGGTGCAAACATCCTTCCCCAGTTTGGTGAGAACCAGGCACTGGGTAGCTCTTACAGCCCCTGGGGTGGGCTCCCACTGATGGCTTTCCTTAGTCTGGGAATGAGATGGGTCATGTTCAGGGGGGTGGTGGCTTTAGGGGATGGTTTCAGTGGCAATTTGAGGCACACCACGCCTGTCTGTAGCTCAGCAAAAACATTAACATTGGGTCAATGCTGTTTTCTTCAGTCTCAGGCTCCTGCAGAGGAGGAAGATGAAGGTGAGGAGGAAGAAACAGAAGAGTTGGGGCACACGGAGACCTATGCAGAATATATCCCTTCAAAGTGTGAGTGTTCCCTTGGGAAGTTCTGTTCACTCCATTGTGGACCAACCTAATTTAATTGTGTGTTTGCTGTGGCACCTCCCAGGCTTGTGGTTTTCTAGGAGAACTCTACAATGCCCTGGGCTCTGGCTGGGTGATGAGCTCTGAGGTGCCCCTGGGAGTAAAGACCTCGGCTGACCTGTGTTCTATTATCATTTAGCCAAGAAGGGGAAGCACCATCCTGACCTGGTGGTTGAGACAAGCACCCTGTCCAGTGTCCCCCCACCTGACATCACCTACCAGCTTTCCCTGCCCGACTCCGTGGCTGACAAAGGCTCCCTGTCTGCACTACAGCTGGAAGCCATTATCTACGCCTGCCAGGTACCTCCTGCACCTCAGGTGTCTCACACCTGAAGGAAAATGCTTCTTGCAGGGACAGGTGTTCACTTGTGTTTTAAAATGACTGTAATTTGGGTGATGAAACTCCTGTGGCATTTTAAGTGCCTTTTGAAGGATGATTTGAAGCTGGGGGCTTCTCTGTGATCTGTTTCCCAAAGAGGCAAGAAACCTGGACTTTTCTTGCACAGGGTTTTACATTTGGGGGGGGCATTTTCCATGAACTGCCACTTGTGAGCTTGATCATGACCCCTGACCTTTCCTGCTGTTTTTTGCCTGAGCAGTGCACGTGCATCTGTGAGATGTGTGAAAGGGTTAAGTGGTGCTCACATCAAAGCTCTTAGTAAAGGCAAATCTCGTTTAATTTTCAGTTCTGTTTTTGATTTTGCAGCAACATGAAGTTTTATTGCCCAATGGTCAGCGAGCTGGGTTCCTGATTGGGGACGGTGCTGGAGTTGGGAAGGGCAGGACTGTTGCAGGCATCATCTTTGAAAATTATCTTAAAGGGAGGAAAAAAGCTCTGTGGTAAGTTGTTGGGTTTTTTTTTCTTCCTCTTTTCCCGTAAGACCTTGGAGTTAGTTTGGATCTGGAAGTAAGGAATTCTTTAGTGCTGATGTTGGCTTTAGAGTTGAGTCATGCTGTGGCCTTGGGTAAGTCGTTTCCACCTCTTATTGCCTGACTGCTGCCTGTGAAATGGGAATATTCCCCTTGCAGCAGGGCTGGAGACTGAGTCACTGTGAAATAGCAGGTTTTGTGCTCCTCGGGGTGAGATGTCAAGCCTGGCTCTGCTCTCCCTGTAGTCGTGGAGGGTTGTTCCTGGGCTTCCCGGGTTCAGAGCCAGGAATATGGGGCTTTGCTGAAGATCCTGTGCCAAGGGGCAGACAGGCTGTCAGATCTCACTTTGGGGTGTGTGGGCAGCGGGAGATGTGAGAGCTCTGCATAGCTCCTCCTGCTTTAGTCAGAGCTGTTAATCACCGGAGCTGTTAATCACCGTGTGCCCCGATTCCCCGGGGCCATACCCAGCCCCAGCTGCTGGGGGAAATACCCAGCCCCAGGAGGAGATAACCACCCCACATCTCCTTCACAGGTTCAGCGTCTCCAATGATCTCAAGTACGATGCTGAGAGAGACCTGAAGGACATCGAGGCATCCCACATTCCTGTGCATGCTCTGAACAAGGTAGGAGAGGAGCTGCACTGCTGCTCTGGGGGTCAGCCCCGGGAGCAGCTGGAGGCTGCTCTGAGCACATGGAGCAGGACAGGGCTCAGGCAGCAGCAGAGCCTCTGCTCCCTGCTCCCAGCCAGCTCTTCACACTCGGGGCTCCAGCTATTTTTATTGTGGAGCTGTGCAGGGAGCACAGAGCTGTTCCCTGCAGGGAGTGGGAAGTGTCTGCAGGCAAGTGCAAGTACAGCAGAGCTGGAACCTTCTCTTCACCCACCATTCCCAAGGATTCCTGTGGAGAGAACAGCTCTCTGAGATGTGCTCTGCTCTCCTGGGCCAGCCTTTCCCAGTGCTGGTTCATGGAATCACTTCTCAGAGCTGTAGGGAGCACAGAGATGCCCAGATTGGTGTCTGTTGTGGTCTGTGGTTGAGTCTCTGTCCAGTGTCTCCCAGTTCACTTAAATCCTCTCCTCTGGTTTTAATGGTATTGAACAACCAGCTCTTAATAAGTCCGTAGAAACCACAGGAGTTTGACACCTCTGAATGTGCTCCACTAAGAGATTGAAAGGGATTTTGTTTCCAGCCCCGAAAGACTTCAAATGGAGCTTTCTTCAGCTTGGGACCAGGGTTTTTCCCCCTACCTTGTATTTCTTTACATATGGGACCCATGGCAGCAAGACAAGCAGCAATCTCACCTGGTCAAAGAGAAAATGATTTTCTGGAAGGAATTAAAACAGACAGGAAGGGTCAAAGCAATGGAAGACTCGAAACTGTTGCTTAAAAAAAAAGGAAGCACTTTTTTTGCCAGAAAAATCTATGTCCTCATGCAGTCCCCACAGCAGGATTCCAGAGGTGCTGACACATTGGCTGGGCATTTACAGTCCCTGTCATCCCCATATTTCAGTGCCAAACACAAATGCTGAAGATATCAGCTCCCAACAGCTTTTTGCCTGTTCTGAGCTCAGCCTGGGATTTGTTCTCAGAGCGGGAATGTGTGTCCAGCACGGCACGGCCCAGAATTTGGGCAGGGATGGGTGTGACGATGTGCTGGGGACAGCAATCACAGTGTGTGGGTGCTCCTGCTCTTCTTCCTGCAGATTAAATACGGTGACACAGCTACCTCAGAAGGAGTCCTCTTTGCCACCTACTCGGCGCTGATCGGTGAAAGCCAGGCCGGGGGACAGCACAGGACGCGCTTAAAACAGATTTTGGAGTGGTGCAGGGAAAACTTTGAGGGAGTTGTATCCTTAAAAAAAAACAAGAGACAAAGACTGGAGAGAGAGAGAGAGAGAGAGAGGAACTGCTGCTTGTGGTTGTGCTTCAGCAGGGAACAAAGAGCTCGGGGCCATGTGAAGTCACGGGGAGCAGCTGTGGGAGCAACCCAGTGCCTTCGGGAGACAGGAATCCCCCACACTCAGATCTCCTCCTCCTCCCAGGATGCAGTTAAGAGGAGGAGGGGAAGAAGCAGCTGGGATTAACCTTTTCAGCATTCCTCTTCCTCAGTATTGCAAGACACACCTTGGAGGTGAACAGAGAGGGAGGGGTGGATGACTTCCACCCCTGTGTGAAAAGCACAGGGCTGGGCAAACCCAGCAGATTCCATGGGTGGGCCATGAGTCAGTCCTGTTGGTACTGGGGCAAGTTGTTCAGTTGCTTGGAGGAGACTGGGCTCTATTTTCTATCTGCTCCCATCCTCAGGATGAAAATAGATCCTTTTTCCTTAACTGACATTCCCTTCCAGATTGTGTTTGATGAATGCCACAAAGCCAAAAATGCCAGCTCTACCAAAATGGGCAAAGCAGTGCTGGACCTGCAGAACAAGCTGCCTCGAGCAAGGGTTGTCTATGCCAGTGCCACAGGTGAGCTGCTCTGCCCACGGTGTGGGTGTGAGAGTGGCAGAGGTCCCTTCTTACCTGAAGGGGCACCCTGAGGTGTGAGTGTGTGTGAGATCCTGTAAGGAGAGGCCAGAGGCAGGGCTAGAAGGGAGCTCAGCATGCTGAGATCTGCCCCAAGCCCCATCGCTGATGTTACTCGTGACATTTTGGCAGCTCAGATTAATTTCTCTCCAGTTTAACTTGTTCCTGGCCAGCTGTTCCAGCTGCTTGGTGATGTTTACCCACTGAATGTAGGGAGGGCAATGTTTGCAAAGGTCGTCCAAAGGCGCAATGGCAAATGACAACCTCTTCAGAATTCTCTTGAGTCACAACTATCCCCAAGTGCTATGGGGTTGCTGACTGTGATTTCTGTCCCCAACAGGTGCCTCAGAGCCAAAAAACATGATTTACATGAGCCGCCTGGGGATCTGGGGGGAGGGAACCCCATTCCGAGCCTTCGATGAGTTCCTGCACGCAATTGAGAAGAGGTGAGTCCTGTCCAGCCCTGTGCAGGTGGGGGCCTTGTGTGGGAAGTGGTGCAATGCCTGAGGATGGTGTGGGCAGCAGGAGCTGAGGTGGGGCTGGTTCTGAAGCAGCACCTGCCCTGTGTTGCCCTGGAGCAGAGGGAGGGTTCCACAGCTGGAGTACCAAAGCTGGGCCTCATAACTGGGGTTCCACAGCTGGGGTTCAAAACTGAGGTTCCACGGCTGGAATTTCACAGTTGGGACTCAAAATTAAGGTTCCACAAATGGGGTTCAGAGCTGGGATTCAAAACTGGTGTTCCAAAGCTGTACCCACAGCTGGGGTGCCACAGCTGGGATTTCACAGCTGGGGCTCAGAGCTGAGGTTCACAACTGGGGTTCAGAACTGGGTTTCAAAGCTGAGGTTCACAACAGGGGTTCCAAAGCTGTACCTACAGCTGGGGTTCATGGCTGGGGTTCACAGCTGGGGTTCTGAGGTGGGTCCCACAGCTGTCGTCCTCTCCCAGGGGAGTCGGCGCCATGGAGATCGTGGCCATGGACATGAAGGTCAGTGGGATGTACATTGCTCGGCAGCTCAGCTTCACTGGGGTGACCTTCAGGATTGAGGAGATCCCTCTGGACGAGCAGTACAAGGTTGTCTACGACAAGGCAGCCAAGCTGGTGAGCTGGGCCCCTTGTATTGGGAGGCTGAGGTCTGATCATGCTTTGGGCACAGCCACTGGTATGTGGGAGGGTATGAGGTGGCCATGGCCTCAAACATAGGAAGAAAAAGAGATACACAATGCTCAGCTGATGTAATAAAAGAATTTAGACTTTTTTGCTTCTATTTGTAAGTTCCACATTTGCAAAGCAGAACTGCATCGTGCTGGTGACCAGTGTTCATTCAGCCCAATGCACGCTGATTCTAAATCAGATTATCAACCCTCAGACTGTTCTGACCACCTCCTGCGTGGCAGGAACAACAATGAGAATTACATTAACTCATTCTTCTTGGTATTATCTGCAGTGGGCAGAGGCCCTGATGGTGTTCCAGCAGGCAGCTGACTGCATCGGGCTGGAGTCTCGCAAGTCTCTGTGGGGTCAGTTCTGGTCGGCTCACCAGCGCTTCTTCAAGTACCTCTGCATCGCTGCCAAGGTGCGGCGCCTCGTGGAGCTGGCCCAGGAGGAGCTGGCCAGGGGCAAGGTATGGGAGCAGCACCCACCAGCCTCACCTGGGGTTTTGTGTAGTCTGCAGACAAAGGGAGTTAATTATTGCTCGGCTTCGCAGCCGGTCCAAACCTCTTTAAGGCTGAATTTCTCTCCAGACCCAGGCAGTGTCTGGGTTTCTGAGAATGTTCCCAGTGAATGATGCTGGGGAGTTGAGCTGGTCTCATCTCCTGAGGTGTTGCCTGCTGTTTTTTGTGGGCAGGCTGGGCTGGGAGGAGATTCTGGATCGTGTTCAAGCTGGAATTGTTCAAGGCCAGGTTGGATGGAGCTTAGATCTGGTCTAGAGAAGTTGTACCTGCCCACAGCAGGGGGTTGGAATGAGATGACCTTTAAAGTCCTTCTAACCCAAACCAATCTGTAATTCTAGAAGAGATACCAAACCCTTTACCTCAAGTACAGCTCTGTCCTTTTTTCTGTCTGGGTGCACCTTCGAAATTTTAGGCAGAAACTTCCTAGTGAGGTTCTGTGCTCAGAATCCCCCTCTGTGGGGTCAGCACAGGGGGCTGTTGATGCTGAAAGATTTGAGAGATGGTTCTTCCTCAGGAGCCTTGCATGGATTTACCTGGAACAGGGGCCAAGGGGAGGTACCTGGGCCTGGGAAATGCCTCGAGGCTGTGGCAGTGCAGCTGCCCTGGCACCTCACTGTGCCATCCCTCGTGTCCCCACAGTGCATTGTCATCGGCCTGCAGTCCACAGGGGAGGCTCGCACCAGGGAGGTCCTGGATGAGAATGATGGGCACCTCAACTGCTTTGTCTCTGCTGCAGAGTGAGTTAAAAATCCCTGTTTTCGTTTGTGGGGTGTGTGGGAGGCTGGAGGGGTGGGAGAGAAGCTCTGCCCTGGGGCAGGGAGCACTGGCAGGTCTCCAAATGCAGTTTGATGTCACCTCCCTCTGTACTGTGGAGGGGACACTTAGGTGGGTCCTTGAGGCAGTGTATCCTCAGTGGGACTCTATAAGCTACATCCTGGATTTAGAAGTCTCCCATGGACTTACAGGAAGAGCCTGATCCTACTCTCTTAACACGTAAAAGAATTGGCAGAAAGAGAGCCAGAGTTGTAGCTCAGAGGTAGTTTGTGTGTATCTGACTCTGGAAATGAGGCTGTTGACATAAAAGAGATGAGCAAGAGAATTTACTGTGTTGGGAGACGCTGGGATGATGCTGTGAGGTGGTGTCAGTGGAGCAGGGGGTGGGAGGAGTGGTCTGAGGAGTTTAGATCCACCAGTGTTGGCTTTTAGCTCATGTATAGAGCAGGACCAGTGTCCTGGCTGTGTGGCCATTGTTCCCAGCTAACAGGAGAGCTGCCTGAGCCAGGAGTGAGCCAGCAGCAGGACTTGTGCTACCCATTCAGCAGAGAGAGGCTCCTGCTCCCCCTCCTTCCTGCAGCTTCCAAAACCCCAGCCCATCCCTGAATGTGGCTGTTCCTACGTGACAGGGGACAAAAATCTGGGGTTGGTTTGGGTTTCCTATGTTCTGCAGAGCTGTTTTCTTCCAAGTGACTTCTGCTGCAGGTGGGAGCAGTGAGAGATGCCTGAGGCAGTGTGAGGCTGGGTTAGGCCGAGCTTTCCTCTCTTGTTGATGGGGGTTTGGGTTGATCTGTGTCACTCCTCTGCCTCCAGCCCATTTCTGAAAACCAAATACAGTTTGGTGACAGTGCACAGGGCAGGTCTGGCAGCTCCTTGGGTGATTTGGCCCCTTGGATTGGTTTCCCTGTCACAGAACTCCAGTCTAGGGGATGGTGTGGTCCCAGGAGGAGGGTTCTGTCAGGGGTCCCACTCTGTGTGAATTGTCCCCATTCCCAGGGGCAGGAGCTCTGTGTTCCACACCCCTGGCCAGATCAGTGAGTGTCTCCTGGCATCTGTTCAGCCTCCAAATGTGTGTCCTGATGTTCCAGCACTTCGGGGGATTTCTAGAGGGGAGTCTGCTGGGAAGGAGCAGTTTAAAGATGCCGAGAAATGGGGTTAAAAATAAACATGGTCCTGTGAGTGGATTCCAGCCCAGGGCTGGCACTGTTTTCAGGGAGATGGGGAGGGTGAGTGCAGGAAATGGGTGGAATTTCACAGCCAGGAGGCTCCAGAGTGAGTGGTCATTGGGTCACCCCAGCACACAGGACAAGGGGTCATTCCTGGTGTCACACAGCTGCAGTCACAGAGCTCTGTCCCTCTGGGGAGCAGTGTGGTCACTGTCCCCTTCAGCCCCTCACACCAAGGGCCTCTCCCCAGTTCCCAAGTCGCCCTTTTCTCACCCAGGGGAGTTGTCATGTCCATCCTCTCACCTGTTGCTTGCAACTGATTTTATGGGGGGTTTTTTGTTGGTTTTTTTTTTTTTTTCAAGCAGAGCTCAATGAGCACCACCCATTGCCCTGGGGGTTCATCCACACAGTCAGCATTTAAACATTTGCTCTTTGATTTGCAGAACAGCCCACAGAAACCTTTGATTTTCACCTTTTCTGACTTTTTTTTCTTCCGTTCACTTGGAACCATTACAGATCCATGTTCTGTCCCTTGGTTTTGTGGGAAGCAGGCCCAAGGCCAGGGAGTTGGAGGACTTTGGTGGAGCACATTTGTTGGATGGCCTGACATTGGTCTGTGCTCTCGGGGCATGGAGAGGGGCTGGGACACTGGGCCTTACTGGATTTTTGGTGGAACAGCTTCCCAATGTATTGTTTTCCATTTAAAACTCCTTTTTGGTTGCTGTATAAAGGACCTGCAGGTCCAAGAGCCACCTTGTACCAAGGGCTGGCTGAGCCCAAGCTGGTGGCTGTGGATGGGGTGGATTGACCTCTCTTTCATGGAATGTGGGGCTATCCCAAACTCACATTGGTATGTGATAACCAGCACGTGTTGCTGGTAGCTGGAATAAATTTTGCATCTTACTTTCAGAGGCGTCTTTCTATCACTAATTCAGAAGCACTTTCCTTCAACCAAAAGAAAGAGAGAAAAAGGAACTGGCATTAAAAGAAAACGTAAGAGCTCCCTCACTTCCAGCCCAGCCCCTGCTGCTCCCTCCCAGCCACTCAGCTTCTCTGCCTTTTGCCCTTCTCCCCACTTCATGCTTTTTGCTGCTCTCCCTGGTTTTGGTTTGCCCTCCTGCACATCTCCCATTGCTCCCTCATCCAGAGGACAGCAGCTCTGGGTCATTCCCCCTTTGCCTCCCTCTGCCCCACTCCCCAGGCCCTTACCCTGAGCCATCCCCTCAACCCACGCAGTCACAAGGCCTGGCTGTGTCTGAACCCCTCCTGCAGCAAGGGGAGTCCTCCACAACACCTTACTCAGAGCATAGCAGGTGTCCTGAGGAAAAAAATAATTTCCCTGCCGAATTACTTGTTGTGGCTACAAGTAAGAAGAGTATTGGGATTTCTCCTCCAGTGGGATGTGGAACAGGGGGAAGAGGGGGCAGCAGCACTGGCAGGTTATGCAGCAGCCTGTGGGAGCTGATCCATGAGCCCTCTTAGGCAGAGGGGGCACATTGTGCTTGGTAGTGAGCAATGTCCCAAAACACCAGTACCTTCCTGTGTCCTGCACACTTCTTTGGAGGCAATCCCCTGGGATTCCTTCCCCGAGGAGCTGGCACTGCTTGGAGCCAGCCATGTGCCCATCCTGACGTGTGCAGCCAACTTCAGCCCCGCTCAGGAGTGCTTTGTTCTTCCTTTCTCTCTCATCCTTTCTCTTTGCTGCTCTCCCTCCCTCCCTAACTGCCACCCCCACCCCAGAGGCTCTGTCGTTCTCAGGTCAGACTGTCATTTGGGGCAGGCTCAGCTCTTTTGGGATTCCTCCTCCTTTGTCTGAGCTGTCCCTCTGTGTCCTGTCCTGCTGGGGCTGTGACACCGCTCGCTCTCTGGTGCAGGGCGGCCGAGGGGCCGCTGCCCCAAGGCTCTGCGGGGCTCGTGTGACCAAGGGGTTGTCATCAAGATCAGCGATGACAGCAGCACTGAGTCCGACATGGGGCTGGACAGCGAGCTCAGCTCCTCCCCGGAGTCCCTTTTAGAGACAGACGATGTCATCTTCGTGGATCAGACGTCCGGCAGCTGCGCTGGCGAGGACAGGGGTGAGCGGGGCAGTGACACGGGGACAGCTGGGGAGGGGGGCACCGGGTCCTACAGGGACCCCTTCAGGCTTGGGACAGCCTTGTGATCCTGGCTGGATTTTATCACTTGGGCTTGTGAGGTGGAGCCTTATTCACCCGCTGTGATCAGCGAGCAGGAGGGATCTGCCCCGTGTGCATCTTCCCCCAGCAGAAAGGGGAAGCCCAGAAGGAATTCACTCCGTACTCAGCGTTGACTGCAGGCCACAGTGCCTTTCTCCATCAACAGTGCCCCCAGAAACCCTCTGGGACAACCTTTTCCCCCTCTCTGATGCTCAGTTACCAACTGCCTTTCACACTGCAGGTAGTTTCCACATGCTGCCTTCCCAGAAGGAGCTGCACGGCCTGAGAGAGCTGAAGGTCGAAAAGATGAAACAGGACCTCCTAGCAAAAGTGAAAGCACTGGGCAAAGAGCTACCTCTCAACACCTTGGATGAACTGATCGATCATTTTGGGGGCCCAGAGAACGTGGCCGAGGTACTTCCCACTCTCAGTGTGTTTTGGTGGCACTGGGTGACAGGGGAAGGGGCCAGTGAAAAATCATTGACTCATGGAATGGTTTGGATGGGAAGGGACCTTAAAGATCTCATTCCACGCCTCTGCCCTGAGCAGGGACACCTTCCACTATCTCAGGTTGCTCCAAGCTCCATCCAGCCTGGGCTTGGGCACTTCCAGGGATGGGGCAGCCACAGCTGCTCTGAGCAACCTGTGCTCATATAGAGAAAAATTTCTTCTGTTAAAAAAAAAAAAAAAAAAAAAAAGATTCTTGCTGGCAGAAGGCTTCCTCTGCCTGGCAATGTGAAAAAGCTGTTGGGAATGGACTGGATGGCCTTGCTGGGCCATGTGGGTCCCCGCCCTGTAGCAGCCCCTGTCCTGTGTGCAGATGACAGGCCGCAAGGGACGGGTGGTTCGCAGGCCCGACGGCTCCGTCGTGTTCGAGTCCCGCGCCGAGCAAGGGCTCTCCATAGACCACGTCAACCTGAAGGAGAAGGAGCGTTTCATGCAGGGGGAAAAGGTGAGCTCCAAAAACCTGCACGGGACTGAGTGTGCTGAGAGCAGGAGGGCAGGGAGGAGGGGGTCTGTGCCTCCCTGTGCCCTGCCAGCAGCTCTCTGTGGGTTTCACCTGCTGGAAGGTGACAAAGCCTCCCAGGTGCCTTTGTGGGCTGAGGCTGCTGTAGTGCCTGGGGCTGTTTCTTGAAGCTGTTTAACACATGTTCAGGATCCTCACTGTTCTCACTCGTCTCTCCTGTAGCTTGTAGCGATAATCTCAGAGGCCTCCAGCTCAGGGATCTCCCTCCAAGCAGACAGACGGGTGAAGAACCAGAAGCGCCGGGTGCACATGACCCTGGAGCTGCCCTGGAGTGCTGACCGGGCCATCCAACAGTTCGGTGAGGGCTGGGTGTCCCTGGGCACTGTCACCTCCCCTGAGCATGGGCTGGGCTGTGGGATGGGCCCTGGGAGGGTCAGGTGTGGTGGCAGCCCAAGGTGCATTTAGATGTCTCTGTGAGGTAAAGAACAGCAGCACAGTTACTGGTGCTGCTGAGACTTGGCAGAGCTGAGTTTATAGCCCTGAGCTCTGGGGCAGAGGATGCACTCCCCAGGGTGAGAAAGATGGGCATTATGTGGCTTTTCTGGTTACATTCTCATTCCAGACATGCCAACCTGTCATTCCATCCCTGTTCCCACAGGCCGAACGCACAGATCCAACCAGGTCTCTGCTCCCGAGTACGTGTTCCTCATCTCAGAGCTGGCAGGGGAGAGGAGGTTTGCATCCATCGTGGCAAAACGCCTGGAGAGCCTGGTGAGTGCCCACAGCAGAGATCAGCTGTGATCCCAACACGGCTCTGATTCCCTCTGAGGAGATTCCAGCTCAGAGCTCCCACCAGCATGGCCACTGTAACTGGGGGGGTTGTGTCACCCCTGGCTGAGGCATTGCACTCACGGAATGCAGAAGGCTTTTAGCACCCTGGGATTTGGGAAAGGAAGTGAGGAGGAATACGTAACCGAGGCTTTGGGAGGAATTTCAGGGAAGCAAGAACCTGCTTCCAAATTCTGCAATTTCCCCACTCTTACTGGGGCATACACCCGTATTATTCCTAAAAAGCTGACGAAATAATTAATGGAATAATTCATTTGCCTCTGTTTCATTTTCTTCACTTCTGATAAATCCCCAAATCCTTTGGTCAAGTCTCAGTATTCCAGAGGAACACTGCCTCCCCATGGCACATTCCTGGACATGCCTTTGGCCATCGTTTGCTGTAAGCTCAGAGTAAGAACCTTTTGCTCCATCTGCTTTCCCAGGGTGCCTTAACTCACGGGGACCGACGGGCCACTGAGTCCCGGGATCTCAGCAAGTACAACTTCGAGAACAAGGTGACAGGGCTGGGCCGGGGCAGCACGGCTGAGAGGGGGTTGGAGGAGCTGGGAGAGGGAAACAGAGGCAGAGCCAGGAGGATCATTGGTGGCATCTGCTGGCAGAGCCCAGCCTAGCAGCCAGCTCCTGGCTCCCAGCTCCTGCGAGCTCGGAGCCGTGGTCACACTGAGGGCTCTGCTCCCACCAGGAGCTGGGAAGGGAAGCTGGGAACGCACCCAGTCCTCTGCCCCCAGGGAGGGGCCTGTACTCCATTCCCCTGGGACATGGGAGGCACTGACACTTCCCTCTTGCTTTGTCTGTGGCCTTCATGGGGTGAGTGTTCTCTGTAGTGGGTGACACCCTCAGCAGCATGAGGTGTCCACTCAGCGGTGTCACCCTCAGCAATGTGTGACATTCTAACCAGTGTCACCCTCAGGAGTGTAAGACACCCTCAGCAGTGTGTGACACCGTCAGCAGTGACACTCTCAGCAGTGTGTGACACTAACCAATGTCACCCTCAGCAGTGTGTGACACTTTAACCAGTGTCACCCTCAGGAGTGTAAGACACCCTCAGCAGCATGTGTCCCCTCAGCAGTGACACCCTCAGCAGTGTGTGTCAACTCAGCAGTGTGTGACACTAACCAGTGTCACCCTCAGCAGTGTGTGACACTTTAACCAGTGTCACCCTCAGGAGTGTAAGACACCCTCAGCAGTGTGTCCCCTCAGCAGTGTCACCCTCAGCAGTGTGTGACACTAACCAGTGTCGCCCTCAGCAGTGTGTGACACCCTCAGTAGTGTCACCCTCAGCAGTGTGTGACACCCTCAGCAGTGTGTGACACCCTCAGCCCCAGCTCAGCTGCCCATGTCTGTCCCTCCCGTGTCCGTCCCTCCCGTGTGTGACTCTGGTCTCCTCCTGCAGTATGGGGCCAAAGCCCTGGACAGGGTCCTGTCCACGATCCTCAGCCACACGAAGAACAGGGTTCCTGTGCCCAGGAGCTACGAGAGAGGGGAGGACACCTTTTTCCGTGGTAAGAACATTACCAGCTCCAGGGTTTCTGCTGGGTGGGTTGGTCTCAGGTTTGGGATGCTGGAAGAAGCAAGCAGGAGGTCAGAAGGGAAAGTGCTGCTGGCTTACAATGTCACCCTGCCAGGCATGGGGAGGGGCTGAGCTCCTGGAGGGGAAGCAGTCCTGCAGGAATGCTGATGGGAGTCTTAACCCCAAAATGCAAAAGATGTCTTCTTCCATTCCAGAAATGAAGCAAGGGCTCGTCTCTGTGGGCATCTGCTGCAGCCAGATGAAGTATGGCACTGTCTCTGTGGAGAAAGGTATGTGTGGGGCTGCTCCTGCCCAAGGCAGGGGGCAGATGGAGGAGATGGGGCTGTCCTGACCTTGTGGGCACTGCTGGACACCCGGGCAGGATGTTTGCCTTGAGGGGAAGGTCCTGTGGGAGCAGCCTGTGCTGCAGATCCCATGGCTCCCTTTGGACTGGGCTGCTGTCAGAAGGGACAGGTGGGGCTGCTGGGGGGGCTCTTTGGAAGGGGGCTGGTGGGTTCCATGTCCAGCTGCACCACATTCCCTGACCCACTGTGCTCTTGCAGACTGCTCCATCACCAAATTCCTGAACCGCATCCTGGGCCTGGAGGTGGACAAGCAGAACATGCTCTTCCAGTATTTTTCTGACACTTTTGACTACCTGATTGAGAAGGACAAGAAGGAGGGCAAATACGACATGGGCATCCTTGGTATGGAGAACGAGGAGTTGCCACAGCTCTGCCTCCTGCACCCCTGGGGTTCCAGTTCCTCCCACCAGTGTCCCCAGATCCTGAGACCCAAGGAGGTGCTTTTGGGAGGATGTTCTTTACAACAGCCTTTTCTCCTTCCACAGATTTAGCCCCAGGAGTGGATGAGATTTACGAGGAGAGCAAGGAGGTTTTCCTGACCCCGGGGCACCCGCAGGACGGGCAGGTCGTGTTCTACAAGGTGAGCACCTGTCTCTGCCTGGCTCTAGGCTGTGCTGAGGGGAGATTTGGGAGGCAGACACTGAGGCACTTGTCCTGCCCCTGGAGTTACAACTCCCTCTGTGTGTCCCTGTTCAGATCAGCGTTGACAGAGGCTTGAAGTGGGAGGAAGCCTATGAGAAGTCGCTCAAACTGACAGGAACCTTCGATGGGTTCTACCTCTCCTACAAGGTATGTCCCTGGGCTCTGCCAGGGTGGCACCTCAGCTTAGGGATGATTTCAGCAGGAAATCTGCCATGGTTCTACCAAGTTACTCTTCCTGAGGGCTGGGAAATGCCTCCAAGGACCTCCATCCTGGTAGGAAGGGGTTAGTTTAGAGAAATCTGGGGAGGAAGGCTGTGCCTGTGACCATCAGCTGTACCCTACAGGTTCGAGGCAGCAAATACACCTGTCTGCTGGCAGAGCAGTGCCGTGGGAAGAACTTCATCCTCTACAAGCCAAATATTGGGAAGCAAAGCCAGCCTGAGAGCCTGGACAGCCTGCAGAAGAAATACCGGCGGGTAGGTGGGACCTGCAGCCTCTGGTGTGGGGCTGGGGGAGGTTGGAAGGGCATTCATTGTAACCCTGTCACAGCTCATCGTGGCTCTGTTGTGGATGGGCAAGGATGGTGCTGGCACTAGGTGTCCTGGCTCCCAGCCCTGGATTTCACATCTTTTCATCCATGGTCAGTGGAAAATTCCTAATGCTGAGTGTTTCTGCTGCAGGTGCTGCCCGAGGAGGCCAAGGAGCACTGGGAGAGCAGCTACCACTTCTCCTTGAAGAACTGTAACCACGCTGTGTGGTAAGGCAGCTGCAGCCCCAGCCTGCTACAGAATCTCAGGATGGTTTGGGTTGGAGGGGACCTTAAATGAACCCCATCCAGTTCCATGGCAGAGATGGGCAGGGAGACCTTCCACCAGGTTGTTTCATCCAACCCAGCCTTGAACTCTTCCAGGAATGAGGCAGCCACACCTTCTCTGGGCAGCCTGTGCCAGGCCCCCACCACCTTCACAGGGAGGAACTCCTTCCCAATACCCAATTTAAATCTTCTCACTTTCAGCTTAAAGCCATTAAACCACATCCTCCCTCCCTAGGCAGGACCCTGCACCCTGGGGCTCCCTGACTGTGGCAGTGGGGAATCCCACTCAGCTCCAGTGCTAATTCCAGTGGTTTTCTCCCATGGTCCCTGAAGGAACAAGAGCTGCAAGCTGATCCAGGAGGGGAAGGAATGCTTCCAGGGCATGCGCCTGAGGCACTATTACATGCTGTGTGGGGCCCTGCTGCGCGTGTGGAGCCGGATCGCCGGCGTCATGGCAGACATCACCAACAGCAGCTACCTGCAGATCGTGCGCCTCAAGACCAAGGAGAAGAAGAAACAAGTCGGTGGGTGAAGTGCTGGGGAGCAGGGGGAAGGGGTGCAGCTACCCAGCACCAAGAAAAAGATGTCCTCCCTTTCCCTTCCTAAAAGGACACCCACTGCTGAGGTGATGTGTGGGAGGGAGGGGAGTTGGATGTGTTGGGGCAGAGGGGGTGAGCCAGGCCAGTCATCCTCCTGAACACCCCCAGTGCTGCTGCCCTTCTCTCTGTCCCCACAGTGCCCCATCCCCACCCAGAGTGCTGTGGGGATGTTAGGAATGGAGAGGGGAGAACTTAAACAAGTCCCTGCCTTTGACAGGTTTCTGGTAGCAGACAGCACCCCAAAACCCACTCTCACTTGCAAGTTCTTAATAATGACTGATTAGGCCATGAATTATTTGTTTGAATAGGCCAAGACATAAACAGATTTACTTACTACACAGGATAAACAAAAGAAACACCACTAGTAGATAAAGGTACCTACGTTACAGCTGAAATAATAATCAATGATATAAATGAGGAGTCAATATCACTTACCAACAAATGATAGCGGTGTGCAGAGAATCTCCTTAGCTTCTCTCAATCCCCAGGGGAAGTAACTTGATGCCCATGTCTTGGTCATTGAGGAGAACTCTCCACACACTCAGAGAGTGTGTAAGAGATTTCATAGTGGTCTTTTGCAGTTGTAAAAATGCTTGTGTTCTGCGTCACTAATTTTCATTTCTCACACCAAGACAGAAGGCTTAGTGCTGTTTAAGGAGGTTTTCAGCTGAGATAATTCATCACATGACAATTCCAGTCTGACCTAGCCACACGGGATGGGGAGATAAGGTTTTGCTCTATCAGGGGGTGAAAGGTCCTGCCACAGGGGACTGATGTCTGCTCCTCCCCCAGGGATAAAGATCCCCGAGAGCTGCGTCCACAGGGTGAGGGAGGAGCTGAAGCAGATGGACGAGGACGTGAAGCGGAAGCACAGCCGCCTGCTCCAACCCCAGGAGCAGAGCTCACCCTTCTCCCTGCCACTGCACATCCTGCCAGGGCCTGGGCTGCCCCTGCCCTCCCTGTGCCAGGACGAGATCCTGGACTTGACCTACAGCCCTCCCAGTAACAGCATTCCTGACGTGTTGAACCCGGAGACCAGAGCTCTCTGCTTCCCCTCGGAGCCCCCCCTGCAGCCCCTGCAGCCCCAGCACAGATTGTCCTTTGGCTTTGGCCACGCTCCTGGCCTGGAGGGCAGCGCAGCCCCCTGCCCCTCGCTGCACGAGCCCCCCACCCTGCCCCTCCCGGCCCCCCTGCAGCAGCCACAGGAGGATTTTCTCCAGCAAGACGGGAATATCAATTTTAGAGAGATCCTGGAGGATATGCTGAGGACGTTGAACGGGCCCTCCCATGAGAACCTGCCCCCCCCGGAGCGCCAGAGCGTGATCCAGTTCAGTGGGCCTTTCCCAGACTTCTGAATGCCAGCTGGGAATGCTGCTGTGGATCCGTGTCCTCTGGTGCAGAGGTGAGAGCTGAGGAGCCCTGACTTTTCTACTGGTTTCGACTGGCCCTGCTCTGGTTTTGAGGGAAGAAAAAGCCTGGAGTTCCTTAAAGCGAATTTTATTTATATATAATATTCAGTCAGGCATGTACAGGTTTGTATGGAACGTGCCCAGGGGAGCAGAGTGGGTCCTGCTGGGTCGAGTCCTGCTCACAGGTCAGTGCCCAAGTGGGATTGAGGGGAGACCCCTCCTCTGCCCACCCCCTGCAGACTACTGAGTGTCCGAGCCTTCCCCAGCCCTCCAGCCCAGCAGGGCCACGGCCAGGCTCTGGAATGACCCGCTGACCACGTGCTGGTCAGTTAGGGAAGGGTGGGAGCCCAGCCCCCAGCTTGGGCTGCCCCAGCACTGCTGCATACCCTGAGGCTGTGCTGGCAGGCTGGGGTGAAGGGGAAGGGAATGGGAATGTTGTCCCAGAGGAGCTGGGAGATGCTGAGCTCAGGTGTCCTCTGGCAGGGCTGAGCAGGTGTAAGTGAGAGGTCAGGAACTGCCTGTGCTGCCCTTCCCAGGAAGGCACATCGGGCTGCCTGAGCTCCATGGGAGTGGCCAGAGCACGGTGACAGAGCTTGAGTCTGTCAGAGCTCAGCCACGCCAGGACCAGCAGGATTCCCCAGAGCAGAAGGGACACACGTCCCCTGTCCTGCACTTTAACCTCACCAGGTCGCCGTGACCAGACGTGCTTTGGCCAGTTTCCTGCTGTCACATGTTGTCCCTTCACCTGGACATCCCGCTGGTCCTGCCACTGTCCTTGGCTGGGGCATGGACCCCAGTCCAGGGGTCTGGGTCAGGGCAGCCCAGCTGGGTTGTGTAGTGTCATTGTCACTGCCCAGGGTGTGCAGAGTCACTGTTCAGGGTATGCAGAGTCAGTGTCACTGCCTGAAATGTGCAGTGTCTGTGTCACCGCCCGGGATTTGCAGTTTGGCTGCTCCTGCTGCAGCCTCCCTCTCGGATACCAAAGAACAAAGGCTGCTTTGCAAAGCACTGCCCCACCCCCTGCTGCCTCCTCCCCAGGACAGAGGGCATCGAGGCTTTTCCTAAAAGTGGCACCGGGATGATTTCCGGGAAGAACGCGGGACCATCCCTGAAGGGCTCACTTGGCCCTTCCTCACAGAGCCCTGGGGATGGGGGTCCTCTGTGCCCTAACAGGGCAGTCTTGAGGGGGCTGGAGCTTCACAGTGCCTGATGGTGTCACTTCCTCCTGGCAGACACTGTCACCCCCATGTTCCCCTGGGGCTCAGGGACTGGCCCAGTGCCCTGTTTGGTGTTGGGAATTGCTCTGAGTCATGTCCGGAGCGTTGTGCTCTGGCTGTGGCAGGAGCTGTCCCCTGACATCCCAAGGTCACAGTGCCCTGGTGCCACGTAAGTGGGCTCAGTTTGAGGCTACTCTGTTCCCTGAATTCCATTTTGAGTGCCTGTCCTTACCTCCCTCCCCAGCTGGCACCTGCCTCTCAGCTCAATCCCTACTGCTCGGGGGCACATTTCACCCCCTTACCTCAAAGTAATCACCAAAGATGGGGGAGCCCCCTGTACCCCCCAAAGCCCTGCTGCTGCCCCGAGGGCTCCTTCTCTCCCCCAGCTCTGCTCCTCTCAACCCCAGCAGCCTCCCCAGGCTCCCTTTCCACACCCTCCCCTATTTAAAGCACTGCTCGCTTGGGGCTGAATTCTCAGCAATGAGGGAAAAGGAGGCTGGGAAAACCCAGCTCAAAGAGGTTTAAACTCAGGAATAGCAAGGGGGAATTCCCTGCTAGGCACCCTCTGCTGTCACCGGAGCCTTACCTGGTGGCTTTGACCTTAACTTTAAAATATATGCAATCCTCCCTCCCTGGTCTCTGAAAAGACAGAGAGCACCTTCAAGGAGTCCCTTCCCTGCCCAAATCCCATGTTTTGTCAGGGTTAATAATGTGTAATATTACCTTGTAACTAAATTATTCTGCAGTTGTCCTACTGATTGTATTTTTAATGAGTCCCTGTTTTCTTCCCTGACACCTTTGTGTTGGCACTTTTTAATCTGCTTGTCGTTTGCTTTTTGTTTCTATGTGTATTTATAATTAAGTTGTATATATGTAAAGAGATTTTTTTAGAGTGCCTTGGACTAATAATTCCTGAATTTTCTACTTGTCTCAGAAGGATAATTTTTCATTCTACTCAGTAAAAATGGAACAGAAGTCACGTGAGATTTCTATAACTACCAGCTCTGTCTCTGTCTGTCGGTATGTCCTATCTGCCCCAGGAGCCCAGTTGGGACTTGAATCAGGAATCCCTGGGCCAGCATCCTGCTGGCAGCTGGATTTTGTATCTCCTGTGTCACCAACTCGGTGGCATTGAGGGCTGTTGTCCCAAGCCTCCCCCTCTCCCTGGGAGAAGCCACTGCTTGTGCAGAGGAGGATCCTGGCTGGATCCAGCCTGGGCACCAGCCTTGGATGAGGCAGCTCCCTCCTGGCTTGGCTGGAAAAACACAGATAAAGGAGCCTCTGTTCCAGTGTGTTCCCCCAGCAGGAGCTGCCACAGCTCTGGGACGTCTCATCCAGGCACTGCTGGCCCTGTTACCCCATGGGAGGAGGGATGGGGTGACCCTCAGTGAGTGATCCCTAAAGCTGAGCAGGATCCTCCCAGCATCCGTGATGTTCTGGGCTGGAGGCTCTGCAGGGGTGTCAGACTTGGGAGACCCTGGGATTTTTCCTGGGGACAGACTCCCCGAGGGGGCTGTGGATGTGACAGAGAGACCCAGCACGTCCCAGGCCCTGGAAGAGGTGCAGCAGCATTCCTACATGGCAGAACCTGAGATGTCCCTGCCCAGGATGGGACACCAGCCCTCATGGGCTTGGCTGGGCATGGCTGTGCCAGCACAATCACCAAGATGCTGCCTCGAGGAGGAGGATGATCCTGCTTGCTGTGGTCAGACACATCCCTGGCTGCAGGGATATTTTGCCGTGTCCCAACACACCTGGGTTCTGTTTTGCAGGAATTTCTCCTGGCTGGGGCTTACACCACTGCTGGACCCATCCCCTCTACTGCCCTGCCCAGAGGGATCCCAGAGGGGACAGGAGGGATCCCAGAGGGGCAAAACCCTCCCCAGCTCTGCCTTTGCCCAAGGAGCCCCTCGGCAGCACAGATCACACCGGATTTGCACTTCCTCCTCAGCGCTGAGGATTATCCCTGCTTGGCTCAGGAGTTGCATAAGGTCTTTGGCTTCCCAGCAAACTCCAGGTTCCCAGCAAGACGAGCAGAGCAGCCCCTGCTCCATCCCACACCCAACACAGCAGCTCGTTCCTAACGCCTTTATTGCAAGGGGACTCCAGTTCCTGGGAAGGGGCTCTGGCTGCTCCTGCCCGCAGCGGCCACGGCCCCTGGAGCCTCCCACCAGCAGGTGCACGCCGTGGGTCGGGGCTGCCCCACCAGCAGCTGGGTTGGGAGCAGCCCGTCATGGGGCTGGGGGAGGCTCCACAGGCAGCAGGGTCAGGACGGGCAGGGGGATTGGTGGAGTGGAGCTACAGGTAGGCAGGCAGGTCCTTCTCGATCACCTGTGGGCAAGAGGGGAGTGTTGTACCCCGAGAACATCCCTGGCCTTCCCCATCCTCCCCAGCAGCAGCACTTACATAGGGATCTTCCATCGGGCTGTACCTCTTCACCACTTGACCTTCCCGGTTAATGAGGAACTGTGGGAGTGAAGCAATCCCTGGTGAGCGAGTCCAGGGCTCCCAGGGAGCCCTTGGGGGTCTGGCAGCTGTGGCTCCCACAGACTCACTTCCCCCCCTAGCTGTACTCTGGGCAGGGGTTCCCAAGGGTCTCTAGACACAAGAACCCCTTGGAATGCTCCTGCCCTGAGCCCAGTGTGAGGCTCCCTGCTGCCTCAGGGACACCCCAGCTCCCCAGAGGGAGGTGCAGCCCAGAGGAGGGAACTGTGTCCTACCTTGGTGAAGTTCCATTTTATTGCACTAGGAGAGAAAAAACAGGAGTGATTTTTGGGCAGAAAAGCCCTCTCCCACCCCCAGCCAGGCTCTGAGCCAAGCCCTCTGTGCTGGCTGCAGGGCTGGGGGTCCCCAGGGCTCCCCTCCCCACACTCACTTGCCCAGGGTGCCTCTCCCTTTGGGCTGCTCCTTCATCCACTTCCAGAGGGGGTGAGCATCATCCCCGTTGACATCGATCTTGCTGTACATGTCGAATTTCACCCCGTAGTTCTCAGCAAATGCCTTGATCTGTGCGTTGTCCCCGGGCTCCTGAGGGGCCACACCGGGACCGTGAGGGTCCCCGGGGCCATCCTGACACTCCCGGGGGACCCGAGCTCCCAACCCCACATACCTGCTTCCCAAACTGGTTGCAGGGAAAGCCCAGGATGCGTAAACCCCTCTCAGCGTATCGGGCGTGCAAATCGACAAGCTGAGTGTAGTTTACCGCGGTTTTCCCTCATTTGGAGGCCACGTTGGTGATGATACAGACGTCGCCCCTGCAGAGGGGGGAGGATGAGCTGCCCTTCCCCACAGGGCGAGGGCAGAGGTCCCTCACCCGCCTGGGCCAGGCCTGAGGGTTACGCAAGAGCCGCCGTGGCTCAACCTCGCCCGATGCTGCGTTCCGCCACCCCGGGCCCCCCGGCCCCTCCGTCCTACCGGTATTTCTCCAGGGAGACGTCGTTACCATCGATGTCGAGGGCGTGAAAGTCGTAGATGGCCTTGGCCGAGCGCCAGTCGTCCGCCTGGGCACACTGCGGGGAGGGCGCGTCACTGGGGAGTGACCCCCGCCACCTCCGCTCCGCTCTGGAGCCGCTCCGCGTCCCCGCCAGGCCGGGCCAGGCCCAAGTCCCCGCCGCCCGCCCCGGGCACCCCGCGGGAGAGACCCGGGGCCAGCTTCAGGAGCAGCCCCCGCTGCACAAACCGGTCCTGGAGCGGAGCGGGCCGAGCCGCGCTCCCCGCGGAGCGGCCCCGCACTCACCATGCTCCGCACCGCGATCAGCCCTGGTCCCAGTCCCGTTGGCGCTGCCCGCGCCGCCGCCCGCCCGCACCGCAGCGCGCCCCGCACCGCGCGGGCCCACCCCATCGCGCACAAACCCCGCCCCTTTCGGCCTGACCAGCCAATCAACGCGCAGAGAGGCGGTGTCGGCGGGATGATTGATGGAAATCTGACCAATAGGAAGGCAGAGTGGGCGGGGTGGCCGCGGGGGTGTTTATCGGGGGAGACCACGCGGGCGGGGGGCAGGGACGGAGCGAAGGGCGGGGTGTGGAGTCAGGTGCTGCGGGCCGGGGCCCCCGGGCGGCGATTCTCTCCCGACCGGCCGCGGGTCCCCAACAGAACCACAGCCATCCAGAGACCCATCCTAGAGCAGCAGAGAGATGCCCGTTCCCTCTGGAGCCAGCGGCGGGGGCAGCGGATGGCGGCGGACCACATCTCCCAGGAGGCGCCGCGGCTGAGGCCCCCGTGCGCGCTGCCACACCGCCTGCGTGTGCGCGCGGGGCAGGCGGCAGCGCGGGCAGCCCGCGGGGGCCTCGGCGGGAAAGATGGACGATGAGGAGGAGACGTACCGGCTGTGGAAGATCCGCAAAACCATCATGCAGGTCTGGGACACGGAGCGGCCGGGAGAGCCGGGCCCGGCGTGCGGGGAGTGCTGGAGGCGTTGCGGGGCCACAGGGTGGAGGTGGAGGTGGGGGATGCGGGGGATGCGGAGGCCGGTTCGCCCGCCCGGTGCCGGTGCGGGCCCGTTCCTGAGCCCGGTGTTGCTCTCGCAGCTCTGCCACGACCGCGGGTACCTGGTGACCCAGGATGAGCTGGACCAGACGCTGGAGGAGTTCAAGGCGCAGTTCGGGGACAAGCCCAGCGAGGGCCGGCCCCGTCGCACCGACCTGACCGTGCTGGTGGCTCACAACGACGATCCCACCGACCAGATGTTCGTGTTCTTCCCCGGTGAGCAGCGCCGGACCCGGGGAATTCGGAATCCAGAGGGGATTTGGAGCACAGGGGATTTTTCAGTGTCCCCCGCTCTGGCTGAGCCCTCGGGGAGGGGTGTTCAGAGCGCGGGGGGTGCTCTCGGTGACCCCAGGTCTGGTTCTTCCCTCAGAGGAGCCCAAGGTGGGGATCAAGACGATCAAGATGTACTGCCAGCGCATGCAGGAGGAGAACATCACCCGGGCTCTGATCGTGGTGCAGCAGGGAATGACCCCCTCGGCCAAGCAGGTCTGTGGGGACAGGGCTGTGTCCCACTCCGGGGTTCCTGGGGGGCCATGAAGGTTTTCCCTGCCTGTTTCTTAGCGTTGCTGTGGGTGAATAAACCCCCCGAATTTCCCTCCAGGTAAAAACTTTTGCTGGAGCCTTAGCACAGGCTCTTTATTAGCACCCAAATGTGTTTAACCAGAGCAGCTGGTCCTGGTGGCAGTGGCACAGCTGAGGGCCCAGGAGCAGTCAGGAGGTGGGGGAGGGAAAAAGAGCTGTTTCCTTGTTCCAGGAGATTCGTGTGCTCCTTCCCTGTGTCTGTGAGAGCCCAGGTGCTTACCGAGGAGCAGCTCTGAGCACTGCCAGGGCTGCCCCAGCCACCTCTGATGGGCTTTTCCTTCCAGTCCCTGGTTGACATGGCTCCCAAATACATCCTGGAGCAGTTCCTGCAGCAGGAGCTTCTCATCAACATCACAGAGCACGAGGTGAGCAGGGGCAGGAGGGTCCCTCCTTGTTCTGGCTGCATTCCTGCTGCTCCCAGGGTCCCTCTGCCTGGCCTCAGGGACACAGTTGCCCTTTCCCCTTCCCAAACACCTTGTCTCCAGTTGCTGCCTCATCTCAGGCTCTCTTGTGTTTGCAGCTGGTGCCAGAGCACGTGGTGATGACAAAGGAGGAAGTAACAGAGCTGCTGGCCCGATAGTATCCTTTGAGTGACCCTTGAGTGTCCCCTTGGTTCCCTTTGCATGTCCCTCCCTCCTGCTCAGGTGCCATGAAATTTGGACTGAGAACCCCTGCTCCTCCCACAGTTCATTCCTCTGTTTCATGAGCTGACAGCAGCCCTTGGTGTGTCCAGAGCTTCTCCTTGACTCCCAGCCCAGCAAACTGAGGGAGAACCAACTCCCCAGGATCCAGGCCGGGGACCCCGTGGCCCGGTACTTCGGGATAAAGCGTGGCCAGGTGAGAGGAGCAGGCTGAGGCAGCACTCCCTGTGGCAGGGCAGGGAGGGGATGAGCCTTGAGGGCATTTTGGAGCTCTTGGAGCAGGAAAAAGAGTCTCTTCCTTCTCCTGAGCTCTGTGTCTGCCTGGCAGGTAGTGAAGATCATCAGGCCCAGCGAGACAGCGGGCAGGTACATCACCTACAGACTGGTGCAGTGACACAGCAGGTAAGGATGAGGGGACCCCACTGCTCTGGGCAGTGCCAGGGGATGTGTTCCAAGGTCAGTGTGAAGCAGCTGCTTCCAGGGAATTGTCTCAGAGTTTGAAATGGCTCATGGGGGGAGCTGCTGAGGAGAGCAGGGTGAGGCTCCCCTGTCACCTGTGCCTCTGCTCAGGCTGTGCCCACTGGGATTTGTTCACAGGGACCTGGAGCAGGATCAGGAGGTGATTCCCATACCTCCTTCTCTTCCAGGTGTGAGGAGCTGGGTGGCTCCCACCAGCAGTTCAGAGGCTCTCAGAGATTCCTGCACTTCAGAGATGGCCAAGGAAATCCTCTCCCCACGCTGCCTCCCTGCAGCCCCATCACTGGGCCTCATTCCCTGTCTTCCAGCTTGGACTTTGTGGTGACCCCTCATTCCCATCCAGGACTCAGCCATGGAGACCTGAAACGATGGGAGATGAGTGGGAAAGGCTTTTGCTCCCCTGTTTAAAGGGTCTTGTTTGAAATAAAGGTTTGTACTCTCAGTGCTGTGGTGTTGCTCAGCCTCTCCTCCTGGCAAAGCCTCCAGACTCTGCAAGTTGTATTTTTCATTACGTTTGGAATCTCTTCCTGCTGGGGGCTCTGTATCGTGGCTGAGCCCTGCAGAGCCTCTACCAGCTGCCCTGGGCACTTTGGAAGCTGCAGTTCAGACTTAACCTCGTTCCATCCCTGACCTCCTGCCCTGTCCCCTGGTTTGGGACCCTGGTGTTCAGACACTGTGATGGAGATTTGCTCATCACCCCCACTTGTGCTCATTTGAATCCATACCAGGACTCTGGGGGGGTTTTAAACTTCACTTTTTGTGCCAGAAATGCTTGGATTTGGCCTCCTGCAGCTGGGGGAGTCTGGAAGACCCTAATCCCCAGGACAAACACGGGTCAGAACACAGAATATTTTGGTTTTAATGGTTCTTTAAGAAGCTTATCAATGTGAATACAGCAAGGCAGCATTATGCAGCAGCACAATCTTTCAACATGAACAGGAGGGAGCTGCCCCCCTTGGAAGCTTAAGCACAGCTTTAACCCCTTCTCTCACTCACACTCACCCTCATCATCCTCACCCACCCTCACACACACACGTGGTACATCCTCCTGCTGCCCTGTAAACGTCCAACCATCCTGTGGAAAAGCTGGAGGGTACAACAAATCCTGGGGGGTCTCCAGTTCTTCCCTGGCTCAGTTCCAAACCTGTGAGTTAAGCGGGGTTTATGTACCTTTGCTGAGACGGATTCCCCATCGACTTCTGAGGAAGCAAAACTCCTGGTTCTGCAGTACCAAGGGGTCTGAGATTACCCAACACCACCAGGTCTGCCTCCCACATGCAGGAGAAAAAAGGAAAAGGTTCTCAAATCCCTCCAAGATAAAACTCTACTTGTCTCTGTGTACCTCAGTGCAGGAAAGTATCATAGATTTAAAAAAAAAAACCAAAATATTTTGGCTTTAGTCCATTTGGAACAGAGACAGTAGAGTCATGTTGCAGGGTTCACTCATGTCAAGAGGAAGCTCAATATTATGTGGGCTGGGGCTGGATTCACACCTTCCTGAGGAGAAAGAGGCCCTTCCCCAGGGGTCAGCCCCTTGTCCCGTTCAAAAAGAAGTCCTGGACTTGCAGTTCAGCTTTTTGGAGGTGAAGCAACTGTACAAGCAAACCCTGAGAACGCAGGACAGTGCAGCCTGGCAAAGCTGCCCTGAGCCTGTCCACAGCCTGCATCTGCTCCTTGCATGGCTCCTGCCAAGGAAGGAACTGCCCACCAATCCAAGCAGCAATGCAGATGCCGTCAGCTGGGCCAGGACCACACAATGCTGAGGTTTTGGGGCTAAAAATCCACCCTGAACTCCGGTTCAGTCAGAGACATCCCCTGAGATCCTGGCAGATGGCACAACCCCAAAGCCATTGGGGTGAGGTGGTGCAGGGGCTTCACCCCAACCCCAGCGCTGCTCTGCCTGTGTCCCTGTCCCAGTGAACTGTGTCCCTGTGGTGCCATTCTCCTGCCCATCTCAAGTGATTGTTGTCCCCATGTCACCCCTGGCAGCCTTGGCTCCCTTCCAGCCTCAGCCATCAGGGATGGCCAGGTCCTTTGACTCGTCCAACCTCAATCTTGCAGCACAGGTGTGAGATTCAGAGATTCAGGAATATAGTAAAAATATAACGCCTGGCACAGGCACTGCCCTGGGTTCCTTCCCAATCCTGAACAAGGGAGAGTTTGCCCAGAGTTTGCCCAGACTCAACTCCCACCCCAGCTGACCTAGGGGTCCCAGCAGGCTGTGACCCCATTCCCCAGCCAGGCACTGAGGGGCTCAGGGGTTTTGTGTGAAAGCTCCAGCTCGGAATCAGCCAGGACTTACCTGCAGCTGCCACACTAAACCCCTCCAGGCTGCCACATGTCCCTCCCACCCCTCCAACATTCCAGTTTCCATCATCTCGGCAGTCTCTGGGATTCACCCCTTTGTCCATCCCAGTGCCTGTGGTGGCTTAGAGGGGCCGGGGCCGCAGCTCGTGGCTGCTGTGGCCCCGAGGGGTGCCGGGCTGGTTTGTGGCATCCCTGGGGGTGCCAGGGCTGCGGCTCTCAGAGTGTTCCTCCACATCACTTTGCTCGTCCCTTGGGCTGCAGCAGCGGGAAGCGGAGCCCTCTGCATCCAACTGGCCCATGCTGCAGCTCAGGCTTCGCAGCCCCTCGCTGCCCTCGTCACAGAAATGAACCTCCTCCATGCTGGTCTCACTCTCCTGCTTGGTCAGGTGTGCCCGTGGCTCCCCAGCATCCTCCAGCTCCGAGTCGGAGTCCGCGGAGCGGTCGCCGGACTCTGTGGGACAGAGGAATTCTGTGCCACCCTCCAGCCCAGCAGCGTGGCATCAACAGGAGCTTCATGCAGCAAACCCGGGGTGCCTGGGGCAGGGTCTCTGTGCCCTCTGTGCCTCCCAAGGGACCTGTGCCTGCCAGGAATGCCCGGAGCCTCTCACTGACCTGCGAGCAAGTCGGCGCTGAAAGCCAAATTCCCCTTCTCCGAAGGCAGCTCCAGGTAAGGGCTGGTGCCAAGAGGCTGGGAGCCTGCGTGGGCCTGGGAGGGAACAGGGACGGTGGTGAGGGTGTGGAGGAGAGTTCTCTCTCCTGGGGAATTGACTCCAGGGAAGGTTCATGGAGCATCCCCTGAGGGTTCCCCCTCCCTGGAGATTCCTACCTGCTCAGCACCGCCGGCCGCCTCCTCTGTGGTGCCTGAGCCGCGTCTGCCGGGCTCAGCCGGTGCCACGTCCTTGTGCTCGAAGATGGTGGGGTAGAAGATGATGAGTGCCTCAATGATCCGAGCTTGGTGGGGATAATCCACCAGTGAGGACAAGGAAATCGTGGCATCCGTGGGCCTGGGGCGCATCAGCGTTGGCCCGAAGACGATGCCCAGGTTGCCCGAGGTCATCTTATTGTCCTGTTCTACTTCCATGATCCTGGGTGGGAGGGTGAGGAACAGCTTGTGAGAGCAAGGAGGGAGAGGGGAGATGCTGGGCTGGAGCACTTGGAGCCTCAGGATAGGGAGAGAAGCAGCTGCAACCATGGACCTTCCTCCTGACTGCAGTCACCTCCCCACCCCAGGGAAGGTGCCCAGCAGCCAAACAGGCTCTGCCATGCCCCTCTCACCTCCTCAGGTGCTGCAGGAGGTACTGGAGCGTGGCCATGTTCTCGTGGGGCAGCTCCTTCAGCAGCTCCCTCAGCTTCAGCACCAGGTTCAGCACCACCTGCTCGGTGTCAGCTCCTCTGTCCACCAGCTCGGGGCCGCCCTTCCCGCCACGGCCCTTGGCCTCCCCGCCCTGCAGGCTCTCCTTGGCCAGCCCCATCAGCTCGTTGTACAGCCGGAAGGGCATGAGGGGCTCCGGCAGCTGCAGGGAGAAGAGAAGAGATGATCCCGGTGCTGGGAGCAGCTCCCACCTTCATCAGACCTGGACCTGTGCCGAGCTGGCAGCACCTGGGGCATTTCTACAGCGAGGAAACATCCCTGGAAGTGCTCGAGGCCAGCTTTGGAGAAGGCTTGGAGCACTTTTAACATCCATTTCAGAATTCCATGAGTCTGTAACCTGCAGTACTGCAAAGGTCTCCCCAGAGGTGATATTTATTTATCCATCTCCTGGAGCGTGTCAATCCAGCCTCGTTAGCCCTGGCTGAGGAGGACTTGTGAAGTTCAAGCCAAAAGCAGTGTTTGATCCACCCGTGGGTCCTCCCTGCTGGGTTGAGGTGCAGGGATTCCCTTCTTTTCCTGGAAAATCCCTGGCTGGGATGGGCCCAGCTGCAGGTTCCCCAGCGGACAAGGGGTGGCTGGGAGGAGGACAGGGATGGGTTGTTCTGAGTCAGGGAGGCAGGATGTGAAGCACACAGGATGTGCAGGGCACGGCCTGCAGCAGAGATGGGGCTGTGGTGAGGGAAACTCTGCTTTGAAGTTTGTGTGAAGCAGACAGAGCTGATGTTGACTGCTGAGTGTTCCACGTGGCTGAAGATGTTTTCAAAGCAGCCTCAGCGGATGTTTTGGGGACAGGCTGCCTCACAGCAGAGTGGGTTCCCTCCATCCACCCCTTTATAGAAGGACTTTAACTCGTTTCTCTGCAGCAAGGGGTCAGCTTGGGGCTCAGCACTGATTTCCCCCTCACTTTCCACTCCGCTTCTCTTTGGAGAAGCCATGGAAGCCACTCAGAGTCCTCGACTCCTGATGTGCAGGAGCCCAAGGACACGGCTTTCTGTGAGGTAACACAGAGCTGCCCTTTCAGGGGGGTTACAGAAAAAGGCAGCACAAAGAGTTAATCCACGGCTGCCTTCGAGGGAGAAGCAGCTTCCGCTGTGCTCCTGCCTTGCGGTGGTGGCTGTTGGAGGATGTGGGCGATGCTGTTTGAAACGACAGTTTGGGTATGGGGTGGGGGGTGCTGGGGCTGAGCACATCCTGGCATGATCCAAGGGGTAGAGACCCCGCTGAGCCCACACCAGGGTGATCCCAGGGGCAGGAACCCCACTGAGCCCACCTCAAGGTGACCTGAGGGGCAGGAACCCTGCTGAGCTCATCCTGGGGTGATCCCGGGGCAGGAACGCTGCTGAGCCCACCCCAGGATGACTCCAGGGGCAGAGACCCCACTAAGCCCACCCCAGAGTGATCCCAGGGGCAGAGAACCTGCTGAGCCCACACCAGGGTGACCCCAGGGGCAGACCCCACCCCATGGGGACGTGACTCAGCCCCTGCAGGGTTCCCTTCCCTTTTTGGGTAGCCAGTTCCCCGACTGAAGGGGTGGAGCTGTTCCTTGTCCGGAGTGCGCGCACGTTGCTGTTCTGCGGCTGTGACTGCTCGCCGCCGTGTGGGATGAGCTGAGGGGAGTCACTGTGGCCCCATTTCCAAGGCCAAGCCACTCCTTCCTGCCCGGGAAGGACCCCTCCCTCCCCACCCACCCAGACACTGAGCCTGATTTGTGCAGAATTCCTCCTGCCACGTTGGTTCCCCTGGCCAATTGCCCTCCTTCCCCCACCATGAGGCACCACCAGCACCTCACCTGTCTCAGATAGAGCTTCAGGACGTTGCTGATGTCATGAGGGGAGGCCTGGGACAGCTCCACCAGCTCCTTCCCATTCTCAAAGGCCTGGCAAAGCTTCTCCACGCGGGTCTTGACACCGTTAACTCTGTAGATGCCCTGTGAAAGAGAGAAAAGTGGAGCTGAAGTGAGGGGAGAGGTTCTTCTTCATGTTTGCAAGGGACAGTGAGCTGTGTGCTCCCACCCTCTCCTTTTGGACTGGGAAATCCCTTTGGGAAGTCATTTTGGGACATCTCCTTCCAGCTCAGTCATTCCTGCTTCATAGGAAAGCAGGAGGCAGGAGAGGTGATTTTCCAAAGGCAGAATTTGGGGTATCTGGGCCAAACTCATCCCTGGCTCCGTGCTCTGTGGAAATCTGAAATTGAGCCTGTTGGTTTTCCAGAGGATCTTTCCAATGGCCTGTGGCTCAGCCAGCTGAGGAGGAGGAGGAGGAGGAGGAGGAGGAGGAGAGGGGAGTGCCACTCACCTTTGTTTTCAGGGCCCGCTTCTCGATCTCCGAAACGCATTTCTTGATGATGAAGGGGATCCCGTCCGGGCTGCCCTGGGATGCCTTCGTGAAGTCCTGCCCGAAGAGCTGCAGCTTCCCTTGGAGCTTTTTGTGCCCACACTGGATGGCCAAGGTCTCCAGGCACTTCTTGTGGCAGGCCAGGTAGCACTGAAAGAGAGAGGGGAACGTGTGGAGGTGGGGGGCAGCCACAGAGACACCAGGCACTGCTCAGAGCATGGTGGGAGACGGGAAAAATGCCTTGGGGATGCTGCAGCACCAAGGGAAAGCTCTGTTTTCCACCTGGAACCCTCCCCACAGGAGAAATGTCCTCCTGACCATGGTCAGAGCTGGGTTCCACCCCCAGCTCTCCCAGCTCACCTCCTCACACTCAGCTCCCTGGAAGTACACGTAGCTGTTGCACTCCCGACATTTGGAAGGGGTACGGAGCTTCCTCAGCCGATGGGTCTGGGCAGCCTTGGACAAGCCAACGTTGCGGAAGGGCCCTGTGGGAGCTGCCAGCTCTGGGGTGATCCCGTGGATGCCTATGGAAAAGGAGATGTGAGGCCAGGCACAGCTTGAGCAGCACTGTCACTGTCGCTGGTCTGAGCAGGGCTCATCCCTCAGGAAAGGCAGGGCTGCTGGGATCATGGCGTGAGGTGGTGCTGTTCATTTCAGCCAATGAAGCTGCTGCGGGTTTTGTAAAGACACATTCTTGAAGCAAAAGAAGAAACCGGAGGAAGGGACACTTCGCTTCTGGCCTCGGAGGGTGGTGGCGGGGCCTGGGCCCAGCTGGGCCCGGGAACCGCCCTGCCCGGAATGGCCGGGTCTGGGCTGATTTAATCTCTCCGGCCTGGCTGAAACTTTCTTTCTCGGAGGGGTGGTGAGAGAACTGCTAGTTACCCAGGAGCTCACCAAGCTTTCAGAGGCTAGAAATGACTCTGCATTACAAGCAACTTTGAAACAAAAGAACCACCACGTGGCTGGGAGATTGAAGCAGACACGTGGAGCAGCCAGAAGAATGGTACTGGCAGCTACAGCTTCTCACTTTTCTTATAACTCACAGCGAACCTTGTCTACTCAACTGCCTTGAACTAACTTTACTGCAGGTGAGAAAGAGGCAAAAACACCAGTTGCAGTTTTTTTTTTCCTCCAGTTCCAGTATTTCAGCAAGGCAAAGTTAACTTAATGCTGGTAAGAACCACGTGGCAGCGGGGG